>WOVY01009981.1:0-320619 GCA_013436015.1 Rhipicephalus annulatus
TTGCAACGTGCGCGTGTAGCCGAGGTATCCGGACAATGGCTCATCATGAGACGCTAGTAAAATGTCACCACGATGCGTAGTTGGCGCAACAAACACATACTTAGCTTATGTAGGAAATAAAGTTCTTCTTATAAAGCACTCAATCACGGAAACAAGAAGGATAGTGAGCGTGCAAAGCTCGAGGAGGGTGCGAATTGCGTCCTTCCAGGTAGTCCATGAGCGGCATAGCTCCGAGTCATGACGCTGTTGCTAGCCAAGTGGTCGCTGATACGGCAGAAAGAAAGGTGTTGTCATCTTCAAGGTCAGTGTTGGCATTTTCTATCGGTGCACGTGAGAAACAGTCAGCGTCGATGTGTTTCCTTCCAGATTTGTTGCCGAAGGCTCCATCGTGCTAGACGACCTGAGGGATCTTTGGGATTTGCGAGCCAGCAAAGGACTGGTGGTCGCTACTACCCTGAATGGGCGGTCATACAAGTACGGGCGGAACTGTTATGACCCAGACAACAGCGAAGCATTCCTTTTGGCTGCAGAATAGTTTTCTCTCCGCTGGGATAACGTTCTGCTCGCATAAACAGTTACGCGCTCTACGCCATAATGCCACTGAACTAATAATGCTCCTAGTCCAACGTTGTTGGCGTAAGTGTCTAATTCCGTGTCGGTGCTTTTGTGAAATGACCCAGTGCAGGCGGAGCCTGGAGGAGGTTTCGGAGGGTGTCAAACGCATGGCACTGATCGGGACACCAAACAAACGAGACGCCGTCTTTTGTAAGCTTCTTGAGGGGTTCAGCAACATTCTAAATGTTTTTGACAAAGCGCCTGTAATACGCACAGAGCCCCAGAAATCGGCGTAGGTCGCGCTTATTTGTGGGCACGGGAAAGGCGGCAACAGCGCGGGTTTTCTCCGGATTTGGGCGGATGCCGTCATGGCTCACAATGTGACCAAGGAACTTGAGTTCTTCATATCCCAAATGACATTTCTTGTGTTTGAGGGAAAGCACCACTGTTCTGATTGCCTGAAGTACTGCCGGAAGGTGTTGGACGCGTTGTTCAAACGTGTCTGCAAAGACCACAATGTCATCAAGGTAAACAAGACATGATTGCCATTTGAGCGCCGTGAGGACCATATCCATCATTCTTTGTAAAGTAGCTGGCACTGAGCATAGACCAATAGGCAACACTTTATCTCGTAGAGGCCTTCGGGAGTAATAAACGCCGTCTTTTCGCGGTCACGCTCATCCACGACAATTTGCCAGTAGCCGTTACGCAAATCCATGGAGAAAAAAAGTATTTAGCGTTGCGCATACGGTCCAAGGAGTCATCTATCCGGGGCAGAGGATAAACGTCCTTTTAGTGACCTTGTTCAGTTTACGGTAATGAACGCAAAAACGCAACGTACCGTCCTTCTTTTTTTTAGCACAACTGGCAAAGCCCAGGGACTGGTCGATGGCTGGATGACGTCATTCTGACGCATCTGCTGGACTTGGTCACGTATAGCGTCTTGCTCTTTTTGTGAAACACTATAGGGATGTTGTAGGATGGCTCTCCCTCGGGTTACGTGATGATACGATGCTGAGCAAGTGGTGTCTGTTCAACCTTTGACGTAGTGGCAAGTCAGTCTTGAAATGAGCCGAGTATACGTAAAAGGCTTTCTCGTTGAGCCGAAGGTAGTCTCTCGTTTACGTCGAAAGTGCTCGAGAAGGCCTCGTCAGGGTGGCCATTCGATGAAAATGAAGCTGACGACGGCTGCTGGACCATCGGCAATCGGCAAGTTCTTCACAATATGCAATGGCAGTGTGTCTCGTTCGGTGGCGATATTTGTTGCTGAACATCGTAACCAGGAGGTGAACATGCCTGTTGCTAGGCTGAAGATTCCTCGGGCAACACAGCTTTGTCGTAAAACAAGGAGAGACAAATGGCCTCTGAAATTACCACGTCAGACACATCCTGTCCCAATTTTACTTTGACAAAGAGGCTGCTTCAAGGTGGCAGAGTCAGAGAATCGTCGATAACACGGAGTGCTCTTTTCCGGAATTGTGTACTGTCAGTGTCAGCGCAAAAAGGATCCTCGAACGACACAAGTAATTCACGGAGGCGATGACGGCGCCGTGTTCACGAAGGAAGTCTATTCCTAGAATGACTGGCCGAAAAGCACACGCGCACTACGAGAAAAGCGGCCGCAAATGTCGACGTACGTATTCGAATGTGTTCCGTGCACACACCAGTAGGCACCACCAGAAGGCCACCTGCCGTGCGCAACTGGTGTCCTTGCCATGGTGTGATAACCTTCCTTAGTTCAGATGCCAGTATGACGCTCCTACGGAATAGTCGGCACCGGTGTCGACGAGGGCGTTGACAGCATGATTGTCGACGAAGATGAAGATTTCGGCAGAAATGATCTTCTGCTGTCGGAAAACACTGCAAAACCGGAATGGTCCTCGTCCAGTTGCGTCGTCGAAGGAGGATCTTTTACAGTTCACTGGGCGACAACCTTCACCCTCAGAAGTCGCCGTTTCTAGTTTTCTCTGCGGGGACTTGGTGACCGGCTCCTGAAAGGAGTGAAAGACGTTGTGGGCAAACTGGGTGACGTAGACAGGCGAGGCGATGGTGATCTCGACTGGTGGTGCCGAACATTCGAAGGTGCTCGCTTGCCCATGAGATAGGCTTCGGCTTCACGGGGGCGTTCACCGTAGCGCGGGCATCGAGCATCAGGGTGGAAGCCACGGAGACCTAGTTGCCGGTATTGACAGTTCCGGTACACGTGACCCGCTTCGCCGCAGTGATAGCAGAGGAGACGGTTATCCCAGGAGCGCCACGTGCTTGCCTTGCTACCACTTTGTCTTGAGGCAGACGGGAGATAGGTAGGTGTGCTCGGAAACCTTGAGCCGAGAGGGCGGGCTCGAAGCAGTTTCGTGAAATGACTGCATAGCCTGGTACCTTGGCCACATAGCAGGGTCTGTAGCTGGTGGTGCAGGAGATCGCAATGCCGCTGCGTATGTCAGGACTGGGGCCTCGGGAATCGGTGGTGCGATCAGGGACAGGGGTGTGACGGCCTGCCGGGCTTGTCTGATTACATCCGCGAGGGATGACACAGGTGGGTTGGGATCCCACTGCCTGAAGCTGTCGCAATTCATCCCAAACGATACTTCGAATGAAGTCTGCCGAGGGCCTGTCTCTCGCTGTCAGATGCCGATAGAGCACGTGGTAACCGGTATCCGGCGTTCGTATTGTGACGACTACTGCTGCAGTGTACGTTCCATCGTGGTTGCCCTCACTGATGAACTGGGTGACTGTTCGTCGGTGGAGTGCTCACGAGCCCAGCGAAAAGCTGTTTTTTTAGTCCGCGCATCAAATGCCGCACCTTCTTTTCCTCGGGCATGGCGGAATCCTCGCGCCTGAAGAGCCGAAGCATGTCCTCGACAAACATGGATACTCGTTCGTTCGGATGCTTGTTTCTTGCAGGATATGGCTTGTTCAGCCCTCTCCTTCCTCTCGGTGTTGCGATAGGCGTCACGGAGCATGTCGGCTAACTCTTGCCAGGTTGCAAAAAAGCCCTCGTGGTTCTCGTGCCACGTCTTCGCAGAATCCCCTAAGTAGAAAGTAAACTCGGCGCAGCTTGCGAACATCGTCCCATTCGTTGATACTGGCAATCCGATCAAAGTGGTCGAGCCAGTCATCAACATCCTCGAAGATGTCTCCATGGAATGGCTTTGGTGTCTGTCGCGCATGAAAAACCTGCGCGAGAAGAGAACCATGGGCATCGCTGGTTTGGACCACCTAGCTTGTCATCGGAGTTGCCATCTTTCTGGGTGTCGATACCAAGGGACCGAATTCAAGGGGTAACCCACACAGGTGGCGGCTGCTTCTTGCTCTGGGAGATGTATTCTTCTCCAATATGGCCGACACAGCCAGGAGTTCACCTGAACCAGAACAGCGAAAATGTTCTCTCTTTGCAGCCCAAACCGAGTATGAGGCACAGCGGCTCGTTCATCAATGGTGGAAACATATATATATATATATATATATATATATATATATATATATTATATATATATATATATTTATATATATATGTGTGTGTGTGTGACGCTACGATGACTGGGTGACGTGGCCTGGCTCATACCCCATGTTTTTCCTTTCTGACCTCTTCCTTCTCTGGCCTCTACTACCAATTGCTTGATACGTCAAAGATCCCCCTCCCCCCGAAAGAAGGCATGGATTACGAAGAAGAAAAAGTTAACAAGTAGTGGTTAAAAAGTTACAAATGTCACAAAAATTCACAATTGCTTCTATGCTTCAGGGGAGTTCCGTAAACTTTCAAAGACTTCAGGGGAAAGTGCAGCAGTCCGGTTGACGCAGGAGTTCTGGTGGGCGAGGCTGGTGGTTGCGTCCTGGATAACACAAAAACGCTTTGGACAAGGAAACAGATGGAAATACAGCCGGTATTCTTGCAAGAAACGAACGAGGTTGGGAACGCTTTGCAGGATTGAATGTTTTCGTAGGCGTCGCATTTTTTGTCGTGGGTCATACAAACGTCGTGCATGCAATTTGCGCGCCCGTTGATCGTGGCTGATTAGGCGCTGCTTGTGTTGCTGCAGAGCACAAGCGGTTGTTTTGTGGCTCTTGGGGAGTTTACTATGGTGATGACGCAGATGTTCAGACTGAAGGCGCAATCTTGAACGCTGGTGCGGAAAAGTTCCTTGGCTTTTCTTTCTGCGAAGATAGCTCAGATGCGGAATCAGTCTTTTCTTCAGTGTATGTTGATCACGGACACTCTTCAGGCCGCAAGTATCCTCGCGATGTAGTTTTAATTGTTCGTTGCCGATGTTGGTGTGGGTGTTATAGCTGTTGGGGTTCCTCTTGTTGCTTTTGTTGGCATTGCTGATGTTGCACTGTCTGACGAGGTGGCTTCCTTTGGGAACCATGAGCCCACTTTTCTTTGTAAGTTGACGTGACCAGCAAATAGTTTGATACTTGTTAGGAAGTCGCGATTTGAGTCAGGCATTGAAGATAGTGCGCCAGAATTGGCAGAAAACTCTGCTGAGGCTGTTGGAACGCCATTTTTGATGGGCGTTCCTGGCACAGGGCAGAGCTTCGGAGTTGATCCTTCTGGAGCCTCCTATGTTGGTTGGGCTCTCGGGTTGCTGTGAACTCGACGGTGACGCTGCAAGAGGCTTCGGTTTGGTCAGATTTTACTTGGGGCTGTTCTCTGTGTCCGCAAATTTGGAGGTAAGCTGTTCTGACGCACGAAGGTGGACGGTTGGCCTTGGACTTCGCTGAGTATATTCGGAGTTCCGAAGCTCCATCCCGACCGTAGTGGGGCGTGTGAGACGCGATGTGGGCGTTGGTGAGCGAAGAAAGAGCGAAGTGATGTAAACCAGGATTTTCACTCTTCGGGTAGTCATGACGTTGTTCGGTATTTTCATCATGCGTCGCTGGTCTACCATGAGCAAGGCGTCCTTATAAGGCAAGTGGGTGAGCGTTAGTAGCGCTTGAAGAACCGCGTGATGAAAACTCAGGTGGTGGACTACGTATGCCAGACGAAGAGTGAACGGCATCTGGTGATTGGGCAACGTCCTGGGGCTGAAGCGATGACTTCGCAAAATGCCGACTTTCGTGCAGAAGGGAGGCGCGCTCGATGGCTGTGTTTTTCCCCAAAATACGCGCTGTCGTCTGCCACTGAACTCGTGTGCCACTTCGTCTTTTGTCAGAGGTCGAATCTTGTTGTGCGTTCGAATGGTTGAAGACTGCCAGTAAAATTGACGACTGAGTGCAGTTGTCTGTGGATGGTGGTGTTACAAGCAAGTCTTCGTCCGTAGTCGTCATCGTATTTTTAAACCAAACGATCATTTCTTGTTTTATCTTTTGCCAAGACTCATCGTTGTCGAATATGTGGGTGAGGTAAAATTTAAATGCCTCACCGGTGACGTAGTCGCTGAAGTTCGTAACCATTTATCCTTCCGTCCAAGATGCAGCGGTAGCGTGGAAACTCGAACAGGTCGAACCAGTCTTGGTACGAGTCCATCGTCCGCTGCTCCGGTGTACTTGGGAATAAGAAGGTTGGTCGATAATTCTGTCATAGTGCTGCTCGCTGTGTGCGGCCAGGAGATGATTCCGTAGTCGATGTATGGTCAGGGCGTCTTGTGTAGAACTGCGTCGATGATGAGACACTGATGAAGCGGCTGGGAGGTCTTCATCCTGTCGACTTGTGTGACGCTACGATGACTGGGTGACGTGGCCTGGCTCATACCCCATGTTTTTTTCCTTTCTGACCTCTTCCTTCTCTGCCTCTACTACCAATTGCTTGATACGTCGTATATATATATATATATATATATATATATATATATATATATAGTGGGAGTAATAATTCAATGGGCCAGTTAGTCTTCGTGAAGATATGGGATATGGCACAACGGGAGCGTTGTCAACAAGGATAACTATATTTATTTCCCAACAGTTTCGGGAGGGGTCCTCCCTTCATCAGGGGATGACTCATCCCCTGATGAAGGGAGGACCCTTCCCGAAACTGTTGGGAAATAAATATATTTATCTTTGATGAGAACGCTCCCGTTGTGCCATATCCTATATATATATATATATATATAGATATATATATATACATATATAGGAAAAGAACAGTATACCTGAGGGCTCGTTTTTCCGTGTTTTTACACAATAATAATAAGATCTAACAGACAATAATGCCAAGGAAAGTATAGGGGAATATTAGACCAAATTGTAATGTAAATATGAAGAAGATTGGGTTGAAAAGATAACTTGCCATGGCAGATTCGTTATCAGTTATCCAGTTATCTTTTCACCCACTTTTTTCATATTTACATTGCAATTTGGTATAATATCTTCCCCTATACTTTCCTTGGCCTTATTGACTGTTAGATCTCATATATATATAGATATATATATATATATATATCATATATATATATATATATAGATGCATGTATATGAAAAGGGGTTTATGGGCGTGTGTTGTGACGGTGACCTTACGATGAAAACACAATCATGACAGAACAACGGTCAAGCAGATGCCGGCGATGATCAGCACGAAGTGAGCTAGTGAAGCCCAGAACCCAGTACCCAAGTGCGGTGGCGATGTTGCTTGCCAACGATGCGTTTTCCTCTTCACAATTTGCCCCCGCCGAAAAAGAAGCGCATCCTGGCGACCTAAGAGTCTGGAGGCAGAGGGCTATGATATGGCTTATGGCGGGCGACGTGGACGATGTCACGTCTACGCCGACGCATGTCGTCAGATGGGGAAAGTGGCTCAATGAGAAAATTCACCGGCGAGGTTTGCTCCAAAACGTGGTAAGGGTCCTCATGCTTCGGGACAAGTTTTGAGGAAAGGCGGGGGTGTTTAGTAAGGAACAGCCAGCCATGAAATTGATCCCGGGGAATAGCTGTGGCTTCGCGAAGAGTCAGCGTTGTTTTCTTTCTGGCGCTGCTGTTCTTGTGATGTAAAAGTGCGCGCGAGTTCACGGCAATCTTCCACTTTTCGGGCAGCTTCGGACACAGATGGGCATTCGGATGCGCCAGGATGGCATAGAAGGAGAGTGTCGATGGTGCGGGATGGTTCGCGTTCATAAAGAAGAAATAAAGGTTATCATCCATTGGTAGACTGAGCCGCGGTGTTGTATGCGAACGTGATGAATGGAAAAATGCAATCTCAGTTAGTATGATGAGATGTCACATACATCGCGAGCATATCGCCGAGGGTGCAGTTAAATCTCTCCTTGAGCCCGTTAGTCTGCTCTTGGTATGCCGTGGTCTTGCGATGAACAACATGGTATTCAGAAAGCAGAGCCGTGACGGCTTCTGATAGGAAGGCTCGACTTCGGTGACTTAGTAGTTTTCGAGGTGCACCATGTCGTAGTAGGAAGCGATGGAGGACGAAGGACGCTACGTCCCGCGCAGTGGCACTTTGAAGAACGGCGGTCTCAGGTCCACAGCGACTATGATTCACCAATTTTCATTTGTTGTTGTCGGTAGAGGGTGCCATAGAGATCATTTTCGATTCGATCGAAAGGTTTGGCAGGGCACGGAAGCGGTTGAAGGGCACAGGACAGGTGGAAAGGTAGTGATTTGTGGCGTTGACAGTCAGGGCAGCCCATAACGAATTGTCGAAGAAAATTATACATTCCTCGCCAGTAGAAGCGATGGCGAATGCGTTGGTAAGTTTTGGAAAATCCGGCATGGCCACATTGGGGATCGTCGTGAAAGGAATCACATATTTGTAATCGCAAGCTACTGGGGACAACCAAGAGCCACTTGCGACCTTCAGAACGTAGTTGCGTCGGTGTAGCAGCCGATCATGAAGGGCGAAATGAGCAGCTTGACGTCGGAGATGTCGTGATACCGCAGTGGTTGACGATCCAGAGAGACAGACAAAAAGGGAAGTGATCCATGGGTCCTTGTGTTGTTCACTGGCAAAGGAGTCGAGATCGAGAGATGCGACGGAGTTGGTACCGATGGTTCTGCAGGCCGAGTCGGGTGGTAAAGGCGAACGAGACGGGGCGTCGATGTCAGAATGCTTGCGTCCGCTGCGATAGATGACGCGAATATCGTAGTCCTGGATTTGCAGTGCCCACCGAGCTAGGCGGCCAGAACGATCGTTCAATGTGGCGAGCCAACAAAGTGCATGGTGGTCCGTTACCAGGTCGAATGAGCGACTGTACAAATAAGGGGGGAACTTGCGAAGCGCCCACACTAGCGCTAAGCACTCCTTTTCAGTGACGCTGTAATTGGCCTCAGCTTTAGTTACCGTGCGACTCGCATAAGCGATGACGTACTCGGAGTAGCCCGGCTTGCGTTGGGCGAAGACAGCGCCAAGACCAAGCCCGCTAGCGTCTGTGTGAAGTTCTGCTGCAGCTGTTGGGTCAAAAGGCCGAAGAATGGGAGATGTTAGCAGACTACGGAGCGTGGTGAACGCGACATCGCAGTCAGGAGACCAAGATAAAAGGTCTGCGTCACCGAGTATGAGGTTGGTCAGTGGTGACACGATCGACGCAAATTTCGAAAGAAGTGCCGGAAATACGAGCATAGTCCGACGAAACTGCGTAATTCTTTCAGTGTAGTAGGTTTCGAGAACTCTGTGACTGCTCGCAGTTTTGCAGGATCGGGAAGAACACTGTGCTTGGACACGATGTGTCCTAAGATGGACAGCTCTCGTGCGGCGAAGCGGCGCTTTTTAAGGTTCAGTTTGAGCCCAGCGTTGGTTAAATACGCCACAACCAGTTGGAGCCGAAGCAGATGTGTAGGAAAATCGGGGGAGAAAACAACAATGTCGTCGAGGTAGCATAGACACAAAGACCACTTCAGTCCACACTGTGTGTTGTCCACGAGTCGTTCAAACGTGGCAGGAGCATTACAAAGCCCAAAAGGCATTACGTTAAATTTGTACAGGCCATCTGGTGTAATGAACGCAGTTTTCTGGTGATCACCTTGTGCCATAGGAACCTGCCAGTATCCTGATCGTAACTCTAAACAGGGAAGAATTTGGTTCCTTGGAGGCTGTCAAGGACGTCGTCGATGCGCGGTAATGGATAGACGTCTTTCCGTGTCATCTCTTTTAATCGCCGGTAGTCGACGCAAAATTGAATCTATCTTTCTTTCGGACTAAAACGACCGGAGATGCCTAAAGACTCTGTGATGGTTGAATAACGCGAAGGTGTAGCATCTCTTCCACCTGGTCGTTGTTGACGTGACGTTCCGCAGCAGAGACACGGTACGGTCTTTGACGCAATGGCTGATGCGAACCGGTGTCAATGTAGTGGTGCGCTGCGGAAGTGTGACCCAATTGCGGCTGAGAGACAACGAAATAATTCGTGAAGTGTTGGAGGAGATTAAGAAGCTCGGCAGGTTCTCGAGCACCTAAGGTGTCAGCGATGGAACTCGAGAAGATGTCACTCGACGAGCATTCCACTGGGGAAAGGGCATGAAGTTCAGTCGAGGTGCTACTGCATGATTCGTCTGGCATGTTAAGGAATAAAAAGAATCAAAGTTCTAGACTCGACCGAGACATTCGCAGGCAAGTAGCGTAAGCAGTGCAGAAAGGGGATTGTGGACGAAAATACTGCTTCGGCCAGCAGTGACGTCAAGTGTAGCGAAAGCCAAGAAAACGACTCTGCGGCTCATGAAAATGTCAGAAGGTGTAAACATTGCCGTAGCATCGTTATGGTCATCACAGCAAACAGGCACAATGGCAAGAGAGGCTGGCGGAATTTCAGTGTCGTGACGCACGACGAGGTTTGGCGACCGCTCAAGAGTTTCGTGCAACGGTTCGTCACACAGGTGCGAAAATTGAACTTCGAGCGCGTGCGCAGTCGATGATAGCATGATGATGTGACAGAAAGTCTCTATCGAGGGCGACGTCATGCGACCACACTGAAAGGATGATGAACTCTACAACGTATATAGAGCCTTAAATGAATATGTGGGCCGTACAGGTGCCGAGAGGTTGAACTGGTTGTGCGCTAGCCGTACGAAGCGATAGTCCAGAGAGCGGCGTGGTCACTTTGCGCAGGGAACGGCAGAGCTGGGTGGCTATAACAGAAACGGCACTACCTGTGTCGACGAGGGCAAATGTAGCAACACCATCGACAGATATGGCGACGACGTTAGCAGGTGAAGTGCGAGGACTTGAGCATTTCGACGACGGTGCAGTTCTTGCCTCTGGAACTGCAGCGTTCAGTTTTCCCGATTGGAGGAAGCGGGTCGGGGACGCATTGGGGACAGTGATCGCCTGCAAGGAGATGGGGAGCGGAGAGAGTGAGTTTGAGATGGGGGCTGGGGTGACTAAGACTCGGAAGGTTAGCGTAGCCATAGTACGGTGAGGGATAGGGAGCAGGTAGGTAGGTGCATGTGCGGGGGTCATACGGTAACGGCCGAGTAGCGTCGTGGAGTGGTTGGAAGTGACGGCGACAATATCGTGCTACGTGTCCAGGAGTA
The DNA here is from genome assembly GCA_013436015.1 of Rhipicephalus annulatus. Taxonomy (NCBI): domain Eukaryota; kingdom Metazoa; phylum Arthropoda; class Arachnida; order Ixodida; family Ixodidae; genus Rhipicephalus; species Rhipicephalus annulatus. The sequence continues at coordinate 10,966 of WOVY01009981.1, forward strand.
CCGCAGGCGTAGCAGATCGGTCGATTGTCAGGAGTGCGCCGGGAATCGCTGACTCACGGTGCGGCCTAAGGTGTTGAAAGAGGGGCGGATGGGAGAGCAACTGAAGCCATGGGTGGCAAACGCTGCTGGCGGGGTCTGCTGCGTACCACCTGGACATACGTAAGAGGCGCTGCCATGGGCTGCATAGCAGGCGAATGGGGAACAGGCATGGCCGCAGGCTGCGGGTGGGCAGAGACGGGAATAGCCTGAGCTATCTCTTCGGTAATAACGTCGCGGAGTGGTGAGGGCAGACAAGAGGACGGCGGCGGCTGCGTGAAGGGAATCAACGACAGTTGCCGAGCTAATTCTTCACGCACAATGTCTTTAATCTCTTGCAGGGTTGTGAGTGATCGGGAACAGAAGTAAGGCTGGAGAGCGAGTCGGCTTGCGATGAAAATGGCCGAGTCAGGGTGCACTGCTTCCTCAACTCGTCGAACCTTTGACATAAAGTGACAAGTTCCGCAACGGTGGCCGGATTACGGGCCAGGTGCATCTGAAATACGCCGTCATTTATCCCTTTCAGGATGTGCTGAATCTTCTCCGACTCGGGCATGGCCGTGTTCACACGGTTGCAAAGACCTCAATTTTGTCTTCGATTTAATTGGTGAACGATTCCGGTGACTTCTGTGCGCGAGTCCACAAGCGTTGTTCGGTTCTGAACTTGTGGACAATGGGTCGGCCAAAACGTCACCAAACGACGTTTTGAAGATGAACCTCGTCCTAAAGTCGTTTTTGTGATTGCTATACCACATTTCGGCCACGCCAGTGAGGTAAAAGATAACGTTATTCAACTTATCCACGTCATCCCACTTGTTGTTTGCCCTCACCAGTCGTAGTTGGTGAACCAGTCTTTTCACGTCGGTCTCATCAGCTCCGCTGAAGACCTTGGGCTCTCGCAAGCGAAGAACGCCGGGGTTGCGGAGGATGGAGTGGAAGAGCCAGGTTGCCCATTGTTGGTGGACATGATGGGAGGTGGCGTTCGGTTGCGCAGCTCCAGGTTACGGCGACGGCGAATGGCACCACCCAGGTTCAGGCGAAGGGGAATCTCAGCACTCTCCACCAATTGAAAAGGGGTTCATTGGCGTGTGTTGTGACGGTGGCCTTACGATGAAAACACGATCGGGACAGAGCAATGGCCAAGCAGATGCCGGCGACGATCAAGCGAGCGAAGCCCAGAACCCAGTACCCAAGCACAGTGGTGATGTTGCTTGCCAACGATGCGTTTTCTTCTTCACAATGGTGATCGAGCCTTATATATATATATTGCCACCTGCACGTAGTGGGTCGACAGCAAGAGCGGCTCTCAATCTGGAGGAAAAAGATGATCGCGTGCTTTCTTCTCTGCTCGAGAGCCAGCCACGACTGACGCATCGTCCTAGAGCTAGCTACCCGGTCGTTCAATAAATCCCCCAGTACTTGTGACTCATCGTGACAATATGCCTTATATATATATATGCCTTATATATAGATGCCTTATATATATATATATATATATATATATATATATATAAGGCATAATGAAAACTACCGGGGCTCTCGTCGAAACGTCGGCTGAATAAACAAGTTGTTAAGTGAAAACGCATCTACTTTTATACTGATAACCTTGTGGCATCCCAAGTTATTCTTCTGAATATAAGCACCCCCCACACACACATTTATATATATATATAAATATATATATATATGTATATATAAATATATATATATATATTGTGAAGAAGAAACAGCGTCGTTGGCAAGCAACATCGCCACCGCTTGGGTACTGGGTGCTGGGCTTCGCTCGCTCGGCTCGTGCTGATCATCGCCGGCATCTGCTTGACCGTTGCTCTTGCACGATCGTGTTTCTTCGTAGGACCACCGTCGCAACAGTCGTCAATAAACCCCCTTTCAATTGGTGGAAGGTGCTGACATTCCCCGTCGCCTGAACCTGGGTGCTGCCATTCGCCGTCACCCTCAACCTGGAGCTGCGCAACCGAACGCTACCTCCCATCATGGCTACCAACAACGCGCAACCTGGCTCTTCCACTCCATCCCCCAGCAACCCCGGCGTTCTTCGTTTGCGAGAGCCCAAGGTCTTTAGCGGAGTTGATGAGACCGACGTGGAAGACTGGTTCGCTAACTATGAACTGGTGAGCGCTAACAACAAGTGGGATGACGCGGACAAATTGACTTACGTCATCTTTTACCTCACTGACGTGGCCGAAATGTGGTATAATAACCACAAAAACGACATCACGACGTGGTCCATCTTTAAAACCTTGTTTGCTGACGTTTTTGGCCGACCCGCAGTCCGCAAGTCCAGAGCCGAACAACGCTTGCGGACTCGCGCACAAAAGCCAACGGAATCTTTCACAAGCTACATCGAAGACATTATTGGTCTTTGCAACCGTGTGAACACCACCATGCCCGAGTCGGAGAAGATTCAACACATCCTCAAAGGGATAAATGACGGTGCATATCAGCTGCTCCTGGCCCGTAATCCTGCGACCGTTGCGGAACTTGTCACTTTGTGTCAAAGTTTCGACGAGTTGAGCAAGCAGCGCGCCCTGACTCGCCCATTTTCCTCACACGCCGACTCGCTCTCCAGTCTCACTTCTGTTCCCGACCACTCACCAACCCTGCAAGAGATTAAAGACTTTGTGCGTGAAGAAGTAGCTCGGCAACTGTCGTTGATTCCCTTCACGCAGCAGCCGCCGTCCTCTCCTCTGCCCTCACCACTCCGCGACGTTATTGCCGAAGAGGTAGCTCAGGCTGTTCCCGTCGCTGCCCACCAGCAGCCTGTGGCCATACCTGTTGCCCATGCGCCGGCTATGCAGCCTGTGGCCGCGCCCCTTACGTATGCCCAGGTGGTACGTAGCAGACCCCGACAGCAGCATTTGCCACCCATGTCTTCAGTCGCTCCCCACTCCACCCCATTTTCGACACCTTGGGCCGCACAACGAGTCAGCAATTCCTGGCGCACTCCTGACAATCGACCGATCTGCTACGCCTGCGGTACTCCAGGACACGTGGCACGATATTGTCGCCGTCGCTTCCAACCACTCCGCGACGCTACTCGGCCGTTACCGTATGACCCACAGCCCATGCACTTACCTGCTCCCTATCCCTCACCGCAGTATGGATGCACTAACTTTCCTGAGTCTCGGTCACACCAGCCTCAAACTCACTCTCCCCGCTCCCCATCTCCTCGCAGGCGATCACTGTCCCCAATGCGCCCTAGACCCGCTTCCTCCAACCGGGAAAACTGAACGCCGCAGTTCCAGAGGCAAGAACTGCGCCGTCGTCGAAATGCTCAAGTCCTCGCACTTCACCAGCTAACGTCGTCGCTATCTGTCGATGGTGTTTCTACCTTTGCCCTCGTCGACACAGGTGCTGCCGTTTTCTGTTATAGCCGCCCAGCTCTGCCGCTCCCTACGCAAAGTGACCACGCCGCTCTCTGGACTATCACTTCGTACAGCTAGCGCACAACAAGTTCGACCTCTTGGCACCTGTACGGCCCGCATATTCATCCAAGGCTCTATGTACGTTGTCGAGTTCATCGTCCTTTCGGTGTGCTCGCATGACGTTATCCTAGGGTGGGACTTTCTCTCGAATCATCATGCCATCATCGACTGCGCACGCGCTGAAGTTCAATTTTTCGCACCTGTGTGACGAACCTTTGCACGAAACCCTTGAGCGGTCGCCAAAACTTGTCGTGCGTGAGGACACTGAAATTCCGCCAGCCTCTCTTGCCGTTGTCCCGGTTTGCTGCGATGACTATAACGATGCTACAGTAATGTTTACACCTTCCGACATTTTCATGAGCCGCAGAGCAGTTTCCTTGCCTTTCGCTACACTCGACGTCACTGCGGGCCGAAGCAATATTTTCGTCCACAACCCCCTTTCTGCACCGCTTACGCTACTTGCCGGCGAATGTCTCGGTCGAGTGGAGTACCTCGATTCCTGTTTATTCCTCAACATGCCAGACGAATCGTGCAGTAGCGCCTCGACCGAACTTCATGCCCTTTCCCCACTGGAGTGCTCATCGAGTGACACCTTCTCGAGTTCCATCGCCGACACCTTAAGTGCCCATGAACGCGCCGAGCTTCTTAATCTCCTCCAGCACTTCGCGAATTCATTCGACGTTTCTCAGCTGCAATTGGGTCGGACTTCCGCAGTGCACCACTACATTGACACCGGTTCGCACCAGCCATTGCGTCAAAGACCGTACCGTGTCTCTGCTGCAGAACGTCACGTCATCAACGACCAGGTCGAAGAGATGCTACGTAGTCGCGTTATTCGACCATTGCACAGTCCTTGGGCATCTCCTGTCGTTCTAGTTCGAAAAAAAGATGGATCGATTCGATTTTGCGTCGACTACCGGCGATTAAACAAGGTGACGCGGAAAGACGTCTATCCATTACCGCGCATAGACGACGCCCTTGACAGCCTACAAGGAGCCGAATTCTTCTCCTCCTTAGACTTACGATCTGGATACTGGCAGGTTCCTATGGCAGAAGCTGATCGCCAGAAAACTGCGTTCATTACACCAGATGGCCTGTACGAATTTAACGTAATGCCATTTGGTCTTTGTAATGCTCCTGCCACGTTTGAACGGCTCATGGACAAACACACTGCGTGGACTGAAGTGGTCTGTGTGTCTATGCTACCTCGACGACATTGTCGTTTTCTCTCCCGATTTTCCTACGCATCTGCTTCGGCTCCAACTGGTTCTGACGTGTTTAACCAACGCTGGGCTCCTACTGAACCTTAAAAAGTGCCGCTTCGCCGCGCGAGAGCTGTCCATCTTAGGGCACATCGTCTCCAAGCATGGTGTTCGACCCGACCCTGCAAAACTGCGAGCAGTCGCTGAGTTCCCGAAACCTACAACACTGAAAGAATTACGCAGTTTTGTCGGACTATGTTCGTACTTCCGGCGCTTCGTGCGAAATTTTGCATCGATCATGTCACCACTGACCAACCTCCTACGCGGTGATGCAGACCTTTCATCATGGTCTCCTGACTGCGACGTCGCGTTTGCCACGCTCCGTAGTCTGCTAACATCTCCTCCAATTCTTCGGCATTTCGACCCAACAGCTGCAACGGAAGTTCACACAGACGCTAGTGGGGTTGGTCTAGGCGCCGTTCTCGCCCAACGCAAGCCGGGCTACTCCGAATACGTCGTCGCTTATGCGAGTCGCACACTTACTAAAGCTGAGGCCAATTACAGCGTCACTGAAAAAGAGTGCTTGGCGCTAGTGTGGGCGCTTCGCAAGTTCCGCCCTTATTTGTACGGTCGCCCATTCGACCTAGTAACGGACCACCATGCACTTTGTTGGCTCGCCACATTGAAAGACCCTTCTGGCCGCCTAGCTCGGTGGGCACTGCAAATCCAGGAGTACGACATTCGTGTCATCTATCGCAGCGGACGCAAGCATTCTGACGCCGACGCCCTTTCGCGTTCGCCTTTACCTCCCGACTCGGCCTGCGGAACCACTGGTATCTCCATCGCATCTCTCGACCTCGACTCCTTTACCAGTGAACAACACAAGGACCCGTGGATCGCTTCTCTTTTTAACTGTCTTTCTGGATCGTCAACCACTGCGGTACCACGATCTCTCCGACGTCAAGCTGCTCATTTCGCCATTCGTGATCGGCTACTACACCGACGCAACTACGCCCCCGAAGGTCGTAAGTGGCTCTTGGTTGTCCCGCGCAGCTTGCGATCACAAATCTGCGCCTCCTTTCACGACGATCCCCAATGTGGTCATGCCGGAGTTTTCAAAACTTACGAACGCATTCGCCATCGCTTCTACTGGCGCGGAATGTATAATTTCGTTCGAAAATTCGTTATGGGCTGTCCTGACTGTCAACGTCGCAAATCACCGCCTTTTCACTCGTCCGGTGCGCTTCAACCGCTTCCGTGCCCTGCCAAACCTTTCGATCGGATCGGAATTGATCTCTATGGCCCTCTATCGACAACATCAGATGAAAATCGGTGGATTATAGTCGCTGTGGACCATTTAACACGCTACGCTGAGACCGCCGCCCTTCCAAGTGCCACTGCGCGGGACGTAGCATCCTTCATCCTTCATCGCTTCATATTACGACATGGTGCACCTCGAGAACTACTAAGCGATCGAGGTCGAGCCTTCCTATCAGAAGTCGTCACGTCTCTGCTTTCTGAATGCCATGTTGTTCATCGCAAGACCACGGCATACCACCCGCAGACTAACGGGCTCACGGAGAGATTTAACCGCACACTTGGCGATATGCTCGCCATGTATGTGACATCCGATCATACTAACTGGGATCGCATTCTTCCATTCATTACGTTCGCATATAACACCGCGGCACAGTCTACCACTGGATTTTCACCTTTCTTTCTTCTTTATGGACGCGAACCTTCCCACACCATCGATACTCTCCTTCCATACCGTCCTGACGCATCCGAATGCCCATCTGTGTCCGAAGCTGCCCGAAATGCGGAAGAGTGCCGTGAACTCGCACGCACCTTTACGTCTCGAGAACAACAGCGCCAGAAAGAAAACAACGCCGACTCTTCACAAAGCCCCAGCTATTCCCCGGGATCACTTGTATGGCTGGCTGTTCCTTACCAAACCCCCGGCATTTCCTCAAAACTCGTTCCAAAGTACGAGGGCCCATACCGCGTTTTGGAGCAAACCTCGCCGGTGAATTTTCTCATCGAGCCACTTTCCCCATCTGACGACATGCGACGGCGTGGACGTGACATCGTCCACGTCGCCCGCCTTAAGCCATATTATAGCCCTCTGCCTCCAGACTCTTAGGTCGCCAGGATGGCTCTTTTTCGGCGGGGGCAAATTGTGAAGAAGAAACAGCGTCGTTGGCAAGCAACATCGCCACCGCTTGGGTACTGGGTGCTGGGCTTCGCTCGCTCGGCTCGTGCTGATCATCGCCGGCATCTGCTTGACCGTTGCTCTTGCACGATCGTGTTTCTTCGTAGGACCACCGTCGCAACAGTCGTCAATAAACCCCCTTTCAATATATATATATATATATATATATATATATATATATATATATATATATATATATATATATATATATATATATATATATATATATATATATATATATATATATATATATATATATTATACCAAGGCATAAAAATAAATGTGTGAGTTTGAAATTTTGGACATTATGACATACATTCGTCTTTATTTACACCTTGTCGAGGGGGAGGGAAATCAGAGCAGCTGCATAGGTGGTCTTGAACACAATCTGTCTTGAGCAGTGTGGGCCGCGCAACGATATCACGCAATTTTAACAAAAAAAAACCAACCAAAGCGATTAAAACGCTGGATGAGGCACTTCACAATTCAAGTGTACGATGAATAGTTGCATGTACAACAAGTTAGTCATTCACAATATAACAAACCAGCTGTGTAGATACACTATACGGAACAAATATCCCATCGCCAATCGTAACAAAGTATAACGTACACGTATATTATTCCTACTTCTCGAAACGGGAAGTTCTTAAGTGGTTACACCACTTATATCTATTCCATATTAGTGGCAGACATTTAAGGACTTGGTGAAAGTGATTCAACAATGTAAACTCTGCATGATTAGCTCTGAATAAAGCACTGAATTAGCTCTGAATAAAGCGGGGACAGATGTGATGATCAGTTGCGCAAAAAAATGATGGAGTTTTCTTTGGGTGCACTCAACAATCAGTAGGAATTCGGAATGGCGATTATTCAGAGGTAGCCTTGAATAGATGCTACCTTATACACGTCGGGGCAATGGGTATTAGCGAGAACGTCCCTAGCAGAGCCAGATCCTGTCACCACACGTCTACTTTGACTAAGCTTGTTCCAGAAGTGGACACCATAGCTGACATTTATTGCTCTCAGCACATCAGTTGCATTTTCATGATCGAAAAGGGTCTCCCATTTTCTATATGGAACAACAAAAAATGCCGATTCGTTCACAATGTTGATGCAGCGAGAAAATTCGGCGTTAGAAGCGAGCGGTGACACAAGTGCAGGACCACACGAGGTCCACACCTCGGGACTATACACATGCTCCCACTGACTGATAAGGGCACTGAGCACGGGGTGATGCTTGTCAAAAAAGAGAATACCGTTTGCCACAGATTCACCTGGAGTTCTCGACTGATAGAATAGGCTATTCCTAATATCTTCCAGAGACCTGATCACGATCACATCAGTGTCTAAGTAAACAACGCCTCGCCTCCAAAGCACCACGTACCGGAGGAAATCACTCAGATGTGCCACACAATACGGGCTTCGATGCAGCGCTCCTCCATCCGCGTATAATGGTGCCAACGGAGTCTCCGCGAGTTCTACGCTCGGGTTAAGCCCCGAGTGCTGAAAATTCGGTAATTTTGAAAGCAGACGAATGTATTGGCATTCGTACGTGCTGATATTTTTGGTAGAGAGCAAATGTATGATGTAGTTCTTGTTGTGCCGGCAAGCGGACTCGATGCTGCAGGCTTCTTTTGCGTTGAGTCTCGTTAGATTTGACGTTTCCAGGAACCATATGCGATCTTGTCTTCTGTTAGAGGTTTCTGGGAAGGGAATAAAAAATAAGCTGTCGATGCAACTTTCTGGGGTTTCTATAATGTAATAGGTGCTTCAACAGAATTCACGCAGCCTCCAATTCATAACACGTGCAAACCTTCATATTGTTCATATAGGACAGCTAAATGAACAAAAACTCAAGGCAGCTTCTCGTTGCCTTTGTCACTAAAGGTGCGCCTACATTATAGTATCTAAAGTCAGGTAACGTAATTAGTGTTCAAGAACTTCTCTCAGAACAGCCGTACTGATCAAAGCACTTTTTGAAATGAGGCAGGGACACAGTAATCTGCCTTGAAGTTATTCAAAGCCACCTACGGGCTGTCCGGATCGACAGCCCGTAGTTTGTCTTGTGTCGATGAGTTTCATAATATCTACTTCCATCATCATCATCATCATCAGCCTGACTACGTCCACTGCAGGACAAAGGCCTCTCCCATGTTCCGCCAGTTAACCCGGTCCTGTGCTTGGTGCTGCCAATTTATACCCGCAAACTTCTTAATCTCATCTGCCCACCTAACCTTCTGTCTCCCCCTAACCCGCTTCCCTTCTCTGGGAATCCAGTCAGTTACCCTTAATGACCAGCGGTTATCCTGTCTACGCGCTACATGCCCTGCCCATGTCCATTTCTTCTTCTTGATTTCAGCTATGATATCCTTAACCCCCGTTTGTTCCCTAATCCACTCTGCTCTCTTCTTGTCTCTTAAGGTTACATCTACTTCCATATGTGCAAGTAAAAAATTGTTTCAGAGTGCATTTTGCATAGCCAAAAAGCAATGTTCCAGGGTTCCTAAATAGATAAAAATCAATAGGTAATGGTTCTGGGCCTATGAGATGACGCCCGGTTGTAAATTAGCTCTATTTACAGTAATCAAAAGATGCGGAGATAGGGCAATTAGTGTTATCACGTCGCGCTAAGCTCCTCAAGTTTATTAGGGCCGAAGCTCATTATGGTCTAGGGCAGTCCGTCCCTCTGGTGTAGCCAGCACACCGTAACCACAGACAGACAGACAGACAGACAGACAGACAGACAGACAGACAGACAGACAGACAGACAGACAGACAGACTGCAGTGAGACGGGCATACAGACAGACAGACAGACAGACAGACAGACAGACAGACAGACAGACAGACAGACAGACAGACAGACCGACAGACAGACAGACAGACAGAGAGACAGGCAGGACAGACAGACAGACAGACAGACAGACAGACAGACAGACAGACAGGCAGGCAGGCAGGCAGGCAGGCAGGCAGGCTGACAGACGGACGGATGGATGGGCGCACAGACGGATGGACGTTCACTCCTTGTATATGCTGTGACTTTTCTGTTGCTTTCATCATCAATTACTTACTCTGAACACATGCTTACAAACACATGCGAACACATTACCTACGAACACATGCGATGCTGTCCGCCAAAAATACAGCGTGAGCAAGCGCATTTGTAGGCACATCTGGCAGTACATTTCGCTAACGAGTGAGGAAATGCAACTCAAGTGTGCCAATAGATAAATAGATGCATAAAAGGAAGGACTGGCAGAACATCATTTTCACGGTCTATTTCAATATATCTTGTCGCCGAGATGTCCGGCAGACATTTCTCGGCTGGCCCGGCGCACCAGCCATAACTGCTCACTCAAGTTGACGGTCAGCAGAACGCATTCCTAGATGAAAGGGAATAGTCAGAATTGAAGCCTACCGCCATGGGCGGTAGGCCCTATTTCTGACTATTTTTGCCAGATGCGCTAGACAGGTGAAACTACAATGAAGACTGGGTGACTTGTACGTACCCGGCAGATAAAAAATATCCCAGCATATCCACAAAGTGAATGATGAGTGGGGCGAAGCGTTTGTCAGTTTATCCGCGCTTCCGTCCGCCTGCGCATCAATGCGTCCGTCCGTCTGTCTGTGCGTCCAACCATGCATCCAACCGTCCGTCCGTGCGTCCGTCCCTGCATTCGTCCATGCGTCCGGCTGTGCGTCCGTCCACTCATCCACGCGTCCGTCCATTCACGCGTCTGTTCATCGGTCCGTCTGCTTGTCTGTCTGTATATCCATACGTCCATCCGTTCGTAGATTGAGTGAACACTCCAAGTAGTGCCATCTCATATCTTTTCATCGCGACCGTAGTCATGCGATCGTATCTGTACTACATACCTACCTACTTGGCTACCTACTATATACGTCTAGGACGCACGACCCACGGCTTAAAGAGCTTCGCCCCTAAACGTATATCCCATGTGGTACATGCCCTCTCTGTCAAGTATGTGCCACCGGGGGTTACAAACGATAATGGGGTGATCAGCTGACGCCATAAGGAGCTTCGCCCCTAAAAATCAATGCCTCTCTTTCGCGTTCATCTCTAGACACTTTATTGCGGACGTCCCAAAACATTACTTTCATGAACGCTTTTCGCCAGCACATATGGACAGCATGGCTTCTCAATGCTGAGAGATAAGGAGACACAGAGGAAGAAATATTGGATCATAGGCATTGATTGAGCAGTCATTAAGCTTTTGCAGTGCTGCAAGAAACTGTAACATAGCCTACAACGTCCAACAAATTTCCGAGAAAGCTTGAACTGAGGGAGTGATGTAGTGCTGCGCATTTTGCAAAGCCTTGAACCCTTAGCGCCACACAACTCAAAACATCTTATGTTCAGCTCCGTATGGCAGCCACTACCAGCTTGCCCGTTGGCGACCCTACTGGACAGGGAATCGTAAAGTAAAGCGATGGATGGTACCTGAAGGTTAGTTAGTTACATTGGATTTAATGGCGCAAGAGAAACTTCGGCTAAGTTTGCCAAACCCAAGGTGTTTTGTGATAGGCATCACGTTGCATGTAATACCAAAATTGATGTAAAAACCCGCTGTCTTTCAAGAAATTGATGACATTTGACAAAGAAACAAGAGGATCATCATCTAGAATTAAACTCGGGTGCCTAGGTATGTGATGTTTGTTTAGTTATTTGAAGTATTTATTTCTTTGTGTTTCCAAGTACGGGCACATGATGAAAATATGTACGAGTGTTAATGAATTTATAAACATGTTGGACATTGCGGCGTGTTTTCCTTTCAAAGCAAAAAGTTGTGTGTGAGGTGCGTATGCCCAATACCATGTTTGCATAGAATGGCTTCAATGAACCGTTGTTGATGACGGCAAAATTTCCACTATCCACCTATGGGCTTCACCAGGTGCAGCTTATTATTTATGCAGGAGCCCCACTGTTGCTGCCATCATAATGGCAAAGCCAGCCGGATACTCCGGTGGCTGTCTTTGAAGGGAATACTGATTTGTTTGATGAACCTTTGCGCTGCTAGAGAGGCTGGTTCATCTGCCTTCTCGTTGCCTGGCATCCCTGCATGTCTTGACACCCAGCAATAGTGAACGGTCACGCTGCCACTGTTTAAAACAATCATATTTAGAATATCACCCAGTAGCGGTTCACAGTCACACTTTAGATGTAGCGCTTTCAGGTAACCTAATGATCATTGTATATGACTGTTTTTTGTATTTCCCAGTGAATATTTCTTGCACTGCTTCCCAAAAGCGTAAAATTCAGCGCTGAAAACGGACATGGGGTACTTAATTACTGATAGCGCTTTCCTCTATCACAATTCCGACGCCCACGTGGTTTTAGTAAACTTCGGTATAGCATTTGTATTTATACTGAAGTGTGCGGAATTCTTGAACCGTGTGGTCTGGTGCGGTGTTTTTTTTTAATTGGGTTCGTGGGAGATCACAAAATTGAGTCAGGCGAGAGCGCGGAGGCAGTCTCAGTGATATCCTGGCGATATTGAGAACGTCAATAGAAACATCGTATGCCAAGCACTGTTCTTTCAATACCTAAAATCAGCGGTTTGAGAGAATTTGGCTTGTTAGAGTAGTGTAAGCTTGAAGAACATTTCGTTGCGAGGTCGTGACAAATAGGTTGAGGCAGTGATCTGAATCCTAAAACACAGGAGAGCGTTAAAGGTACTCGTTGCTGGGGCAGTAAAAGTTCCTTACAATCCAAGTATGGACTCTCAAGTGGAGATGCTCTATAAGCTTCAACGGATAAATGCAGACTGAGATTGTGTAGCGGCTCCTGACGCCGATTGTAGAACTCTATGCCGAGCCGTAAACAACACACCCGCAGTCAAACATACTGCGTACAACAGAGCAATGAACATAGAGTAAGCAAAGTCGGTAAAAACCCCAGTGCTTTTGGGACAATATCTTTATTATAAGAAGGGCTTTATTTGCCTTATTTTTAGTGTAGGTATATGAGCCAGAAATTTGAGTTTACTGTTGATTCTGACGCCTAAAAATTTGTGTCCGTGTCTTATTGCCACTGCGATATTGCCTAACGTGAGAACTGGGTCAGGACGTAATCATATTTTCATTGTAATTAGGGCACAGACAGTTTTTTTGGGCTAAGAATCAGAAACCATTTATGTCAAATTAATGTGATAACTTTTTATAGTAAGTTTGAGTCGCTTCTCGAAGGTTGTTAGATTCGAGCCACAGGAAGCGATCAAAAGGCCTTCAACGTATAGTTAATGCATAACTGTGTGTGCTATGATCCTATTAGTGGAATTCATTTTTACTAAAAAAAATGTTGCACGGAAAGCGCAGCCTTGTGGTACGCCATTTTTGTGGAGGAACGTAAGTGAAAGCACACTGCCCAAACGCACATAAAATGTTCTGTCAGTCATGAAATTCGATAGGCAGCTTAGCATTTTACCACAAGTTTCTGGATTGGTGAAGTCTTGCAGAATTCCGTATCTCCACCTAGTGCCGTACACCTTCTCTAAGTCGAAGATAACAAAGAGACAGTACTGTTTGTATCTAAATTATCCTCGCATTTCATGCTTAAGTAGAACGAGATGATCATTGGTAAACAGCCTTTCTTATATCGGCATTGATGATTATCAATTAAGTCTCTTAAGTAAAAGATAAAGACAGCTTACAGTTCATAATGCTTTCATACAATTTTGCCAGATAGCTGGTTAGACTGATCGGTGTGTAGCTGCTCACAGAGGTTGGGGTCTTACCCATTTTATAAATGGAAGCACTACAGAATTTTTCTACTTTTTTGTGTATTCCACGAAATTTTCTTGTTATGTTGAAGAAAGTAAGTTAAGCTTTTGTTGATGCTTCAAAGAGATATGCAAGCATAGAATAGTGGCCCACTGCCGTGTTTTTACAAGTGAGGAGTGCGATGTTTAGTTCCTGTAATGTAAGAGGTAATTATAGGCTTTATGTGATCAACCTGTGAAGAGCAGTTTCTGTTGCTCTGAGCAGACCTTTTGGGTTCCATGAATGTATCATAGTAGTTGCCTGAGCTGTATATGTCATTAAAGTGTTCCGCTAGTACATCGGCATGTTCTTGTGTTGTTGTCTGTAGGTCTGTACTTGTAAAAATGGGTTCAGGTGGTCCCACATTCTTTTGTATGTTACAGTGCTTTCAATAGAGAATATGTAGTCTTGTACTGAAGTTTTTTCCAGCTTGCCTCCGGATATATCATGCTTTGGCTTTAGCCTGTTTGAAGTTCACAAGGTTGTTATACGTAAGAGGCCTCCTAAGATCCCCCAGCTTTATTTTGTAGGTTCTTTCATTCGGTACACTTGTCCACCAGACATTTCGCTTTTTACGGACATGGTTTGACGATTGTGGTATTGCATTTTTTCCGGCTGCTATTATGATCTCAGTGATTGTGTTGTATATGTCATCGATGCTCACTTCTTGGGAAAGGATATGTGTTCTAGCTTCGCATTCTCCTGGAGCAGGGGCCAGTCAGCAAGATGGATTAGCCAGCGGCTATATTTGGAGGTGATCGTGCGTAATGTGGATGGTAAGTTCACGATTGCGGGCAATTGATGCTGTACGATGATTCCAGCACTTCTAACTTAAAATGGTTACACATGAATGATGAGCAAAATGCTAAATCGATGCAACTGAACTTGCGCGAACCTGATTAAATAGTGTTTGGTGCACCAGAGTCTAAAAAACAGATGTTCGAGAAAATGAAACGTTTGTATTTTTCCTTCTTTGGTTTGTTTTGTCACTGCCCCATAACGTACCGTAGGAACAAAAATCCCCTGCTAAAACACACGGTTCTGGGAATTACGCCACAAAGTCCTCCAATGCTTGTAAAGTTACATGTTCATGAGGGGCAACGTAAACAGAGCAGATGGAGATGGTTTCGTGCGCTGTGATGCTAACTGCTACATCCTCAAGGGCGGTGTTTATAGCGATGGCTTGAGTTGGAATGCTGCCTTGAACAACGATGGCGACTCCTAAGGACAGTCGGTTAACTTGTTTGTGGCCCTTTCGAAAAACCTCTAATTCTGCCAAGAAATTGGTGTTTTTTTTGGACCAAGATTAGTTTCCTGGACACAAAATGCGACAGGTGAACGCATATTCACAATGTCATTCACATGCCTTAGATTGAGAAAAAGGCCTCTACAACTCCATTTTAAAATAACTGCATGGTGATAAAGATAGGAATGTTAAGTTTAGTTAAGTACCTCAATGTGAAAAATGAAGGTGACGTGTGTTGGGTACGGGTACATATCATTAGCGAAAGCTGTAACTACTTTGGTCACATGTGCTTTTTTTGGTTCAAGAGGATTTTTTGCCTTTTAGTGCGCTCCAGCGAGCGCTGCTCTTTTGACGTCCGTGACACCATGATATTTTATCGACCTCCATATCCTTGTCGGAGCCACTGGAGGATCGCAAGCTAGTCACTGAGACGTGTATCTCGGGCCTTGATGTTTGATTGCGTTGCTTACCTTGCACAGATGGAGTCTGCAGGCGCGCTTGGACTAGTGTTGATGGAGCAACAGTCACTGCTAGCACCAATGGCACAGGTGGAGGTATTAAAGGGCCACTGACCTTGAACACTGTAGATGCCTGAGGGCGTCGTAGTCCCTCCCGCTCCTGCACCACACTGGCTAATATTTTCCGAGGTAAGAGTCTAAGCCTCTTCCTCGCTTCAGAAATGAAATTTTCCCCTCTATGATGACCGCAATTACCTCCTTCTCCTTATTCCAGCAATGGCAGGAACGAGAATAGGCCGGTTGATCACTTTGGCAATTGCCACAACACAGGGATTCTTGACAATTCTCAGACAGGTGGCCCTTCGCACTGCACTTGGCACATGTGGCTTCACCTCTGCATGGCTGTGATGCGTGACAGAACCCTTGGCGAGTAAATGAGCGCCTCGGGTTCGGTATGTATTGTCTGACATCGATCTGGAGGTATCCTGCTTCGAGTGAGCTGGGGATATGGCTAGTTCTAAAAGTGAGAATGATGCGCTTAGTTGGGAGCTGTTCTTTATTTCTTTTGATGGTGATACGTTGTGATTACATTTTCAGGTAGGAAGCCCTCGAGCAGCTTTTCAACACTCAGGCTCAGGAAGTCGTTTTTTCGAGATGACACCCTATACAAGTGTTGAGTGAACGTGGTGTTCAGTGATCATGACATCCGCGTTGTCGATGTTAGTAGGTCATATATCCTTTCTATTTGGCTTATGTTTTTCAATTCAAAGAACAGGTCTCCGCTTGTCATTTTCGAGGCTTTGTAGTCTTTGCTAATTGCTTCTGCAAATAATTTTGACACAATGAAAGGGGACAGTTTGCGCATACTTGTTGTTCCTTCACTAGGTAGGACGTGATAACGAGGAAAGTGATCGAAGTCCGACCGGATAGTAAAACAAAATGGTACTTCAATGCGACCTCCTAGGGAGGTCAATCTGGAAGAGATTGGAAAGGATTTTACCATTATTGGGTTTCGATATTCGGCGGTGGGTGAGTACCACCACCGCCGCGTCCAACATGGGGACGCTACAAGTTGAAAAGCCTGCAGGCGTCACCTATACACTACCACTCTAACCAAATATATATATACCCAAAACTGGATAATACAGGTTAACCCTTGCCGCCAAGAAGGTTTGAAGTAACTAGAAACGACGAGCAGATAAGACAGATAAACAGTAAAAAATAAAGGTGTAAGTTTCGAAGAGCGAGATAGGAAAAAGCGATTGCCAATTTCTCCAGGGTGGGTCAGCCCAGGGATGCCGCCTACGTAAAGCCGGGGCCAAAAGGTGTGTTGCCTCCAACGGGGGCATTAAAAGTACAATCAGCGAGCATTCAGTCAACCCTTACGATCTCCTTATCCCCTGAACATGGCTAATCCATGGACGGCTAAGCGTGAGAGGTAGTAAAAACCTTCCCGTTGGCTCGGGTCCGTGGTGTTGCCACACGCCGAACGCCTGCTTGCGCAGATGCCCGGGGGATACGTGCATTTGCGACTTGCATTTGTGAAGTGCATTTTGACGTACATTTGTTGTACATGAATATTGCACATACGTTGCACAAACCACATGAATGTGTTTGGTACAACAAATGTGCGTCACAACGAGCACAATAAGTTTAGTAAAAGACCCTTCAGTACCCTTTTCTAAATTGTTGGTTTTATGTGCACTTTTCGTCAGTCTCTCCCCAGTAAATGAAGTTCATAATAATACCGTCATCATAATCAGCCCTCGCGTAGTGTGCGTAGTCACCTGACAGTTTGAAAGCAATGTGCGACCGGCCAGACGATAGTATATCAAGTGTCCCTTGAGCCACGGTGTCACAATCTTCACGTGTGACATTCTTGGGTTTCAAGCGCACAATCGCGATCGTTTAAATCTGTTTTTTACGGGTCACAGTCACTCCCGTATGCTAGTACGTAATATCCCTAAAAGTTACCCTCTATATGATACTTCCCCAGTAAACTTTCTTCCTAACTTGGTATTTGTGATAAAGGTGTTACATAAAGGTGTTACAAACAATTGAAAACCCGCTACATACCTGTATTTTTTTCGACAGATTCATTGCCCTGTCTCCAAAGTAAACTTAATGGCGAGATATCTATTTGAATGACGTACAGTGCGTTCCAGGTCCAGTAAAGAAGCAGTGTGATGGAAATCACGGTGAACCCTAGAGAGAGTAAGCGCTTAGAAGCTACACGGCACTCCGAACTGTGGTGGAGTAGATAAAATTTAAATGTTTTTTCTGGCAAACCTAACGACCTAAACACGGCAGTAAAAGCGATATTTCAAAAGTACATGAGCTCGATACTGCTGAGGAAAACATGCTACGTCAAAAACGTCAAGATTTACTTCAGGTATTTCTACGAAATTAGAGAGCGAGTGACCGAGCAAGAAAACCTGAACGTGCTGCGTCACCCATAAAAAAGTTAACGCGTTACTGTTACCGAAAAAAGTAACAGACGTTACTTCAGCCGTTGCTCTGAAGTAAGAAGTCTTCTCGGTGAGCCTTCGCCTCAAGAACGTACTCTAGCAGCTTTAAAATACTCATATTATATACGGGTGCCAGATATTTGTCACCCAAACATAATTCAACCCCCATTACAGAATAAACAAGAATAATTTGCAAAAGTATGGCGTATCTGCGTAGCACTCTATGGTGCCTAATGTTGCCTTAAGGTAACATGTGATGGCTTCGTACTCTGATACACTAAGAAGCTATTTTCTCAAGTGGTTTACCAAATCCAAAACGATATAATTTTTTCAACGCTGCCCGAAATAAAAACAGCACTGAGCAAACTTGCAGTAACTACGACAGCCTGCTTCTGTAACAGAATTGATACGAAAATTTTATAGCACTAAAAGTATGCTAGAATGGTGCAAATTGGTGGCAAAACCTTTGCGCACATAAAAAAGTTTTTTTTTACTTTGACATGCATAATTTCCGCCAATAATGTGACTAATTTGTGAAAATGTTGAAAGTAAGCCTATCTTGTTCAGGAGTTTTGTAACCGGAAGAGTGATGAATAAAAAAAGCCTGTCTAATTTTGAATACGAAGCCCATAAACAATGCAAAGGTAATGCAAGAACAGCTTCCTTATGCAACTACAAACTGCTGAACAGCTACCTTCCAAAACTTTCATCGAACACTTTGACTCACTTATTGGCATGTACATCCGCACCCACGCTCAATAAAAAAATGGCAGCATATTCACGGAGTGAATGATGGAGAGTGGGGCGAAGCATTCATCCGTCCATTCGTTCTTGCTTCCGTCCGTCCATGCGTTCGTCTGTGTGACCATCCGTGCATCCATCCGCCCGTGCGTGCGTGCGTGTGTTCGTGCGTCCGCACGTCCATCTATGCGTCCGTCCCTGCGTTCGGCCATGCATCTGTCCCTGCGTCCTTCCATGCGGCCAGCCGTGTGTTCCTCCATGCATCTGTTTGCTTGTCCGTTCGTCCATCTAGTCAACACTCCATATACCACCAGCTCACATCTTTTCATCATATATTCCGCATATAGAAGCCTCGCCATTTAGCGGACATTCCAAAGACTAAACGAGAGGTGGCACACGCACACTTTCTTACGGCTTGCGCTTCGTGTCTACTTCACACCTTCAACCACCTCGAGTTCATGGTATATACTAGTTCACTGTATTCATGGCACTGCAGCCCTACGCGCACTAAACCTTTCTAACACCAAGGACTTTATGCCCAGCGAGTATAACGTAGCAACCCTTTCTTGTCAGATAGTGCTCAATGTACATGCCAATGGCTGGTAATGGGGCATGAGAGACAAAAGAATTCAGCTTTTAGTTAACGCGCACGCTGCGAATTTTTATTGTTCAACAACGCACAGGATAAATATCCACCGGCACCACCTTCCAGGTCAAAACATAACACTCGTTACCCACTACGACTACGACTACTACGAGGGATGAATTGGTGCCGCTTTACGGAGCTTCGCCCCTAAAACGACGGACGCACTATGTGGTACTGCTGTACTAACTTTCACAAATAGCTGTAGAACGCGTAGAAACGTTTTCCGTGAACTCCAAGGCGGCAACAAAGTCACCGAGACAAAACCTACTGTTATTTTGAAAGATGGCGTTAATCAACGTTGTAGAAAGTGCAGAAAACAAGTTTGGCACTGCTGTGTGTGCAACATGGCTAGAAATAAGTTGAGTATGGGTTGATATTAAGGAACAAGGTTGTCATTAGTGCCAAGGTAGACTAAAGGCTTCGTGTTGTCGACAAGTACGCAGTTTGGCGTACGAAGATACGAAAGAGTTGTTCAGACCAAAACCGTATTTTCCTGCACATAACTGACATGCCCAATTCGTTCGGCATATTATGTACCTTGGACCCAACTCTCATTCTTCAACTTCCTCCAAAATTAGGCCGACGAGACGCTAGTATGCTGCGCATATTATGGTTGGGGGTAGCATTTTTCAATGCGTACGCGTTCCGCATAGAAATAGCTGATACTGCTGCATGCGACCATTGCGGCAGTGACGAAACAACTTTGCACATTCTGTGTGAAGGCTCACAATACTGCTCGCAGAGACAGTCACTCTGCAATGCACTAGACGAACTGAACAACCAGACTCTTTCGGAAGAAAAAAATCCTGCGCTACCGAAAGGACTTATGTCACAGAAAGAGGCTGTGAAGGCGCTCCTGCGCTTCTTGCGTTCAACCGGCTTGTCCTAACAACTGTGATAGGAACTCCCTGATTGTGTGTGCATGTGAATTTATTCTAATTTATTTTATATCTTTGTATCTCTATCCTCTCTCCGACCCTTTGTCCCCACCTCTGTACAGGGTAGCAAACCAGATCTTCCTGGTTAACCTCCCTGTCTTTTCCTTTTATTTATTTCTCTCGCTCTACCTCTCTCTCTTTCGCTCGTTCGGCATCTCAAACGGCCCGCTAAGTGCGGAAATTGATGAACCAGGTGATGAATATGGACAAGGCGGACTTGCGGTTTCTTACCGATATGCACTGTTACGTATTAGGATGTTGTAAGAATGTTTACATCCATACCGTATTTTTCGCTCATAACCAGCATCACTGGTACGTACAGCATCTCAAAAGTACGCAAAACTTGAGTCGATATTGATTAACAAGGCGAACATTAGGGCCGAGATGGATTAGAGGCTTGCGGCTGCTGAAGAATATGCACAGCCCAGTATGAATATTTTAAGGCGCTGTTTATATCGACACCGGATTTTCTCGTGCTGTTTATAATGCGGCAAAATCGAAGCTTAACGATTCTCGCGTATTGCCGTGAAACCACCACCTTCTTTAAATTAGCGTAAGGTGGTACCGGTGAGGCCTTTTTGTGCACCGTAATTTGCAAGAAAGTTAGAGTAGATTCTTCAAAACGCTTTAACCGGTTAGGAAAAATATCGAACTAGTTGGTATCTTTTGTTTTCACTAATTTGTCATAAGCTGCTTTCTCTGTATTCTGAATTCAGCAATGGCGTTTACATTGCGTTTTTGATGAACTCGTGCTGCATACTTGTCGGCGTTTCCATCGGTATACCTGCGTTTTTTCAGCATGGCCGTCAAACAGGGTTTTTAGGGTCAATAAACAAAAAAACCCATGACATGCACGTACTTTTCAATGCTGATTTGTCATGCACTGGTATCTGACGGAAATTCATGTTTAGCGATATCTGACTCCATCCCCCCATGTTTCCGTCAATTGCTTGTGCCACATTATCAGTTGCACATACCTTTCTTGCGTCTGTGTTAATTAGCGTGTATATACGTGACAATTTTAACATTATCTGTAAGGTTATATTTGTGCCTAATGGTATGTTATCACATGTATTATTTAGAGTGCATTATTTTAATAATATGTACCGTACAAGTTCCTAATAGTGAATACCTAAATTTGACCGCAAGCACAATGTTCATATTTTGTTTTGTGCCTATCTTATCATTGAATTGGTATTGTCACTTCATGATGGCTTAGTATTGGTATCGTAAATTGCAGGAGTAAACTTCACTTCAAGATATTCTACCACATTGCGACCGAAAAGAATCTCCGGCTGACTTCCCCAAGAAAAAATTGAGTCGTGTGTAACAATGAACTTACCGGTTAACAGCTGTACCCATGAGTATCTCATATTCTAAAAGAAAGAAAAAAATAGTTAAAGGAAATGTAGGTAAAACATTGTGTTTGTTGCAACAAACTTCTAGTTCGGCGCGGAGTGTGATTTTTCAAATGTACAGCGATTCTCGTCATATGATGTTCGCCCAATTCAACAGCACGTTGCCGGGTCTCTTTGATGGTGATTTTTTAACGCAAATTGTGAAGCCAGACTTGTGTATGTTACAGGTAGTGATGCTGTTGGACAATACATGCATTTTAGAGTCAGCGTGTTTTACCTGGCAGCGAAATTCCTTGGTGTTCCTTTTTTTACCTTTTTTTTCTCAGGGAAAAGACCAAGGGACCCAATGTCTAACCTGATTTCTCCACTAAACGCGAAGTGGTAAGCGCCCACTGAGTGCGAATGCCATATATGTTTTTGTTAGTCGCTGCCACGTTCCGGTTCCATTGTACACAATTCCCCGCGAAAAGGCAGCTTGTAAGTAACAAAAACTAAATTAAAGTCAGAGTTGTAACGTGCTGACACCCCTTGTGAAGTTGTTTATTCTGCGTGGCGCTCATGTCTCGCCCAAAAGCCGCATTTTAAGTTACAACCAGCGAGCGATAGATGACGTTGTATTCACGTTGAGCACCACTATCATCATTGGATTGGGTTAGATTGAATTAATATAGCTGTACCCTTTAAATCCGGCGGTGGCTAACGCCACAGAGCAGTAGTGCTTAGTGAACCGAACACTACAATTATCTTTTTTTCTTTAAATAGTGATGTTGAAGACTGGTACTTTGCAGTGAAAGGTTTAATTTTCACTCGTGCCTTGACTTTAGCCACATATAGGACAACCCCCTTCTAGTTAGTTTTACCCGCTTAAAGTCTATTTTGTCCTCTCTGTGCCTAAACACCAGTGCTTTGAAAAATTCTGCGACATCATCCTGAACTATAGAGTGAAGCCCTTTACATAACATTATCAAGTATTCGGCAGTTTCCTCTTCCTCTCCACACGCACTGCATACCGTGTCTACCCCTTCGTGTTTTGCCCGATATGTCTTGGCTCGCAATACTCCCGTCCTAGCCTCAAACAGTAGAGAACTACTCCGAGTATTATCATAGATCTTTTCCTTGGCAATTTCCTGCTTAAAAGTTCGATAGATCTCTAGTGCGAACTTTTTAATCAAGCCGATTCTCCAGATGTCGTTCTCAGCTTCCTTCACCCTATTTTTAACCGGTAATTCTTTTTGAATAGGCCCCCTGCTGATTTTGTGAGTATTTACCCATCAATTTCCTGGTTCACTCCCTCCATTTTGTATCGACATTCTTCATGTACAAGTAGCTGAAAACATTCCTAGCAAAACGCTACTCCTTCATTTCTCCCAACCGCTTCTCAAATTTTATCTGGCTGCTAGCTTCCCTGCCCACTTTTTTGTTGAAATTTTTCTCTCACCCTTGTTCTTATATATTCAATAGCGTCATCCCCTTCTAGCCTAGCACCTTGAGCTGTAGTTGTAAACCTCTGCTCTAGGCTCGTCTCATTTCTTAGAGAGTTTAGATGGCTCCAAAATTTCGCAGCTGCCTTTATATCTTTTTTATGTGCTTCTGCCAGCCACTGAGCTCCCTTTCTTCTAATCTTTTCATTAATCAGAAGGAATGCATTCCTTCTACAGCTTAGACAAATTTCCCACTTTCTTTCAACATCATCTGTCGGTTCACCCCACTGCTTAGCATGTCTGTGTTCCCTAGAGGCTTCCTGACGGTTTGCTACAACTCTCTTAACTTCCTCATTCAACCAACTCTTGGGTTTGTGTCTTCTTTTTCGAAGTGACTTGTCACGTGCCTTAGCAAGCTCTAGCTCAAACAGTCTAATTATATTATTGTATGTCCACACTGTTTGATTATCATCAGTGATTATTTTCTCAATTTGTTTAGTAGCTATTTCTATTTGCCTTTCTGAATAAAAATTTTCCTGTAGTTGCTCATCTTGTCTCCTTCCCACTTTCACTGCTCTTCCAAAACTTAGCTTGATACGTTTGTGATCACTACCCTGACTTCTGGAGCCAGCCTTCATTTTTGTGCATTCTTCTGAGCTCATCATACATCCTATGGGACATCAGGGTGTAATCTATCGTCGGCTGCAGCCTTCCTACCTCCCATGTTATTTGCCCTTCACACTTCTCGGTACTGTTGCAAATGATCAAGTCACGCCTTTGACTCATATCTATGAATATTGGGCCTGGTTGGCCGGTATACCAATCTATATAATCTTTGTACGCATTCATATCTCCTAGTATAAATATCTTGCACTCTCCTCCTAACTTCTCAATGTCTTTTGATATACGCTCTACCATTGCCTGCTTTTCCTCAAGAGGAATCCTCAAGAGCTTTTCCTCTCTGGCTTTTGCTGCCGTCCACAAGTACAACAAATCAAACAGAGCCATTTGCCCTGCCACTTTCCCTTTTAACTATAAATGTTCCTTGCCCTCCTGCTTCACCATTTGCCAGTCTGTACTTTTATGAATGAATGCCCCAATACCACCCCCCTTTCTGCTGCTTTCTGTTCTATTACAATATTCCCACGCATAGTCCGGATCGTTAGGAGGTTGTTCCACGTCCCTAAGATGTGTTTCTAAAAAACCGTATATCATCGGCCTCTCTTCCTTTAGCTGTCCTTCTATCTCTTCCCACTTCTGCCTGTTCCTGCCACCCTGCATGGTAATATACCCTATGTCTGAATTGGCTTGGCGCTCGTGGCTACGTCTATTTCTGCCCCGGACTTTACCTATCTTAGATACTGGTGCCACTTTGGAATCGTAATCTGTCCATACCACCTGTGGTTGTTTTTCCTCGTTACTAGCTATCCCGCACCCCGAAGGGCCCGCGTGCGCCCCGGAAAAGCTACTGCGCGTCCTGCAAGTCGCCAACACACCTCATGACCTAGCCGCCCATCGAAGTGAATTCTGTCTCGTTGAAAACCACCCCACCTATGCACCTCTAAGTTTACTTCCACCACCCCAAAGCCTTTCTTTCGACTCATCCACCATATTTCTTGGTTTGCGTCGACAACCGCTTTTTGTAGGTTGCCGTCATGCACCGGTACCTCTGGTATCGTGCATATCATTACCTGTACCTGCGGTGACGTGGCGCGCATGTCATCGACCCCTTTCGCCAGTGTGGTTACTAGTCCTGCCGTATCTTTATTAAGGACATCGTTTAAACCGCCTGACACTATCACGAGGTGTAGTCTATCAACTGTATTTTTCAGTTTTGCGCTCGCTTGCCTCATGACTGCTTCCAGCTTGCGTCCTGGGAACGTCCCTACTGGAACCCTCTTATCACCTCTTACCCTCTCTTTAATTGCTTCTGCGCATCGATTTAAATTCGAGTCCCAAGCGATTATCACATGCTGTGAATTTAGGCTAGGGTGTCCTGCAGCTGGGGGTTCTTTGCACCTGTGACGCCAGCTGGTTTGTCCCCTCCCAGCCCCACCACTACTTCGCTGAAGCTGGGTCTTGTGACCATTGAACCGGCTGAACCTGTTTTTTCCCAAGCTTGCTTTCTCTTTCTTCCCCACCGTTCTGGTCTCCGGTGCCCTACTGTTCTCTTCGTCGGTTGCTCCTTTGTTCACCTTGTCTAGTGCTTCCTCGGTGGACTTCAGCATTTCTCCCATTGCCCTCGTTGTTTTTTGCGCTGTACCAACGCAGTCTTCAGCACGGTGATTCTCAACAGCAGTTCACTCTGGGCAACCATCAACCTCTAGGTCATCATCATCACGTGGCAGCGCTGGCGGTGACCCCTGGTGGAAGAAAGCCTTGGTGGTGGGCGAGTGTGAAGCGGTTCTCTTCTGTGCGTGGCGGTAGCCGCGAACGGTTTTGCTAGCGTGGGTCCTCGGCGCATGGTACTGCAGCCTGCGCGCCTCGGGACCCATGCAGTAAGTCAAGCGTTGGTGACGCCTATTGGGTGTGTTATTTGTGTTTGTCGTGTTATTGTGTTATGTTGGTTGAGTGTGCAGTAGTTTGTTACTTACGATTGACATATAAATTCAGCGGACGATATCGTCGTTCGAAAGTAGTTAAATAAATGTGTGTTGTTTTTTGGTTTGTACCGACCGCGTCAACTGGGTACTTTGATTCCAAGAGCGTGGCTCCTTCGCAATTTCGAGACCCCACAATGGCACCCAACGTGGGGCTCGTAGAGCGTCGGACGACAGATTTCGTGGTTTGGTGAAAGGTTTTGTTAGAGCTGGGGCAAAGTAGGCCTAGGAGAGACTTCTAGTTGCTTGCGTCGGTGGCGTGCTTTCTTGAGAAGAGAAGAGATCGGTATTTGTGACGTGTTTGAACTTCTCGGCAAGTTGAGTTTTCATTTTTTTCTGCTCGCAAGTTTTTTTGTTTTAGTTTTCAAGAACATAAAGTTGAGACGAAAGCCATGCGGTCTGCATTTTGGAGTGAACAAGGCCTAGAGCACGTGGTTCGTAAACCAGACCCGAAGCGAGTGAATACAGAACCCTAGTGGGTGGCTCGATTTTCTGTAAATAGCTTCTTCTATCTCTTTGGGTTCAGGGAGCCGGGCGTCGTTGCTTTCTTGTGTGGCGGCTCGACGCCGTGGCGGTGGACGCCAATCGCTCGGTAAGCTGCTGTGTGCGGCGAGCGATGGGGCCACCTCACAGAGTGGATGTCTCCTCGCGGCTGCCTTTTCTGCGCTAGGTAGGGTGCTGGGTGAATGCCAGTTGTTGCTGAGCGACTCATTAGGCCTAAGGCTCTGCGCAGCTGGCTGTCACACGTGGCACAACTAGGTAGATCGTGGCGCTTAGGTGTTGCACTCTGCTTCCCTCACTTTTCTTTTTTTTGCGATGTACGATTTAGAGAAAGTGATTTGTTTTATTTTAATGAGCGTCATTCCACCACCGATGTATTAGCTAGCTGTACTGACCATCATTACACGTGGGCAAAAAGCCCGAAGCTCCCTTACTTAGGCCCTGCTCCATTTTTTATCGAGTGTTTTGTAATGTATGCAGGGAAAGTGTGGTAGTCCACGGCTGGCTTTCTTCTGCACATCGTCAGCGCCACTGGCCATGAATGCGGTCGTGAGGTCGGGCGGTGGAGACGTCTGGGACCTGCGCAACTGCCTGTAGTCCGGCGCCCTCGCGAGTTCCAATAGCAACCGGAAGACTTGTCGGCGCTAGTGACGGTTTGTCGCGCCGACAGCAACGTTGCTGTTGCGGGACCGGTACTGAAGTGAAGTCAAGCCGGACAGTGCTGCAGTGTCGACCGGTGGTGGTGTCGTGGTGCAAGGACATTGTGAAGAAACATGCGATGTAAATTTTTTGTTCAAGCTTGTGTTGTTAATTTATTTGTTTCCGAAATATGGTTTTATTAAAGTTAGGCGGATGTGGGGGTGCTGACACCCCCTATAGATTTGTTTGTGCTGCGTGGCGCACGTGTCTCGCCCAAAAGCCGCATTTGAGTTACAACCACCGGGCCATAGATGGCGTTGTATTGGCGTTGAGCACCACTATCATCATAATCATCATGTAGTAGCAACGGTGGTGACCCCTGGGGGAAGCAAGCCTTGGTTGCGGGCGAGAGTTGAGCGAGTCTCTTCCGCGCGTGGCGGTTGCCGCGAACGGTTGTCTCTAGCGTGGGTCCTCGGCGCGTGGTACCACGGCCTGCGCACCGGGGGACCCACGTGGTAAGTCAAGCGTAGGCGACGCCACCTTAGGTGTGCTCTTGTGTTTGTCGTGTTATTGTGTTATGTTCTTTGAGTGTATGGTGATGTATTAATTACGATTGATGTATCAATTCGGTGGACGATACCATCGTTCAAAAGTAGTTAAATTTTGTGTGTTGTTCTTTGGTATGTACCGACCGCATTAGCTGTGTCCTCCCACCAGAGCGTGGCTCGCTCGCCATTTCGAGACCCCACAGCGTATAATGCCCCAGTGCATTATTATGATTATGAGAGACGACGCAAACCAAGGCTCGGGAAGTTTCAATAACCTAGGGTTCTTTAACATTTCCCTCACACAGGCCTCTAGCATGCAGCTTGTCAGAGATTCCTTCCTTGTGCTTTATAATATCTACTATTCGTTGATATTTTGCATAAAACGTATGAAAGCAATTGTGTTATTTATGTCAAAAATAGCTCAGATATCCCGTTTCTGTAGCTATTGATTTACTCTTGTAAATCTAACAAAAGTAGCAATTTCATGGAGAGGTGGAAGATATGAATATGACATCAGGAAATCGGAAAGCTGCACGAAAATGACCAGTAGTTCAATAATAGCAGAGTGCCATCGAAACACACAACGGACGCTCTGTATGACGAACATAAATGGCAGGGGGTACTATGAAAATTCCTCCCTTGCGTGCAAGACCCTAAAATCAGATTTACGCATTAAAGGAAAGAAAGCCAAGGTTCCAATAAATATGGGTAGGATGGGAACGGTAGCAGAGGAGTTCTACGGAGATATGTAGAGCCACTGAGACAATCAGGATGACAACATAAGAAACAGTAATAGTCCAGAAGAATATGACAGCCCATCAGTAAGGACAGGGAAGTAAACGGAACACCGGCAAGAATGCAAAGAGGCAAATTTGCCAGTGAAGATAAGGTATAACATAAGACCTGTTAAAAGTCGGTGGAGGACATAGCGTTAAAGAAACGGGTCACCGTGTGTACGAAGTGTCTTTTGTTGAAATGGTACAAGAATCTTCGAAAATTGCCAACATCTGCTCAATTCGTGAGAAAGAGAACGCCGAGGACTTGAAAAACTAGAAGCTGATCAGCGCATGCTGGGTTGCTACAAGCTATTTACAAAAAATATTAGGGAATACAAGTAGGACAACATGGAAATGCAATCAACTGAAGGAAAAGCGGCATTTTGTACCCGCTACTAGACCATAGATCAAAAATTTCATATTCATACTTTCAACAGGTGAAGAAGAAATGCGTAGAAATGAACTAACCCCTCTATGTAGCCTTCGTAGATTACGAGAAAGCATTTAATTACGTCGAGAAAACAGCAGTGATGCAGCCAGTGCTGATAGGGGGCATCAATGAAGCCTACATAAACATACCGGAAGAAACCTACAGCTGATCCACTGTCATCATCCTTCCCTAAAAGGGAACCCGAAGAATTCCAATCAACAAGAGCGTAAGGCAGGCACACATGACCTCTCCAAGGATATTCACCGCGTGTTTACTTTACCTTTTCAGGGCTGTAGTTTGGTAACAGTTAGGGATAAGATTCAATGAAAAGTTTATTGGTAGTCTGCAATTCTCTGATGTCCTTTCATTGGTGAGTAGCTCAGCTACGAAACAAAATTCACTATTTCTAAACTTGATTCAGAATGCATCTTACTTTGGTGGTTGTGCTCTGCACACCCACAAAAATGTGTGGGTGGGGTGCGGGTGAACAGCATATGACGGTAACTATTCCAAGTGTCTATATGACTGCTGCAATCGCAATAAGAATGATGGTGCATAGTAGTACTAGAGCTATTGCGCTTTTATGTACCTGGCATTGTAGACACGCGTTTTTGAAGGTGAAGGTAGCGAAGTGAAGTTTGTGAACTGTGTGTAAGATTTCCAACAGATGGCTACTCTGGCCTCACCCTATGGCGCAAATGGTGCAAGAAGTCATTTCGCCTACAATGTATGGCCGATTTGTCTCTACTAAAGTGTCATTTCAACTGGGCATAGCTGTCCAATTCATCAAGTCATTTAAAAGTGGAATATATGTTTTCGAATTTTATAGTTTTCGCGTCAATCTATATTTTAAATAATTGAATTCAACTCCACCATAATAAGCTTTTACCGAAGTATTTAACGTGCAATTCTCTTGAACAATGTCATTCGCCACACCTTGACACTTTTCCTTATCCAGGAAATGCAAGTTCCCCTGCTCCTTCCCAAGTTTCACAGGTGGATTTAAATGCACCTTTTTAAAGTCCGCAGATCGCCTTCAGGGGAGATCACCAAAATTTAAACTGTGGGTCAGCGGCCTCCGTAGTTGTGAGTAGAAAATCTCGTATGCGAGATATTTTACGTGATAATTTGCAAATGGCGCCAACCAGTGACCCCCCCCCCCCACAACCATGGCACAAGTGGCGTCACTGTAGATGCGCATGCCTAGGCCGTCTCCTGCAAATTGCTCAACGCGTCTATTCATGCGAAACTTTCTTCGGGAATCGACCCGCCTTTTTTTAGTGGATACTGTTGCTTTTTTCCGAATACCCTGAACGATCCTCGTCTAATTGAGGTACCAAACCTCCGGCATCGCTACCTCACCCTAAGTGGTGCGAGTTGAAGCCACTCGTATACAGAAGGCGAAGGACAGAACTAAGGTGGCGGAGAATGACGCCGAGGCTACAGAAAGAGCGCAGCAGGCAATAGTCTCGTGCCTGACGTACGTTCATCCCCTGCCATCGTCTTAGCAGCCGCGTACTTACTTATACAGTAGCGTAGTGTTTTGGTAGCTACCGGGTCGCTAATGGAGAGAGGACTTGTATACAGCACATACAAAGACTTTTTCCTAAACTGATTCATTTGGCTAAAGTACTCCTAATTGTACACTACATATCTGTGGCACTATGCGCGGCACTCGCTGCAACCTGCTCTCGTGCCGTCCACCGTGCGACTCCTCTCGGCTCCCCTAGAAACATCCCGAGAGCCAGCCCAGAGATCAAACAAAAAGGATTACTCAGAAGTCTCCATTGACGACACCCAATAGGGTGTCACGAATTCAAACAGGTATATCTAATAACGGGCGGTCTCCACTGAGTTTGAATTCGAGCACCACCATCAAACTAAAGAATAATGACTTAAACTGAAGCAAACACTCACAGTAAACTCCTGTGACAAATGATAGGTGTGAACTGTACAGCTCTACCCGCATACCGTCTGGCGCCGCGGATGTAGAGCCGGTGGTTGCCTCCTAAATGAGAAACAGCCCTTCGTAGGAAGGAAGATAACGCTCGAAAAAACAAAGCCGGTTAGACACTGTAGGACACCACCACAAACCCTGCTCTTGGGCAGACCCGCGGCATTGGAACGAGCCAAAGTAGGAAAATAGTTACATCAAAGCTTACGTGACATTACGATACCCAGAAAGTGTCCATCTGTGAGAAGATCTCGGTCGTGACTACGCATCACGCTCTATATCCATTATTGAAGCTGACCATACCGTCTAAAAGGCGTTGATAGTCTGTATTCGTTCGCTTCAACAGACAATTTAGCTAGCAGGGAAACGCTTGGGAAATTCCCAGAAGGTAGCCGTGATAAGATATTTCAAAAGTCACATGCACAGCTGCATTCTGAGAATTTAGAAATATTCGAAAGAGGAAAGGGCGAGCGTTCTGGATCCCAGCCGTCAGACACTGTGCGACCTTTTGCAGCTTTCCTGCGCGAATCAATTCTCACAATACGTGACGCTTTTGTTTTAAGTTGCAAAGCTGACAAAGTCTGATTGAGCATCAGATGATGATATGCAGCTGTCTGCGTTAGGGCAACAACCTTAGAAGGATACTGGTTTTCTGACAGCAAAGACGCATACAACAGTAGGTCATTTGTAACTACTCAAATAATTGCCTCTTCGTGGGAAAAAAACGCCTGCATGTGTGCTAAAGAATGAGTAAATTCCACCACTCGACGTTAGTAAACTTACAGTAGGCCAAGAAATGCATATAGATATACTAATCAACTTAATGCTAGAGCTAATGGGGACACGAACTATAGCAATAGAAAGTTAGATAAGGCGCGCAGGAAAGTTGAGAAATGTCAGAGACGAACAAAGCAGTCGACACCCGGTGTCTATGCTCAGCACAAGCATTGTGCAGCGAATATTGTTTCAACTTTACCTTCTTCATGGCCCAAGCTAGCTCATTATGGACTTCTCATAAGTACTAGCTAGTGTTCTTTGTACTTTTCTTTAGTGAATATGTTACAATATCTCTTGTTTAATAACTCCCAGCGCAAGAAGGACGTAGACGAAGTTCAAGACAACACGAGCGCTGAGTCTCAACTAAAGTTTATTTAAAGGACAGGAGCGAATAGATACACAGGTTTGCCTGCTTCGACAATGCAACTGTGCATGTCCAGAAGAGCCATTCACGTGATAACACTTTTTCAGGACACGTGTAGCATCCACGCGCGTCGAAAAACCAAAAAGGTCACACTGACAAAAAGAGACATGTGAAGCATCCTTAGATAACTGACACATTATAAATTGCACTTCTTTTTCGCTAAGGGACACAGACGGATGGCTTATGAACATTTCACCTTCTCTAGCGATGAAGAAGACCTCCATTATCTCTGTTGTGTTTTGATGATTATGGCGGAACAAAATATCTGCTTCCCTCACCATCGGCTCACAACCACATTCTCTGCCGTGCGATGGCAGGTGCAAACCGCCTGTAGCCCTCAACGATGCCAAATGCTCCATCAATCTAATATTTACACATCGTCCGGTTTGACCAATATACACCTGACCGCATGACAACGGCAACCTGTACATAACTCCTGACTTGCATCTAATGCATCTATATCTCTGTTCGATGAACATGATACGCAAGCCTTACCAACACCCGATAGTTTCCTATGCAAACGGAAGTATATAATGTAAGTTTATTGGGGGCGGATAAGGCCACGCGCTCTAACCAGCCCAGATTTCTCTTGTTGTTACAAAATTATGAAAAATGACACCCAAATAGAAGATACTTTTTTAGGAACGTGATCAGGTATCCAAACAAAGAAGGCTTCACAAATCTTGCAGTAAAGTGAAAGGGGTGCCTGTTTTCTGAATCAGAAAGAGTGACGTTATCCCAAGCCAAATGATCAATAGGGAACTACACAAGAGGCTTCAACTCTAGATGAATAACAAGATAGAGAATTTCAAAAGAGAAACCATTACTTCCAAAAAATTTATATCAAACCCAGCGCATATGGAAAATGAGGAACACCTGGGCACAAGAAAAAGAATAGAAAAAAAGCTATAGCTTAGCCGGAAAGGCGAAACAATGAATGCGATAGCAACAAATCAAAAGGTCACGCGCAAAGTGGCGAATAGATCGCATAAGCATTTTACTTAGGCGTGCCTGAAAAGCGTGCCCTTGTCGCAAATGGAGACTGTGCAACAATTGCAGTGAGCTTTGTGTGCCCGGTATCTACAATAGAATCATTCCGATAAAAGCCGAAGGCCAGCAACGACCTGCGATTCTCCCAACCACGAGATAAGGGCATGCGAGTAAGCGTTTACCCTACTCCTCTCCACGTGGCAAAGTGCGCGAGGGAGATGAGAGTGCGTGCTGCCACGTCGTGACAATGTTTCGAAGCACGTTCATCTCTCCATTTTTCTGACAATGTTATCAGCAAAATGTTATCAGCAAACGTGATAGTTCCACCCGAGATGCCCGTCACCAGCGGTAAGTAGTTGATATAATGAGCTTGCCGTTTGAACGTTCAAGGAGGTGCTCCTCCGTGTAATACAGGTTAACGCCTCGCCCTCACGTTTCAGGGGTCCCATGTTTGATTCTGAGCGAGTATTTTTCGGTATTATTCTGGTATCTTGCGTTTTCGTATATATAGGTGCGTATATATATATACCGATTGTGACGGCGATGCCGACGCCAGTGGCAAAACTCAGCTAAGATTGTCATTATAATTGCTATCGCAATAAGACTTTATTTTTGGTCTGCAGGACGCTCTTAGCGCGCAGCGGGCGCTTTCCACGAAGGAACCGACAAAAAGTACCTGGCGGCCGCTTTTCCTAACTTTAAACAGAACGTCCATCTCGCCAATCGCGTGGACTTATTCGTGACGGGTAACACGTGAGTCATGGTTTCGTGGGTGACAGTGTGATCTAGTACTACAAATGAAAGAAGGTCAGATTTCGTCATTTAAACATTAGAGAAGACAACGAGAACAACAGTCCCAACTCCTCAAGAAGCAAGATAGACTACAAGACGTCGACTTCGGACGTCTACAAGGACAGAAACTCCAACATCCAGTACACCTCATTCGCATCTACGCCAGGCATATCCCAACTGCTAGTTGTAGTCTCTGTGCACCGAAATAAACCTGCAAAGAAGACACCCCGAGTAAATGTACGCTACAGCAAAGCTTTTAGACCCCAAAAACGTCGTTCTCATTTCGATGCGGTGGCATGATGCTATGGCTTTCTCAGAACTTTATTACGAAATGTGTTTCGTCCAGCAGGCCCCGAGAGCAACGTAATTGCTAAACATCACAACACGCATCAAAATACCCTAAGAACCTGTCACAATTTCAACGTTTTTGATACATTGTTGCCACCACAATCAAGTAAACAAATGCATAAAATTACTAAATGTGTAAGCACCAAATTAAAAAAAATACGAGGGTTATTTTCCTATAGAGGAATTAGTCGAAAGTGGAACGTGCTCACAGATGTAGTTGAATGTTTAGTGTGCATTGTTTCAGGGCAAGCAGCTCGAAAGTTGCAGCGCACACCTCAAGCAGAAAGAACGCATGAAAATATAATGCACAGGACGAGCGCGAGATAACAAATCAGCTCGATACTTGAAAAAGCCCTCACATAATTTACTCATGTCAATATTTCTGCGCCAATGAGTAGATATCGACTCCCTAGAAGCGATTAGCGACCTAAAACGCATCTGAAATACCTATGAATATCTGTAATATTGATTAATATATCCACTATTGAACGTGGTTCAAAAATGAGTTGAAAGCCCGGCAAATTGTAGCGTTGTCAGCGCTACCTTGCGGTCACGTCGAGGCCGCTGCACAGCTGATGCTGCTTTCACAAAAAATTGGTGACGTCACACAGACTGGCATTTTGTTTGCTAGGAGCGCACGTGCAGTCAGTCCAGCTGTGTCTCTGATGATGTAGAATAAAGTCCCTCCATGGGTTATCCACCGGCTAGGGTTAAGGAGCGCCAATTCGGTCTTCCCCTCTCCCTTCAGCCCCAGCCTCGAGAAGGAGCCTCGTACTGTCAGTGAATCCAAACTCGTTCGCCAACACAGGATTTACCCGGTAACAGCTCGGCGCAAAATGGAGCAAGCAAATGCGGCTGTTCTTCTTAGGCGTGCAGTCCCTCTCTCCATCGGCGCGTACGAAGTCAACCCACTGGCTGCATTGAGCTTCGTGGCTTGAAAAGGCATAAAACGCCATGCAATTTCCGCTTTTTTCGCGCCTCGACGTGCAGACTCTCACTGCGCAGAGGTTCTCCGACATTCTCGCCCGTGTTGTCACTCTGAATGATCGCATACATGCTGTGGTACACATGTCAAATCAGCAAATGCAACGCGACAAATCGCAAACACGCTTCAACACAACAAGGAGAGCCATTAGTGAAGACAGAGCCGCTGGATGACTGCGCACCTCACGTTGGTGTGTAGTCATCGAGCGGCCGTGGTGAGGGCATGGTCGGGAGTCGACTCCAAGTACACCGAGTAAATGGCAGGACCGGTATTGGTGCTTCGCATATCATCGATTCTCACTGTACGTGATATCTGCCAATTTTTCGATCATGAATTAGCACCGCCTAATTATTCAGTTATCCGAAAAGATCGCCTCAAACGTGGTAGTGGACTGGCACTACAGTTTAAAAACAAAACACCTTTCTTTTTTAGTCCTTCCATATGTGCAAAATGCCGAATCAGTTTTTTGTAGGTCACTTTGTGATGGTACTAACATATGCATAGTTTGTGTTCATTGAATCCCCAATTTGGGTTGTGATTCTATCAGTGAAATTTATGATTACATGCAAAATTATGCATTTGGTTCTCGTGTTGCACTCATGAGAGATTTCAATCTATCAGACAATAACTGGCATCATGAGTATGCGCTATTCGTCATCAGCTTCGGACATACTGTTTGACGTCATGCTCAGCTTCAATACTCATCAGGTTTTTTCGCACCCTATACCCAGTCACACGGAGTAACACGCTTGATTTTATATGTTTCAGTGACTACTTTGGCATAAACGGTATAAGAATCGATGTAGCCAGTGGAATATTTCACCACGACGTACCAGTTTGCATCGTTCCTCTTGGCGATATCATAACCACACATTTTTCGGCATCTATATATTGTAACAAACTTCGAAAAATCTTAGTACGATAGCATACAAACTCACCTAACTCATGAATTCCAATTTGTTTTAGAAATTGGCTCAAATACCTCAGTAGATGTTGATTCTCTGTAGCTTCTCAACTCTGTTATACTTTTTTGTATCAATCAATACGGACCAACAAAAATCAAGCGTGCACAAAAAATAATCAATAAATCACGCGTGAAGTTGTTTAGGCAAAGCGACGTTTGAGAAGGTTACGCAGAGCAATAAAAACAAAAGACGCCGGAGAATTAATAACTCAATCGCTACCAGATGCCATCGCGGCATTCAAGCCTAAAGCTTCTGACTGTTCGAATAGGGTGCTTATGCAACACTGGTAAGTGACATTCACACATGCAAGAACTTATTACCTTTGCGATAAGATTTGGAAGTGGCAAAAACAACACAATCAAGATAAGCATCTATTGAAGTCAGAAAAAAAGGATATGTTTTTGTCATGAACCAATACAGCTGTATTAAAGTGACTATGCCTGCTATTAAAGTGACAATGTGGTGCAACGTGCCGTTGAGTATTCGCAGCACAGTTTAGATGCACGCAGGAAAAAAAGGAATACGAATACACTGCTAACTACTGGCGTTTATAAAAGCCTCTGCAGATTATACGGCGGGTGTTATCTCCTGTTAAAGACTGCTGGTCAAAGATTTAAAAAATGAAAATTTAAACTATAGTGGAACACTTGTCTAGAAGGTAGTTGATTCTTTTAAGGTGAAGATTCATTTAAAAGTTCTGTTCTATCTCTTCAGTTCTGTTTGAAGTTTGCAAGGTGAAAGATACTTGATATTTTTGATGCCCCTTCCATTTTAATAGCAACGGAGTTGATACCATGATGTTTTAATGAAATAGAATCATTTATTTTTTACTGAGAAACAGAGTTGATACCTTATTATTGTGACCGAACTAGAAATAGTTATTTGTCTCAATTAGAAACAAACCTTACACTTTAGTTCAGCTGAAGCTTTTACATTCCCAAAGCGTATGCCTTTTTTGCATCTCCTCAAGTCAAAGTGCTTTGGTCATTACTACTTTATAAAAGTAAAAATGTTTACATAATGGGTTGCAATAGTGCCAACAATTGTACACTGAGTTCGAAAGCTCCTATTCTTTTCAGAGAGAACTGAAATATTACATGTCATGTAATTGGCTCGGCTGATTAGTCTCCGGATGTTTTTGAATCCCATGTACGCTTACTTTTATGTTTTGTTGCAAATATTTGATTTAACACACTCGTTATAAACGTATTGTTTTGTAAAGTTCTGTTAGTAATATACCTGGGATATAATTATTATTCACACCGCAGCAGAGAGAGCAAAAACAAATTTCAAAAGTGTGGCTTTTAATTTTTCTCACGGCATAAATCCAAATAAAATACAGTGAATCTCATGATTTGTGGAGATCAATTTCTTTTGAAACATTCAATGGCAAGCTGTCTTGGCTGCATTTTTTTACTCCTTGTGTCGATTGTTACTCAGTTGATATATATTTTTGTGTACACGTAGGAGCTGTCAGCCTATCAAGGGCCTGCCAGATATGTCAATCGCACTGATGCCTCAGGAGCAGCTGATGGTACACTATTATGCCTGCACTCTGTGCAGGCATAATAGTGTACCATCAGCATAATAGTGTACCATCAATAGTGTACACTATTATGCCTGCACATCTGTGCTTTTAAGAGCGCCGACTTCAGGTTTATCAAAATCAGGTGCATGCCACGGTGCCTTAATGCACATATCATTAATCCTGCCAAGTAAAATAGCACTTCAGTGAAGCTTGTTGAGTCATATATTAGTACATATTTATTGTTTATCACATTGCTTTAAACAAGGATTGCCATCATTGCAAACACACTCGACATTGCTTCGATATGATGCCTGTTTAGTCTTTTCTGGAGCATTTACAAACACTAGCGTGCCTATGTACATTACCTAGAATTGGAAGGTTTAAATGCAGCCGCAACTGATATTTACTGTATTTTTTCATTGAAGTTTTTCACTATTTGTGAAGCTGCTATTATTGCCAACAGATATACTGTTGTACTGTGTCTTTATTGCTTACTCAAAGATTTTCAAAGTGCATTCATGATGTTCCTCAGTTAACATAGGCAGAGGGTCACATGTGGGTCATACCCACATCACACAGACAGCAGTGTGCAGGTATTGTTACGAAGCGCACCGCCGACGAGGTTACGAAGGCCGCCACGAAACACGCTGCTTACAAGGACACCAGCCACGCTGATAGCGAAAGGGC
Organism: Rhipicephalus annulatus; assembly: GCA_013436015.1. NCBI lineage: Eukaryota > Metazoa > Arthropoda > Arachnida > Ixodida > Ixodidae > Rhipicephalus > Rhipicephalus annulatus. Next base: position 48,860 of record WOVY01009981.1, read on the forward strand.
TCGAAGCAATGAGATATGTCTTCTCTGACGCGTATGTCGGATTCTATCTGACTCTTAGGTCAACTGCCGGTGACGCGCCGCTTGGCTTTTTTGATAGACTCCGGGTGGATCTTTGTGTCACCAACGTCCAATCAAAAGCCCCGCTGGCCGTGATATCAGAATACTCCGACGGGGACCCGCCGCTGCACGCGGTTGCACCCAATGACGAGGAATGTCGGCACGCATTGCGTAAGACTCGCCAGACTTGAAGGCGCTGATTGCTTCATCGGGCTCGTTGGCTGAGGGAGGTCGCTGTGCGTTGCGTGACAGACCGGCACCGCCATTTGATGACATCATTGAGTTGATCACATCGGGCAAGCTCGATCACTGGTTTTGACACAGATTGCCTTTGCAGAGGCATTGACGTTTAGTGCGGACTCCCAGGCGTAACAGCACTCCCCCCCCCACCAGACAATGTGCCGGAAGGAGGAGCTGCTTCCACGTGGCTCGGACGTCGGGCGCACTCGTTCGCCAGGTTCCTCCAGGTTTGCCTCCAGCACAATGGAGAGAATGTAGCGCTAGGCTCAGTTCCGTGATTGAAACGCCCGTGCGGTATCAGTGCGTTGTTTAGGAACATCACTCATGTTTTCCGCTTCCGTTTGCCCTTCCCCTACAGTGTCTTTCTGTAAGAAATGGTCCTTCCTCAAATTACGGTGCAGAGAGGGTTTCCATTGATCAGGTTTCTTTAAAAAGCCCTCATCCTTTCATTCTTTTCAACACGCACTGCCCTGCTATGCAACTTTCGGTGGTATAATACTCCTCACTTTACTCTGCTGCATTGTTTAGCTGTACTTCACCAAGTTTGTCCTGCAGCCAAAGCTTGACATCCTCCTCGATGTGCGGTAGAATTGCTCATATGCAATGCATTCTACCACTTTATGGCGATCGTCATAAACACCTTCGCCCTTGAGCCATTCAATTAAATCGGCTTTAAGACGGAACGCGAAGTCAACGTGTGGCTCGTTCCCCTTTTTAGCGTACCATAACCTTTGCCTGAAAGTCTCGGGTGACAACTTATAACGTTTCAAGAGCACTTCCTTAACCTCGTCATAACTCTCAAATGCTTCCCTCGAGAAGCACGTTATCCCGTCGGACCCTTCACCTGAAAGAAGAGCTAATAGGTTCTGCACCCAAAAAGACCGCTCCAAAGCATTTCGCACACAGACGTGTTCAAACTTGACGAGATACTTCGCCATGTCTTCGCCTACTACGAACAGTGGCAGTTGGTCCCGAATTCTATAACCACTGACCTGAACTGTAGCAGAAGCTACATTAGGTGCCTGTGAATACTGTAGGATTCCCAATTCTCTTCGTTTCAACAGGAGGCGCTCCTGTCTCTCGGCTTCCTCCCACTCGCGACGTTCTCGCCTTTCAGCTTCTTCGCGTTCGTGAAATTCTCGCCTTTCAGCCTCCTCGCGGAGTGCTTCGATATCTGCTCAGGCCTCACCGACTTCCTCATCCGACACTCCTTCATCCTTCATAACCTCGAGGATCGCTTGCTTTTGTTTGGCATGACCTAAATTAATGCCAAGTTCCTTGGGTTCCTTCACTTTAAGCTGCTCCATCGCTCACACTAGCCTCTTACTGTTTGCCCCTGTGAAGAATCTACTTGCCGTACCCATTATAAGTTTTCTAGCAAGATGCGCAAGCAATATTTAACAATGCCGTGTTTCCACCCTTCGCATTACCTTGGGTTTCAAAGCACTCTGACTTGGCTTGAAACGATCGAAGCTCACTCACCAATGCTTCACACAGACGTTCTCTAAACTACTATAACCTTTGCTAGAGTAGTCTGGTGAACTGAGGAAAAACAATCAGGCACTCAGTGCATCGATGCCGCTGACGCCGGCTGATCCCACCGCTGCCATCACTGTTACAAAGCGCACCACCGATGAGGTTACGAAGCGCGCCACGAAACACGCCGCTTTCAAGGACACCGGCCGCGCCGACAGCAAAAGGGCTCGAAGCAACGAGAGATGCTTTCTCTGACGCGTTCGTTGGCTTCTCTTTCACTTATAGGTCATCTGCCGGCGACGCACTGCTTGGCTTTTAGGGGCGAAGCTCCTTAAAACAGGGAAGCTTACTGCAAACTGGTAACAAAGCTTCAGGTCAGTACAACTGTCTGGTGTAAAAAATCATTTCAGTGGCGTGTACGAACAAGAGAACATAGACAGGATGTAACAAACAGCAGTTCAGTATTCTCACAGATCACGAATCACTCAAAAAACAAAGAGAAAAATAAATGCAAAAAGCACAAAATTGGAACAGATTCATATGTTACGTGCGACAAGGAGCAATTTTTCCCCCTTTTCCGAGTTAAAACGGCAGCAATGGAAATTCAATATTCCCATTCCGAACTCAAAAAATAAAAAAACGTGTATCCCACCTTCTGATAAAGGCTTCTTCACCCTCAGTTTTAATCTCTTCGGTAAGGTACCGAACCATGATCATTCTAATCTTTTGTAACACTGGGTATGCAGCTCGTTGGGGTCGTCGTTGTGCTTCAGCCATACAGCGGCGACGCCACAGGACGAATATTGTGACGTACAGTACGAGTTGTTCAAATAAGCCCCTTCTGCGTGGTTTGCCCGAAATAATTTACACTCCAAATTGACGACGCACGACGGGCCACACGCCTTTGGACGCTACGCATTCAAACTTCGTGTGGCGGATTGTTTCTCTTTTCCCGCAGTTGGGGCAGTGGTCATTGGGAACGACGCCCCACTTCGACAGTCTCTGACGAGTGGGCAACGCGTCCCATCACTCCAGCCATCAAATTCTCTAACTATTTTCGGTACGTGGTTGTTCCGCTATTTCTTCCACTTGCTGGGCCTCCATCTCTGTTTTTCCTCGTCAGTAATCGAGCGACTGATTATCGTTTCGCTCATGCGTGCGGGTGCGAGCTTTGCAAAGTATTCTTCGTTGGCGTCACTGTCAACCGAACGCTTAAGGCCCTCTGCTGCTTTATAAAAGGCATGTGGGTGTTCTGCCTGAGGTCCCCGGTACTTTTCTGACGTGAGTGCGGCTCCAAGAGTTCCGGTTCATTATAGCAATATGCTACGACCAGGATAAGCATTGTCCTGAAACAACCTGTGAACTGTTTTCGCTGCAAGTGCCTTTTTGAATGTCGCAACAACTTGCAGACCGAGTTTTTTACAACTTTTGGGGAGCTTCAGGAACTTTTGTTGAACTTTCGGTGTCTTCCTGTCCCGTAGGAAGGCTCCAGCGAATGACGCAAGGCGGCTCGCAAAATGTTTGGGTATGAGTGCAATGTGCCCGATATAAAAAGCATATGCGCATGCTTTGGTTTTCACCACCGTCACTTTGGCGTAAAGTGACAAATTGAAGTCAGCGGCATACGCGAAGACCTTCGTAGCTCTATGTACGGCGTCCTCCCAATTTTTTCGGCCACCTCCCCGTCTTGAAAGTATACATCGAGAGCCTTTACGGCATGCACGTACTGAATACAACCCGGCAAAGAGCCGTGCAAGCTACCGAAACGAAGGGCTTTGCTTTTTTCTGCATTCAGGAAAGCACCCGATAAAGTGGCATACTCTTCGAACAGCTCCAAGAAAGCGCGGTAACTGGCTTGGTTTCGCACGAACACAGAGATGTTATCCACATAAGCGGGATGCTAACTGACTCCAGACCTGTCATTGGAAAGCCCTGAATATTGCACTTTGCCACTTTTCTAAAGAGAGGATCTATAAAAAGAACGAAGAGCACCGGTGCAATTGAGCATCCTTGGCGAACACTTCTCAATACTGGAAAGCTTGCTGTCTCCACGCCGTTGATGAAAAGCTTTATACTGCGAACGTACTGCTCAGGCAAACCAAACATTCTAAGTACGCAGTATAGGTAGTCATGTTCGACCCTTTGCTTGATGCAATGGCACAAAAGCACCGGTAACGTTTTTGGCGTTGGCATAGTAAAACAAATCTCTTATCAGAGTAAGTATTTGAAAAATTGATTTACCCGGCACGGAACACGTTTGCGTGAATGACACTATATCGGGCAGAAAGGGTTTTAGACTCAAGCCAAGGATTGTAGCTACAAGTTTGTAGTTTGCGTTAAGGAGGGTAATCGGCCTCCACGACGGTGGATCGTCAGGATCCATGTCCTTCTTTGGCAGCAATACTACACGGCCCTCACTGAAAGACCTCGACTTTTGCCCATCAACAATAAACCCGTTAACCATGTCAGTAAGTGCGTCGCCTAGGACGTCGAAGAAAGTCATATGAAACCCCGCCAATATTCCGTCTCGACCTGGAGCCATGGTAGCATTTATTTTCCTCAAGGATTGCCAAACTTCATCTTTCGTCACCTCAGCGCAGAGCATATCAGACGCCTTAGGACACAGCTTGGGCAAGCCTTCACAAAAGTCTGTAATTTTTTGATGCTGGTTGCTGTGTTTGGAGCGGAGCAATGATCTGCAGAGTAGAGCCTTTGAAAATGCGCCCTTAAGACATTCTCGATTGATTTGATATTTGTGACGATGCTCCCACACTCTGTCCGTGCTGCACCGATAATACTGTGCTGGTGTTTTCTTACCCCTACTCGCTGTGCGTATGCCAAGTCACCTAGTTCTTCCGTAGGCAGGCGCAGTTCCTCTGCGCGTTTCAAAGCCCTTTACCTTGTATTCAACAAGAGGTCGTATTTAGCCTTTTTGGCCCCAATGTACTCTGAAATTGTGCCGGTTTGACTAACTGTGCGCTCAACAATTTGAATACGCCTCAATGTTTCATTCCTTTGTTATTTCAGACGTGCATGGTGCGTTTTCTCGGCCTCTTGCCCAATCACACGCCATCTGGCCTTCAAGAGTTCCATGCTGTCGGCGTAATTTGCGGCGTGTTTTCCAAAGACGAAGATATATTCATGCGCATTTCAGTTACCGAAAGTTCATCATTAAAAATAATGCAGCTATTTACCACAACTTGGAGCAATGCCTTTCCAGTTGGGCGTTCAAGCTGAACAGCACTGGCATGTGGTCGCTGAGCTTGCGTTGCCCAGGCGCTAAAGAAATGACATCGCCTGTCTCCAAATTGTAACGAGCTCGTTAGGGATATAGACTCTGTCGATCCTGCTCTGAGACGTACCCTGAATGCGCGTGGCTTCAAAGGTGTTAAAGTGAAGCGTTCTCCATTCATCGGCCAGCATCATCTGTCTACATATTTTCTGCAACGCTTACGAATGGAATGTGCTTCGTCCTTGACTAGAGCCTGGGACATCTCAAATTAAATCAAAAACACAGTTGAAATCACCTAAGATCACTCACGGTGCTGAGTTTAGCAGGAATGACCTGGCACCTCTGAAAAAGTTATTGACAAGAGACCTATTCACGGGCGCGTAAAAGTTGGTGAATTGGATTTTCTAGTCGTTTATTTACATGTCCACCGTAATATCACGGCCTTCTGCATCAAAAAGGCAATGCGTCCCCCCCCCCTGAACCTCGGATTGAGAAACACTACACCGGTGCTACGCGACTTCGTCTGCGTTAAGGAGAAGAAGGATTCAACCAAGAATCTAGTACGGAAGGTCATGACGTCGTGCCGCGTTCCAAAGTCGGTCTATTGCAGAAAAAGCACGTCGACCGGGAGCGAGCGTGCAAGGTTCATTATGTCCTGTTTTTTACAAGATCTTTGAAACCACGAACATTGAAAGTCATGAAAGATAGCCTATCCATTTAAGATAAATTTAGGGGGAAACGAAACAACCGTATTTTTAACAGCAATGCGCCAGGGGACGTCACGGCCTCTCCTGTGTCAAGCGGCAGTAGCTGAAGTGAACGTGATGATACTCGAAGGACTGGCGCTGAGATTTACTCACGGACCCAGTAAGCAACACCAATAATAACAGAAATAGTACACGCAGCATGCAACGTAACTCACATGATGCAATTACTATAACAGGGCTTAGCCGCCACAGCATAGAACTCACAAATTGGCTCATGAAGGTTCCATTGTGAATGACAGTAACATAGGGAACACTAAACAGTTTGCATGAATCAGAGACAACAAATGCATAGCGGTTGTACGGCTGGGAAGCAAGCATTGCAACGGTACAGGCAACAGGAAGCGGAAAGAATGGATGTGGGCAGCACAAATTAAAAAAAAGAAAACTTTGAGTCCTCACCCGCACCAGCTGATGGATCTCGGTTTGGCGAGTCCAATTGGGGCTTTTTGGATGTTCTGGAGGTGGTGACATCACTTCCACTGCTTGAGCTACCAGGATTGGTGTGACGCTGAGAGTTTGTGACTCTAGATAACTTGTCGGGAGAACACGTATTTTCAGGAGACAAAGATACCGATCGTGAGGCTTGCGAAAACCTGTCACTCCTTAATTTTCGTGATGGTGACCGGCTCCTACGATGTCTGGATGTCTTGTCGGACGCTTCTTCTTGGGCCGGTACAACGTGTGTGAGAGGCGTTTTAGGTTTCCTTGAAGACGTGGTCTTTGCTTCTTTCGTGGGTGTCGTCTTCATGCTACCTTCCAGGCCCACAGGTGGCCGTTCATGGAGCTCGTCATTTGCACTTGTTGTCTTGGAAGGTTGGAGAAATCTTTTTGGTTGGCCAGCACCCCGAGATGCTTGGGACGCTTCCTCCAGCGGTGATGCGTTCGAGGATTGTTCGTTTTCTGTGGCCTTGAGTTCCTCTGATGGAGACGTAGCAGACGCACTTGGTGTCTCCACAGCGTTGCTGGGCTCCTCTGACGACGTTGTAGGAGATGACAACGCTATGGTGTTCCCAGTCACCGCAGAAACGTCGTTGTCACTCGTTGTGCATGGCGACGCGGCATGAACGCCGCAGGCATCTTCTGTGTTGGCGTCATGAAATTCTGTGTCGGTTGCGCTGTCTTCGTCCCAATAATCTGGTTTTTCTGTTGCTGTGGCTTGGGTTTGCGTTGAAAAACTTCCATGTGCCTGGAGGCTCCAATTTAGGTTCTTCTCTTCAAAGCAGACTCTCCAAGTTCTGGGAATTCTTTCAGTGACTTTGAGGTGCTCTGCTACGCGTCTGCGTATGACTTCAGACAAAAGCAATCTTACGTCGCGTGGTCCCCATTACAGCGCTTACACTTAGACAACCAATCCTCAAATGTATTGCTGAAGGTTGACAGAAGCTTCGTTGACAGAAGGGTGTTGTGCAAGTAGCCGCAACATGACCTTCTCTGCTGCAGCGTGCGCACACTCTGCGCATACCGTGATACTCGAGCATCACGAGGTGGCCTTGAATTGATAAGAAGTTAGGGGCTGCCTTGGCCATCTCGATTCGGATGATGCGGGTACCAGTGTATGTTGATTGATGCTTTTGCAAGGTAACAAATGTGATACCCTTCACTTTTCCGTATGGCTGAAGAGCTCAAATAACTGCATCATGTGACACGTACGACGGGAGGCGGAACACACTGACTTGTACGCTTGGCTCCCCGACTACTTCAACTTGTACCTTGTGACCTTGTAACTTGAATCGTTGGTTTACCATCAACTTGGTTGCTTGTGCAGCCGAACGAGCCGAAGCTCCGAGGAACTTTGAAGCTCCGAGGTGTTGCAGAAACAGCACTCCTTCACTCCCCATGACGTCTTCGAGGCCATCGATGATCTCGTCGACGGTACCGTCCCCTCCGGGATGGTGAAGGTGAAGCAGTGCTCCTTGAGGAGGGGAGCACCGCAGGCCTCGACGCCATACTCACTGTCGCGGCAGGGGCCGATGACGATGGGATCAGGCCTCAAAAAAGCTGGCTGGCAAAGACGCGATTGGACACCCGGCAGCAACGCCGCTGGAACACTGACTACGTTGAAGACTGGAATGCCGAAAGGAGCACAACAAAACGACCAAGCGGCCCTTATTCGTCCCTCGTAGTTGTCGTAGTTGTAGTCGTAGTGCGTAACCAGTCTTACGTTTTGAGCAGCAAAATGGTGCCGGAGAGAGATTTCTCTTGTGCATTGTTGAACAATAAAAAATTTGCAGAATGCGCGTTAAGGAAAGCCGAATTCCCCTGTCTCTCATTCCCCATTAGCAGCCATTCGCATGTACATTGAGCACTATCTGACAAGAAAGGGTTGCTACGTTATACTCGCTGGGCGTAACCTCCTTGGTTTAAGAAAGGTTTAGCGAGCGTTGAGCCACAGTGCCATGAAGAGAGTGAACTAGTATATATCATAAAATCGAGGTGGTTAAATGTGGGAAGTAGAAACGAAGCGGAAGCCGTAAGAATGTAAAACCTGAATTTTCCGGTCTCTCATTCCCCATTAGCAGCCATTGGCGTGCACACTGAGCTTTATCTGACAAGACAGGGTTGCTACGTTATACTCGCTGGGCGTAACTTCTTTGGTCTTAGAAAGGTTTAGCGAGCATTGGGCCGCAGTGCCATGAATACATTGAACTAGTACATACAATAAACTCGACGTGGTTAAAGGTGGGAAGTAGACACGAAGCGCAAGCCGTGAAAACGTGTGCGCGTACCACCTCTCGTTTTGTCATTAGAATGTGTGCTGCATGGTGGTGCTTCTATATGAAAAATATATTGTTACGCACAAGGAGGACCAGGACGTATACGGCTGAAGGGGGCCGTTTATTTTGGTCGCGAAGAGAAGCGCCGGAGCGGCCAACAGGTTGATGATCGCAGTCTCGTCGTCTTCTTTCTTCCTCCAGCTCTTGGGGCAGTCAGCATGTCCACCCATCTTCTTTTTCTTCCAAGGCATGCGTAACATTCCTCCCCTCGCAGACGAAGCCCGCCGGGCGAGGTAACCGATTCACCTTGGTGTGTACAACTTCAGTCGAGCGACATGGACTACTTGGGTTTTAGCGGCTCTTCTACCAATTCTCGTGAGGCGAGCTATTGTGTATGTGACTTCCGTGATTTTGTCGAGAACGACAAACGGTCCGTCGTATGTAGCCAAGAACTTTTGGCATAACCCGCGTCTTCGTACCGGAGTCCACAGCCACACTAAGTCGCCTGGGTGGTAAGTTAAAGGCCGGTGGCGGATGTCATAGCGTACCTTCCATTTTTCCTGCGATGCCAAAGTGCGTAGACGAGCAATACGACGCGCTTCTTCTGCAAGGCAGAGGATTTCGGTGACTGAGAGGTTCTCGTGCGCCGAGAATGGCAAAACTGTGTCGAGTGTGTGCCGTGGCGGTCGTGCGTACATCAAGAAAAAGGGGCTATAGCCTGTTGTCTCGTGCTTAGCGGTATTGAACGCGTACGTTATAAATGGTAGCACGTCATCCCAGTTCATGTGGTCGGATGCCCCATACATAGAGAGCGTGTTTACAATTGTTCGATTGGTACGCTCCGTGAGCCCATTTGTTTGCGGATGGTATGGCGACGAGTGACGAAGGCGGGACTCACTCAATCGAAGCAGCTCTTCTATTATGTCTGCCGTAAATTGTCGCCCACGATCGCTGATGATCACCTGAGGTGGGCCATGTCGGAGGATAACGTGCTGCAGCAGGAACACAAAGACGTCGCTGGCAGTTGCGGTTGGTATGGCCGCCGTCTCGCAGTAGCGCGTGAGGTAATCAACACATACAATTATCCAGCGATTGCCCTTAGCCGACTTTGGAAAAGGGTCCATGAGGTCAATTCCCACCTGTTGGAAAGGTGTGGTTGGAGGTGGCAAGGGCTGTAGAAAACCAGCCGGAGCAGTAGACGGGCGTTTGTGGCGTTGACACTTTGTGCAGCTGGCCACATACGCCTCGACTGACTGTCGCATTCCCGGCCAATAAAAGCGTTCCTTAGCACGGTAAAGCGTACGCGCAGAACCTAAATGTCCGAACGTAGGATCATTGTGCATCACACCTAAAATCGCTGTCCGAAGGGTTTCTGGCACTACCAGGAGGAAACGTGCACCAGTGCTGGAAAAGTTCTTCTTATATAGGAGTCCGTTGCGTACACAGAAATGGCATGCCGTAGGAGCTGTGCAAAGCGATGATAGCCTGGTGTCCTTTTGCTGTTCATCTTCGAAAGTACTGAGGTCGGGAAACTTCGGTGACACAGAAGCTACAAGGTGATCGAGGTCATCGGCGTCACACTCTGTAGTGCTCAGTGGCATGCGCGAAAGGCAATCTGCGTCGGCGTGTCGTCGACCACTTTTGTACGAGACTATGAAGTTATACTCTTGGAGCCGAAGTGCCCAGCGCGTTAGACGCCCGCAAGGATCCCGAAGGTTGACGAGCCAACACAATGAGTGGTGGTCGGTGACAACTGTAAAAGGGCGTCCGTATAAGTCAGACTGAAACCGCTGAATCGCAAATACTACCGCGAGGCATTCTTGTTCTGTGACAGTGTAATTCTGTTCGGGCCTACTCAAGGAGCGACTCGCGTATGCAATCACGTGCTCGCGGTTACCATAGCGTTGAACTAGGACGGCACCAATTCCTATGCCGCTGGCATCTGTGTGCAGTTCGGTTGGAGCTGATGGGTTGAAGTGTTGAAGAACAGGCCGCGACGTCAGGAGAAACTTCAGTTGACGAAAAGAGGAGTTGCACTCCAGAGTCCACTCGAAAGAGTATTCTTCCGTAGCAAACATGTCAGCGGATACGCGACATCGGCAAATTTGGGTATAAAGCGGAGAAAATAGGAGCAAAGCCCCCAAAAATTGCGGAGCTACTTCACAGAGTGCGGCACATTGAATGCTTCAACGGCTGCTGTCTTCTGGGGATCTGGACGGATGCCCTCCTGATCGACTAGGTGCCCGAGAACAAGGGTTTGTCGGTCTCTGAAGTGGCATTTCTTTGAGTTAAGAACAAGGCCAGCGTTTCTTATGCAAGTCAGTACAGTATCCAGACGTGAATTGTGTTCGCTGAAGGTGCGGCCAAAGATGCGACGTCGTCGAGATAGCACATGCAAATGCTCCACTTCAAGCCACGAAGAACAGTGTCCATAAATCGCTCGAACGTCGCCGGCGCGTTGCACAGTCCAAATGGCATCACGTTGAATTCAAAAAGGCCGTCAGGTGTTACAAAGGCTGTCTCTTCTTTATCTTCAGGATGCATGGGAATTTGCCAGTAGCCCGATCTTAAGTCTACAGAGGAAAAGTAAGAGGCCGAATGCAGACAGTCTATGGCATCATCAATACGTGGAAGTGGGTACACGTCTTTTTTTGTTACAGCATTCAATCGGCGATAATCGACGCAAAATCTCCAGGATTCGTCTTTCTTTTTAACGAGAGTTACTGGAGCTGCCCATGGAATTACTGACTCTTGAATGATACCGTTTTCAATCATTTCGTTCACCTGCTCATTAATAATCCGCCGCTCGGATGGCGAAACACGGTATGGCTTTTGTATAATCGGATTGGCCAAACCCGTGTTGATAGTGTGACATGTTCGAGAAGCAGGGATTAGGGGCGCTTTGTCTTTCTGCGCAAAGTCGAATGCAGAGACGTGCTTCGAAAGTACATTGACCAATGTTCGGCGTTCACTTGTGCTCAGCGACTTATTCGCCATTGACAGAAGAGCCGTTTCGAAACTGTGACTACGATGCTCTTCCGGCGCATCTCTAAGCTCGGTCACCAGTAAGGCCTCGTGTTGTCCACTCACGACGGCTAACTTTAGACCATCTGGTAACATCACGGGTTCTGTAGAGCAATTGACAGTCCATAAACCAGCGCGTCCACGTCTGATCGACACCACACAATGTGGGATCAACACATTCTTTTTCATGCAGTTGGTGTACACTCGTTCTACGTTGGCATCAAAGCTGGCGGAATAGCTGTCGCTGCAACCAACAGGTACACGAACGGTTGATAACGGTGGTATGATAGTGTCGCCACAGACACACAATGCCTTCTCACCATCCACAGGGTTTTCCAAGAGTGCTGGCGGAACGTGATCACTCAGGACTATTGTCCCTGTGCGGCAGTCGACAGTCGCACCACACTCCCTCAAAAAGTCCATACCCAAAATTACATCATGTGTCGCCTGCGGAATAATCACGAACTCCGTTGGGATAACACGGCCTCCGAGAAATACGTTAGCTTGACACACACCAACAGGATGCAGTGCCTCACCACTCACTCCACAAAACTTCGCAGCTTGATTCCACGTAAATAATACCTTCCGCCCCAAGGTATCTTTAAAACACGCACTCATGACCGAAATGGTTGCCCCCGTATCCACCAAAGCCATCACAGGCACACTGTCAACAAAAACACGTACTTTGTTCTTGAGCATCAACACAGGAGGTATTTCTGATATTAGCACGTCTCACCTCCATCGTCTCACCTCTCACCTCACTTCAGTGAGTCTCACCTCACTTCACCTCCATCGACCGCGCTTGCTAGTTTTCCTGTGGCAAAGGAGACGTGTTGCGGCGCCGTGGTGAAGGAGAAAGGGGAACACGAGGCGGTGGAGGCGTCAAGCTCCTGTCAGAAGTAGGGGAGTGGTTCCGGAAGCTGCCTGTCCAGTAGTCGTCGCGAGGCAGCATGTGTGTTGCATTAGGGTCATCGTACGGTCGATCAGACGATCGTGTGAAGTGTTGTGGTGGGCCATAGTACGTTGCTCGCCGGTCATCGCGAAGTCGTTCGGAAGGCCGTGCAAAGTGTGGTGGGTAGCCATACCGTGGCGCTACACGCCGACGGTTGCAAAATCGCGAAATATGTCCTGGTACACCACAGGAGTAGCAAACTGAAAGAGGTCGAAACTCTCTTTGTTCGTCGATGAATCGAACATCGTCTTCTCTGGCGGAGTGGGTCGGTTCGTTCCGTATATCATAGGCATAGACTGGGCGTCGCGAAGAAGGCGGACGCTGGGGGCGTCGGTCATGGCGAGGAGCTGGCAACCGTGGTGCTCTCCTTGGCTGTGGGGGTGCGCTGTACTCAACAGCTGCTGCACTAACCATCGATTGCCAAGGGGTCGTAGAAGGCGGCAGCGCAGTCACAGCCTCACGTGGCACATATACCGAATGTTGGTCGTTTACAGAATGGTGATCAACTGCTGAATGCGTCTGTTCTCTATAGCGAAAAAGTTCTTCGCGAACAATCTGTCGAATCGTCGAGGACAGGTCTGGGCAGGTGCTCGTGTTGATGCTGGCAACCGTTGTAACATTTGTGAGCCGGCGGAACTTTGGAGCAATCCTGCGCATTTTCAGCTGTTCGAAAGTTCGGCAATGCCGAATCACGTCGGACACCGAGCTCACGTGCTCTTTTCCGATTAGAAAATTATATACATCTTCGGCTATGCCTTTCAGCAAATGCCCTACTTTGTCGTCTTCTGACATCTGATCATTGACCACCTTGCAGAGCTTCAGCACATCCTCTATATACGTGGTACATGTCTCACCTGGAAGCTGCGCACGTTGAGACAATGTCTGCTCTGTCCCGCTTCCTTTTTACGCTCGAGTCGCCGAAACACGCTTTCAGATCTGCAACAAAAACGTCCCACGTTGTGAGTGTGTCCTCGTGGTTTTCGTACCACACGAGCGCAGTATCCGTAAGGCAGAAGACCACATTGCTGAGCTGAGTGGCGGCATCCCAGCCAGTTGGACTTGCTGACTCGCTTGCACTGGACGAGCCACGCGTCGACATCCTCTCCCAATTTTCCTCCAAAGGTTGGCGGGACTCGGTAGTAGGGCACGGAACCCATTGGAGTTGGCCTCGAAGCGTTAGATGGCTGATCTTGGGTCATTACGATCAGCGCAGGCGGGAGTCCGGCAAGGCGGTGGCTGCGGCGTAGTCCAGGTAGTGAAGCTCCCGTCGTTGGGCTAGTCTTACCCAGCACGCTTCCACCAATCTATTACGCACAAGGAGGACCAGGACGTATACGGCTGAAGGGGGCCGTTTATTTTGGTCGCGAAGAGAAGCGCCGGAGTGGCCAACAGGTTGATGATCGCAGTCTCGTCGTCTTCTTTCTTCCTCCAGCTCTTGGGGCAGTCAGCATGTTCACCCATCTTCGTTTTCTTCCAAGGCATGCGTAACAATATGATGAAAACTTGCGGGATAGTAATACTTGGAGTGTTGAGTATATGGACGAACGAACACACAGACACATGCATGGACAGACGCACGGATGGGTGCACGGACGCATGGATGCATGGACGAACGCAGGGAAGGACGCACAGATGGACGTGCGGACGCACAGACAGACCCACGCACGAACGGGCGGTGGACGCATGGAATGTCACACAGACGGACGCATGGACATAGGAAAGCAAGAACGAATGGACGAACGGATGCTTCGCCCCACTCTCCATCAGTCACTCCATGGACATGCTGCCATTTTTTATAGGCACCGGGTGGTTCTTTCGTCCCCAACGTCCAACCAGAAGCGCCGCTAGCCGTGATGTCAGAATCCTCCAATGAAGACCCGCTGCGGCGCATATTTGCACCCAAGGACGAAAGATATTGCCACGCATATTGTAAGACTCGCCAGACTAAGAAGGTGCTGATTGCTTCATCGGGCTCGTTTGCTCAGGGAGCTTGCTTTGCGTTGCGTGACAGACCGGCGCCGTCGCTTGAGGACATCGTTGAGTTGATCGCGTAAGGCGGGCTTGATCACTGGCCTTGACATAGATTGCCTTTTCAGAGGCATTGACGTTCTGAGTGGACTGCCAGGCATAATAGTATGCACACAAATGACGGATGAAAAAGGTTTGACATCTGTCACACAGGTCCCGTTAATTAGGGAGGCAATCGCCGGGGTAATTCCAAGGGCCGAAGTATCGGCCCCCCGAACCGCACCACGAAAGCGTGGACAATTTAGAAGTGGTCCTTTTTGGCGCGCCAGCGGACGCCGGCTGTGGCCCAAAGAACAAGTCAGAGCCGAGAGTTGATAAACAAACAAAATTATATTCTCAATAATGGCAGATTGAAAACAATACACAAGAATGTACACTCCACAATAGTTGAGTACAATATGTCACCAATCAACTAACTGTACTACACAGTACAATCAGCCACACTCAAAACAACGGACGCAGACAACAATTCACACTACAATGCAGTCGCATGCATTTAACAACCAAGACACTTAAAGACTAAAGAGATAGAAAACCTATTCAGTCCAAAGTCCTTGGAACAAAAGTCTGAATGATACTCTTCCGAGAATCACTCACTCAAAGTCCAGCGTTGTTGTCGTTCCGCTGCCCCCTGAAGTTTCTCTTCCAGGAAACCTCGCGTCTTCAATTGGCCACTCTTCAAGCTTCAACTTCTTCGCCGGAAACACGTCGGCTTCACACACGCAGGTGTTGCCACGCGTCTTCGCTCGATAGCGGTAAACACACGCTCTTGCCTGTAGCTCGAGCCTTCACCCCTCAGGTGGAAATCCTCTTCTTCTCCTGCTTTGTCGCTACGGACAAAACCTCCGCCGACTACACGGCGGAATCCCTACGCGCTCTGGCGCTAACTTCCGTCTTCTCCTGTTCTCTCGTCTCGGCTGCTCGATTAAATACCTTCCGCGCGAGATTCCAGAAGGTTCCCGCCATTTCGTCGGCGCGATACGCAGCGAAGGCTGGGGAGAGGGCGAGACGGTTGGAATGCCCTCCGCGGCAGATGACTAAACTCGGCATGACCACGCCCCTTTCCTTCTAGAAAAATTCAGTGCTTGCTGGGCCGCCATTGTGGGGTGAGGAGGTTCGTCGGCGAAGCCACGCGTCCGAGAGGAGAGGCTCGCGCGCCCGGGGAGCCTTTAGATGTTTGTTTTCCTTTTTCTTTCTTTTTCGTTGACCTCGCGGCGTCACTCCGGCGGTTCAGTCGCGAGAATTTGGCGGCGCGCCCTTTTTGAGCGCTCGCTCTGTGACACTGCCCCCCACTTTAACAATATTATCTCATAATATTCAAAACCACACAAACGAGCGCGAACAGCCCCACACTCTCAAAGTACTGTAACATAGTCCGTCGCTCATGACACGTCACATTCACAATATATCACTCAATACGATTGGACATTACAATTCAATCTCACACACATGAAATATAACCGCAGGTACATGAGTACAACGCTTCATCACACATTCCAAACAATACAAACGTACAAGGTTCTGTCTTTACAACAAATATACAACACTATACATCACAGCACAAACACTTCGACACTTGTGACACAGGATAACACAACATTAACACAACATATGGCACTCAGCACTGCCAAACTCATTCTGATTCGACCTCGACACCTATCCGGTGCATTCCGAGCGGCGCTTGCCGCCCTTTCTTGCGGTGCTCGCTCAATCTCTTCTTGTGTTTCCACGTTCTTTTTCGGCGAGCCCTTTCCAACGACGATATCTGAGGTGGCGTCTCAGCCATTGTTGTCACTTCCGACACCGTTAACGCGTCATAACGTTCAACGGGTCCTATCTGTTTATTTACCAGCTCGTTCATGTCATGGCATTGGGCTTGGCTGGCCAACTCCATCATCATTACACTGTCAGTCGGTTGGGGTCGTGCCGACGTACGTCCAGCTGCCCAGCACGTGAACTTATTCGACACGATCGTCTTCTCTTTCGCTGTCTCTTGCGCCGCGTCTTCACCTTGGGCTCTAGTGAGATCCGTCACGGGATGCTCCTCCACTGTATCTCGCGGTCGCTGGGTTGGCGAGGGCTCTATGTTAGGGTCTTCTCCCAAACCTTCCGGATCATTCGGTCCTCGCACCCCGGCGATGTTTCCGATGCCAAGGTCGTAAAGGGGGGACGTCATGCATAAAGCAGTAACCTTCCCGCTGAAGTACGGGGTGTCAACCTCAATCTCTGCTTCGGGAAGCATCCGAACCGTACGGTCAATTGGGCAAACCGGTTTCGTTCTGCCTGTCAACTCACTTTCTCGTACCAAATTTTTCCGCACGACAACCGTGGAGCTACCGGTATCTCTTAGAACCGTAATCTTCTTGCCCGCAACCTTTCCAGGCAGCGTTGGCATTCCCTTCGTAGCACCGGTTGGCTGTTTTGACATTACAGCTCCCACAATAGGAATTTTCTCCCCATTTTTCAACTCTACAAATCCGTCGGTGACGGCATTATCATCGGATTTCGGTGCTGCTAGCACACAGGATACCTGGTGAGTTTGACTCGCTCCGTTTCGACATGCGTCTGCTTTGTGCCCAGTCTGACCACACTTAAAACATTTTACTGCCGTAGGGCTCGTAAAGATCGTTCGACAGTTTTTCGCGCGATGACCCACTCGGTTGCACAGAAAACATCGCGGAATTGCTCTCTGGTGCACGCTTCTTTTCTTCGGGAGCCAATTTCTTCGAATCATCGGGACAATCCTTCTTGACCTTGGCCAAATTAAGTTCCACCTTGCGCTTCCAAGAATTGATCAGCCAATTCAAGCATTCCTTCAAGTGACTCAGCCTTCCTCTCTTTCAAGTACAGCGACAGGCTTGGGTGGCAACTAGTAAGAAATTGTTCTCTAATTAGGAGCTCTCTAAGCTCATCGTACTCCTGCGCTGTCCCTGAAAGTTCAATCCATCTGTCGAAATAATGGCAAAGTCGGGCGGCATACTGCGTAGCCGTCTTATCATCAGCTGGGTTTCCTGTCCGAAATCTGTCCGGAATCCTTCCAAAGTAAATCTAAATCGCTTCAGCAAAGCAGCTTTCACCTTTGCATAGTTGGCTGCATCGGTCAGCGTCAGCCTACCGTACACACTGAGCGCTTCACCACTCAAGCAAGTACTCAAAGCAGTTGCCCATTGATGTTCCGGCCAATTCTGGCTCCTCGCAATCGTCTCAATATGGTGAAGGTACGCGTCAAGATCGTCCTTCCTTTCATCAAACGCTACGAGCAGCTTGCTTGGGTTCAAGCGGAAGCCATGATCTTCCCGTTCGCTGCTTTCAACTCTAGCTTGGATGGGAGTTTCACTTCGCTGTTGCAAGCGGAGCCGCTCGAGTTTCATTTCGTGCTGCCGCTGCCGTTCCCTTTCAGCCATCTCCGCTTCTCTTTCTTCTCTTGCCCTTTCGGCTGCCAATTTTTCTCTCTTCAACTCCAACTTCAATTGTTGCTCTCTTTCTTCCTTCGCCCTTTCAGCTGCCAACTTTTCTCTCTCCAGCTCCAACTTCAATTGCTGCTCTCTTTCTTCCTTCAGCTGTCGCTCCTTTGCCTCTCTTTCTTCTTTCGCCATTTCAGCGGCCAGCCTTTCTCTC
Source organism: Rhipicephalus annulatus (assembly GCA_013436015.1). Classification (NCBI taxonomy): domain Eukaryota; kingdom Metazoa; phylum Arthropoda; class Arachnida; order Ixodida; family Ixodidae; genus Rhipicephalus; species Rhipicephalus annulatus. The sequence continues at coordinate 66,968 of WOVY01009981.1, forward strand.
TCCAACTCAGCTGCTTTTTCTTCCTTGCCCCTCTCAGCTGCCAACCTCTCTCTCTCCAACTCTGCTGCTTTTTCTTCCTTGGCTCTCTCAGCTGCCCACCTCTCTCGTTCCAACTCCGCTGCTTTTTCTTCTTTGACCCTCCCTTTTCTTCTGTTTCCTTCTGGGTGACACACTTCCGTAGTTCGGCGCCAGAAAGACCCATCTTCTCACCAAGAGCGACTAACTTTTCGAGATTCATTGCGTCTCGCAAATAAAACCTTGCCGTGTGCAAAAAATATCTGCCTAAATCAGTCTATCGAAACACTCACCTGCACTCGTTAACGGGAACACTGAACAACACACAAAATTCGCTCCGATAGCACTATCAACACTCGAGGCTCTTTCTCACTATTTTGGACACACTGTGCACCAAAAGGTTTTGTCGCGGACGCCAGATTAATTGTCACACAGGTCCCGTTAATTAGGGAGGCAATCGCCGGGGTAATTCCGAGGGCCGAAGTATCGTCCCCCCCAAACCGCACCACGAAAGCGTGGACAATTTAGAAGTGGTCCTTTTTGGCGCGCCAGCGGACGCCGGCTGTGGCCCAAAGAACAAGTCAGAGCCGAGAGTTGATAAACAAACAAAATTATAATCTCAATAATGGCAGATTGAAAACAATACACAAGAGTACACTCCAAAATAGTTGAGTACAATATGTCACCAATCAACCAACGTACTACACAATACAATCAGCCACACTCAAAACAACGGACACAGACAACAATTCACACTACAATGCAGTCGCATGCATTTAACCCATTGGCTTCCGCGCGCTGCGCGCCCGGTCCTGCCTACCACTCCGCGGCAAAAGTTTCGCGCCAGCGGGCGGCATGGGGCGGTGTATAAAAATCGCAATAAAGTACGCAAGAAACGTCATAGAACCACAATTCTTGCTTTATTCTGTTTGCAATGCTTTACTGCAGCAACTCGGTCAGTATGATTTGCGTGTGTGAAATTCTTTAAAACACACAGGCATGTGAAGCGCAACTTCGAATTTTTCGCACTCCCACCGGCTCTCGGACTTTTTGCCATGTGAATTGCAAACTACGCAAAGCCTGGATGGATTTTTTTTACTTTGTTCGGAAGGATCTGACGAGGAAAATGAGCCCACTCGGAAGCTTGCAGGTGCATTGGTGTAGCTGCGACAGGTGGGTTTCTTCGGCCGCGGTAAAGGGGCAGAGTGACCTCTTCGAAAATGGCCTCGGCGAGATTGACCTTCCAATCGGTGTAGTGGAGCCGCTTGCCGGTAGCTTTTCCAAATAAAACATAGCTGTTATAGACAGCAATGTCCATAATGTAAACGAAAGTTTTCTTGTAGCCTTTTGCGTATCTTCTCATAATGGGAAAAGAAGCAAGTTGTTGGTCCTCGTGATCAACTCCTCCCATTCCTCGATTGTAGTCTAATACAACTTGCGGTTTCAAAACTGGCAGGCCGTTCCCGCGACTTTTCTTGCCGGAATCAATCACATTTGCTCCACTGTGCACGGTTGACAGCATAGTGACCTGCTTTTTATCTTGCCATGTTAGAGCCATGATCCCTCTCGCAAAGAGAACTTCGCATTCACCTTTTTTCAACTTGAGCTGCTTGAAGCCTTTTGGCATATTCTTGCGGTGTAGACGAACTGTACCAACTGCATTCGAACCCGCATCTTTGAGGTGACGAAAAAGTGTAGGCGAAGAGTATCCAGTTGTCCGTAAATATTGTGTGGCCGTCAGGAAGGCGTTTTCCAACGAGGTCAAGAACAACGGACTCACTGCACAATAGCCCATCTGTCGCTGGCGTCTTCTCACTTTTTCCAGTATAAATTGAAAAATTGAGGCAGTAGCCACTACATGACTCACAGAGGTTGTAGAATTTCACTCCAAATCTTGCTCGTTTCGAGGGGTTGAATTGTACGTAGGACAGGCGACCGCGGAACTTCACCAGACTTTCGTCCACTGCAACACTTGCTTCGGGATTATACGCTGCGCCAACGGACTTGAGTATGATATCGATGACAGGCCGTATCTTCCAGAGCCGGTCTTCACTTTGGGGAAGGCTGTTGTCGCAGAAATGCAGGTACCGCGACAGCGCCCAAAAACGATGTCTTGACATCACAGTGGAGAAAAATGGTGTGCTGGTAACAGACCTCGTTGACCAGTAGGACTGAATGCTACTCTTCTTTACTTGGCTCATCAGCACACACAAGGCGAAGTAGGCTTTCATTTCGTCGGCGGTTGTTTCATGCCATGAGGAGTCAGGATGCAAAAGCTGCCTTTCGCGTGCGAAGGCGTTTGTGTGCAACGCGATGATGCTCCAAATCGCCACTCCAAGAAGCGCATTGAACATTCCAAGAGCAGTGGGACTTCCACCTACTTGAATGCTCGATGGATCTCTTGATGCCAGGCTGGCCGCTGAAGGAGTGCTTGACAATAGTTCCCACACTGTCATCATCTTCCCATTGCCATTCTTCCATCTTTCGCGCCTTTGGAGAAGGCGGCAAAGTATCCAGCGGATCTTCTGCTGCACACACGTTCTCCTCCTCATCACTACTACTTTCATCACTTTGATCCTCCCCATCGTCTAATGAAACATCTTCATCATCACAAATGTCACTTTCGGCGTCGCTGTCAAACACAAGTTGCAGAATTTCGTCTTCTGTCAAACCACGCTTTCGCCGCGATGCCATGTTTTGAGCAAGACCGGTCGCAATCGCCTCGCTCACTTCGTACACAAAACAGCTCCAAACGCGCACAAAAATAACTCCAACAGTGGACAACTATGTCCATCTAGCGGAGAACACATCAAACAAAAGGCAAACACCAACCAATGTGCTGTCATCTATGAAAGATCAAGAAAAACAATAATTTTCTAAGTGGCCGGCGTTTCGCCGGTCAAAGAACTTGTGGCCTCGGCCGTAGCGGCCAGCGGATCGCCGGCCCCGGAAGTCAATGGGTTAACGATCAAGACACTTAAAGACTAAAGAGATAGAAAACCTATTCAGTCCAAAGTCCTTGGAACAAAAGTCTGAATGATACTCTTCTGAGAATCACTCACTCAAAGTCCAGCGTTGTTGTCGTTCCGCTGCCCCCTGAAGTTTCTCTTCCAGGAAACCTCGCGTCTTCAATTGGCCACTCTTCAAGCTTCAACTTCTTCGCCAGAAACACATCGGTTTCACACACGCAGCTGTTGCCACGCGTCTTCGCTCGATAGCGGTAAACACACGCTCTTGCCTGTAGCTGGAGCCTTCACCCCTCAGGTGGAAATCCTCTTCTTCTCCTGCTTTGTCGCTACGGACAAAACCTTCGCCGACTACACGGCGGAATCCCTACGCGCTCTGGCGCTAGCTTTCGTCTTCTCCTGTTCTCTCGTCTCGGCTGCTCGATTAAATACTTTCCGCGCGAGATTCCAGAAGGTTCTCGTCAATTTGTCGGCGCGATACGCAGCGAAGGCTGGGGAGAGGGCGAGACGGTTGGAATGCCCTCCACGGCGGATGACTAAACTCGGTATGACCACGCCCCTTTCCTTCTAGAAAAATCCAGTGCTTGCTCGGCCGCCATTGTGGGGTGAGGAGGTTCGTCGGCGAAGGCCCGCTTCCGAGAGGAGAGGCTCGCGTGCCCGGGGAGCCTTTAGATGTTTGTTTTCTTTTTCTTTCTTTTTTGTTGACCTCGCGGCGTCACTCCGGCGGTTCGTCGCCAGAAATTGGCGGCGCGCCCTTTTCTGAGTGCTCGTTCTGTGACAACATCGGGTTGGACAAGCATGTCACATTACTCATCACACAGCATTACTCATGACAGGGGTTCATGACACAGCACTTACAATGTCACACTCACTATTTATTCTCTTCCAGGTGCTGCTTTTATTGTTCTTGGGCCAGCTGTCACCCTCATGCTAGCGGCACTAAGACTGTTCATGCCACAAGCGCCTTGGTGACCTGATGTTGCAGGTAAACGCATCACCGGCAAATTCACCGGCGTTGAGCAACCGCATCACCGGCAAATATATCAAGCGCCATCATTTTCGCTGCATCCTCTTCTGCCAATTCTGAGTGGTTCAGCGTCCAGTCCAGCAGCATGGAACAGTGTCAGGTGATCAAGCAGCTCATAAGCACACTTATATCTTCGTTGCATGAGGCTATGGCACAACAGTCAAAGTTTCATACTCATTGTCAATGTTCTTCCACATTTGTGAGTGTGAAACAAACCTGCACCATGTAGATTATCTTTATCTTGTTGTCAATATCCAGTTTGAAATTTGCTTTCGACATCGCACATTCAAAAGGTGCGATGGTCGGTGTGGAAGGTCGCCTTCGAAAGGTGACCTTCAAGACGTGCAGTTGTAATTTCTGCGTTGAATTTTACACTAGCAACCTGGAGCCTTAGTGATTCCGAAAAGTTAGTGCTGGCAACCTAACAAAAGTAGCAACATTGCTGGCACATGGTTACTGTGTTTAACAGCATAGCAAGTTATATCAGCTAGAGCACAAAAAGTCAAAACAGCACCCACTAGGGCATTTAAATGTTCGTTCGTAATTTTGCATTACTTCAGTGGGATGAGTGGCGGTGCCATGAAGGAGTGCATAAAAAGTCATCAAATATACCTTGATTTTGATAGCACATGCTTCGGCCACTTTTCAACTAGTAAGATCAGACCTATCATTGCCAATTAGTATAGCAATTAGGAAGTTTAATCTGTAATGAATAGCAGCTTTCTTGTTGCAAGCCAAGGCCTCTGGCTGGAAGTTCGTAAGATTATTTTCAAATATGAGTGCGGCTTTCGCAAGTCCTTTCATATGACACTGGATTTCCTGGCCTGTTTGACTGTATGCATTTGTTGCTTGACGTGGGCTCTCAGGTTGACATATTGTTTCCATATTTTTACAGCTCTTGATAGCGTTTCTCGCTACATATTTTACTAACACAGCAAGACAATTTTGTGAATGTGCTCACTTGGAGTGAAGACTTTCTTTTGTACAAACCTCTGATACATCTGTTAATTAATGACAAATTTTCTTCTGCTTATGTGACATCTGCTGTATACCAAAAAAGTGGGCTCAGTGGAGGCCTGTAGCCAAAAGGGTGCCTCAGAAGTTTGTCCCTCCCCCGAATTGTAATGTTGTGGGTTGTCCTACTGAGCGTAGATTATTTGAAGAAAGTCATTTTTTATGGCCATCAACACGTGCCCCCCCCCCCCCTCCAAAAATATTCCTGGCTACGGGACTGTCTATAGCTCGTTATTTCTTCTTGCTCGTTCTTCATCGTTTGTTTTTACCTCGCATTGTCTGCATGCCCATGAAATACAGGGTATTTCAAGAATTGCGTCTAATATTCTTTAAAAATTAGAGAAAGCAGGTACTTGCGTGCTAGTTGTGGCATTGCCTTTGCTGTGACAAAATGAATCTTCAGATAGGCATAAACATTATTTGCAGCATTAATTATAGCCATTAGGACAATTACCTTATTCACCAGTGGTAGTAGCTGGTCGAGTCAAATGGGCAAATTCAAGTCCTTTCTACGAAAAGTCTATAGCCTCTTTGAAATTTCGGAAAAGCAGCCATTGATATTCACCATGGAATTATACAATTAGCCTAATTTAGCTGTCGAAACGAAAACCGATGCACCAGACAGCACATCTACCATTCATTTCGACAACGCCCTCAATGACGACACTGTTTCTCTTGTCGTTATAAATCGTCAATTAAGACAATTTGCTTTGCGCCTGCTTATCGACGCTCACCTTATCTTCTCCCCAATGCAAGAGAAATAGTGTCGCCATAGAGGACATTGTCGAAGAGCATGATAAATGTATTGTTTGCTGCGTCGGTTTTTGTTTCGCCAATTAAATTGAGCAAAATGCATCGCTCTGTGGTGACTACCAGTGGCCGATTTTCCAGAATTTTAAACTGGCTATGAACTATTTGTAGGAAGGGGTTCAATTCGCCCTTCAACCCGACCAGCTATTACCATTGGTTAAATATATCATTGTGTTAATTTCTATAACTACTGCCGTAACTATTATGCACGTATCTGGAGATGCCTTCTGCCACAGGAAAGCAACGCCGCATGTAGCACGCAAACGCCTGTTTTCTCTGATTCTTAAAAATACTTGACACATTTGTTGAATGATCTGTTGATGTTATCTCTATTGAGTCATTCCATGCCAAATCATTCAACGTTTTGCCGACCATCACGAATATGGCTGATAAAACTTTCACATATTTTTCGAAGTGCGAAACTCGTCCTGGTCATTGATTTTTGTTGCCGAAAATTTTCCTCTCTATTTAGAAAGCCTGTTGTTTGGCGCCAAGTAAGGTAAAAGCTGTAAAACAACAATTTTTTTCAAAAAAAAGTTTTGAAATGTCCTAGATAAAAGACGATTCTATCAAGGTAATGATGTTATCTAACTTCAAAATATTATGTTTACAATTCTTTGTGGGGTTTTCACACGAGCAATATTGATGTATGTTACCACATTTCAGCTTTTTTCCGAGAATATAGTAAGTTTCAAGGACACAAATAAAGTAAGTGCAGGTGGCTTGTTAACATCTACTGAATAATTCATCTACAGAACAATTGAACTGGACATAAGGTTATCATCTGCATTCCATTGCAAAAGAAGAGGCGCTACAAGGACTAGGTTCAGTGAGGTAACTTTCAAGTGAGCCATGCGGCTTTATAGATATAAAGTCAGACATTCTGCTTTCCTGGAGAGTTCTGCAAGTGCGGTAGGTGTGTTTTATACACTTAATAAAAATATTTAGTCATCTTCAGCACATATGTCTTATATCATGCTAGTAGCATTGATACAGTACACTGATGAGTGCTATCCTAACACAACCGTTTCTTGTTTTTCTGGCTTTCAGGAGAGCACCCTGCTCCCTGAGACCCAAGGCCTGTCATATGAGTACAGAAGTGAAAAAACATTTGTATGAAGAACTGGTAGCTAATGTGGTGTCCGACGAAGCGCCGCATTTGATCAAACCGATAATGCGCACACGCATGAAACGAATAAAAAGCATGCGCCGCACCTCGCCCAGGGCTTATCTGGACCGGGCCACGGAACAATGACCATGTGGCAATAAACGTCACTCGCTACCAGGAAACTTGTCTGCTCCTCTTTTTTATGAACCGACGCCCACACAACAAGTGGCGACGAAGATAGGATATTGAATACGTAGTCTTTCAACTTGGAAGGCAAGTGTTTCCGAATTTGGCTCGGTAAAGAAGACTGCGTTCTTGCACTGTTCTGAAGACCGCGTTCTTGCACTGGCAATAAACGTCACTCGCTACCAGGAAACTTGTCTGCTCCTCTTTTTTATGAACCGACGCCCACACAACAAGTGGCGACGAAGATGGGATATTGAAGATGTAGTCTTTCAACTTGGAAGGCAAGTGTTTCCGAATTTGGCTTGGTAAAGAAGACCGCGTTCTTGCACTGTGCAGAGCCGGTGACTTTCATCACGACTGAGACCGAGGCAGCGGGGATGCACTTCACTGGGAGACTAGGGCAGCTGCAACTTTTCGAGCAGTCTGCCAGCGACTGGGCTTCGTACGAAGAGTGCCTTACGTCGTTCCTGATTGTCAACCGTGTACCCGACAGCGACAAGGTGCACGCGTTTTGAGTATTATCGATTCGAAGACTAACGGGCTGTTTAAAAAATTAACATCTCCAGAATTGCCTTCTACAAAAAGTTTCGCAGTCCTCAAGAAAGTTTGGAGTGACCGCCTGTCCCCGAAGCCGTCCATTATTGGAGAGCGGGCCAAGTTTCACTGAAGGTGTCAAAAGAAAGGTGAGTCGTTGTCTGAGTTTGTCGCCGAGCTTCGTAAACTGTCGCAAACGTGCGAGTTCGGAAGTGCACTGGACGAGTACCTTCAGGACCGCTTCTTGTGTGGCCTGCTACGAGAAGATATTCAGCGCGTGTTTTTCACGGAAGATAGTAAGCTAACGTTTCAAAAAGCGGTGGAGCAGGCTCTGGAATAGAAGCAGCCAAAAAAAGTACCGCCGAGGCACGCGGCGGTGACTGCGCAGTCGGCGATGTGCTTAATGTGCAAGCTGAATCCCTGAAAACAAGTAAAAGCTGTTTTTGCTGTGGTTCGCCAAAACACAGGAGTGAAGCGTGCCCGCATGTGCACGCGACATGTTTCGATTGCGACTAAAAAAGGCATGTCTAGAGAGCGTACCGAAGTGTTCGTAAAAGTTAGTCTGAGAAGAAGCCAGGAAAAAGAAATGTCAAGATGCTGACGGTTCCGTCGCGGAAAGCCTCGACCATCAGTCTGGAGGGCGTGTCCTCCACGCCTAAGCTCGATCCGGTCACCGTACAGATGACTATCGAAGGGATCTTGGTGAACATGGAGCTAGACACGGGTGCGGCTGTTTCCGTCATGTCAACGACTCAGTTCGGTCAACTGTTTCCCTCAGGCGTCCCGAAGCCCACTTCAGTAAAGCTTCGTACCTACACAGGAGCACTGGTACGACCCCAGGGAGAGTCTTCGGTCAACGTGCAGCACGGCGAACAGTTGATGTGTCTTCCACTCTATGCCGTAGACCACAATAAACCACCTCTACTGCGCCGGGAGTGGCTCCACTCCGTCCAACTGGACTGGGCGGAATTCTGGAACCTGAATAACATTTGAAGCTCAGACAAAATCCACATAAGCGTAAAAAAGAGGCTCGACGCAATGTTGGCGAAGTACCAACCCCTTTTCGAAGACGAGTTAGGCACAATAACGGAAGAGCGTGCCAAGTTTTTCTTAAACCTCATAAGAAGTCGAGATTCCTAAAGGCCAGGAATATTTCATTTGCATTGCAAAAAGATTTTGACGATGAGTTGGCTAAAATGGAGAAACTAGACATGATATCGCCAGTTACGACATCGGAATATGCTACGCCGGCAGTGCCGGTAATCAAGCAAGACGGCAGCATAAGGATTGGCGGTGACTACAAGACGACCATTAACCCGTGCCTTGATGTCAACCGCTACCAATTGCCGAAGGTGGAAGACCTGTTCGCAGTTTTGTCGGGAGGTAAGCATTCCTCAAAGATTGATCTCAGTCAGGCCTATCAGAGAGTGGTTATGTCAAAGTTGTCGAAACAATACCTCACGTTAAATACGCAGGAAGGATTGGTTGCTGTTCGTCGACTCGCGTTTGGAATTTCCTCCGCACTCGGTAGTCTCCAAAGAATAATAGACACCATACTGAAGGGTTCACGCGGGGTTGGCTGCTACCTGGACGACATCTTGGTGGCTGGTAAGGACAGCAAAGAAGATTTCATGACTATAGAAGCTGCGTTTAAATGAGTTCTTGAAAGAGCCGTCCGCGTCGAAAAGGAGAAATGTTCGTTTATTCAGCAGAAACTTCGCTACCTCGGTCACAGAATCACCGGTCAAGGCATATCAGCAATGACAGAGAAGCTTGACGCACTCCTCAAGGCGTCAGCACCTAAATACAGGCAGCAGCTGCAGTCGTTCATGAGAGTCTTCAATTTCAACGGCAAGTTCATGCCTAACCGAGGAACGGTAGCGCAACCATTTTTCATGTTGATGCGTAAAAACGGCCCATGGTGCTGAAATAAGCGTTGCCAGGAAACGTTCACAAAGATTCAGAGCTTGCTAGCTTCTCCGCCAATTTTGGCGCACTATGACTCGTGCAAACCGTTGAAACTATCATGTGATGCATCACATTATTGTTTAGGCATGATTCTTTCTCATATTTTTGTTAATGGCAGCCCGAAGCCAATCGCTTTCGCATCGTGGAAATTGACCGATGCCCAAAAAATACAGGCAGCTTGAGAAAGAGGCCCTTGCAATATTATTTGGTGTAAAGAAGTTCCATTTCTTCATTTATGGTCGTTCGTTCACATTAGTGACCGACCATAAACCGCTTCAGGCAATCTTGGGGGCCCGACAAACGGCATTCCTGCCATTGTGGCAACACATTTGCAGCGCTGGGCTGTCACACTATCAGGTTGTTGGTATTCTCGCATCTTCAGACGTTCAAGCGAAAACGCTGAAGCCGATTTCTGCTCGCGCCTTCCGCCATCAATTGCGAAAGTTGAAACACAAGGAGAGGAAACCTTCCATTCATTGCAGTTGCAATCGGTGCCAGTTTTGAGCCAAGACATGGCGCGAACAACTGCTATGGCCCCTTGCTTTGTGAAGTGATAGATTTTGTTGTTGCGAATGGCCTTCGTCTGTGACTGAAAAAAAAATTGAAGCCCTTTTTTGACAGACGCAACGAGCTCACAGTTCCGCAAGGCTGCATCATGTTCGGGATACGAGTGGTCGTGCCGGAAAAGTTTCACAGGTTGCTGCTGGATGAACTCCAGGAAGTGCACCCAGGCGTCGTGCACAGCAAGCAACTGGTGCAGAGCGGGTGGTGGCTGTTCATTAAAGCGGACCACAAGCATCGTGTCAAGGGTTGCGTAAGTTGTCAAGAACTACGCGACGAACCGTGCAAAGTGCCCCTTTACCCTTGGTCGAGCGCAACAGCACCGCGGCAGCGCGTACATTTAAATTTTGCTGGCCCCTTTTTGCACTCGATGTTTCTCGTAGTCGTGGTCGCGCACTCGAAGTGGCTGGAAGTGTTGGTTATGCGCTCTACTGCATCACACGTTACCGTTGACAGATTTAGAGAACTGTTTGTGCGTTTTGGTTTCCTTGAAACGATTGCCACTGATAATGGCCCGCGGTTTATCTCAGAAGAGTTTGAAAGCTTTTTTGTCAAAGAAATGTGCTGTCGTAACGTATTTACAGCATCGTATTCTCCCGGCTCAAATGGGCTTGCAGAGTGTTTTGTTTAGACACTTCAAAACGCTCTTCGTAAACCAGTGGAAAGGGCACGTTACATAAGAGACTACAAAATGTTTTTGCATGCTTATCAAAATGCGCCTCATGCGACAACTGAGGAGTCACCAGCAAACTTGTTGCTACATTGTCGGCTGCGAAGTAGACTCAACGTTGTCAAGCCAGATGTGGAAGGAAGGGTTGCGTATAATTAGTTCAAGCAAACCATAGCTCGCCCACGTCGTGGTCATGACATAGCAGTCAGTGACCGAGTGTTGGCTCAAAAATATTGTGGCAGACCCAAATGGGTCCCTGGCGTTGTGGTGGGGCAGTCAGGCACTTGTTCTTCCAATGTTAGTGTTACCACTCCCACGGGCAGTTTCACCTGGCGTCGTCACAAGGACCATCTGCTCGGGCGGATCACAGACCCAGATTGCAAGGCATCGGACCAGGAGGGATCAGAGTTCCTGGTGGTTCAGCCGAGCGTCGACCCAGGGATATCCTGCGCTCCTACCGCCAGTAGTCCTGACATTTCGCAGGACATTCAAACGGCGGGCGTGAGGCGCTACCCGTTGAAAGATCGTCGACCTCCTGAGAGATATCAAGCTGGCGTTTAGCTTGGTAGAGTGTAGCCAATGTAAAAGGGGAGGGATGTGCTGTCCGGTTAAGTGTCGCATTTCATCAAGCTGATAATTCGCACGCGCATGAAACCAATAAAAAGCAGGCGCCGCTTCTTGCCCGGGGCTTTTTTCGACGGGGCCACAGAACAATGAACATGTTGCAATGAACGTCACTCGCTCCCAGGAACCTTGCCTGTTCCTCTTTCGCATGAACCGACGCACACACAACAGCCAAAGCCATAGTCTCGTTTATATTGTGGTTAAGGGATAATTCTATACTTTGTACTTTTTAATGGCTTTATGGCTCATCTGGGAGTCATAACCAGTGGCGTAGTCAGGAAGGCAAGAGAAGCTGCTTAACCCCCTCCCCTTCACACACACAGTCCAATTATTGTTTATCCTATAAAGCCGTGGATTGTCTTCTTACTGTCAACAGTTTGGGACTGCCTAGCTTATCGATCACTCAGCAGAAGGCGCTAGTGTGAGTGAAAGACAGACAGACGGATTCAAGGTTACAATAAAACCCTCTCAAGCTTCACCCCACACATCATCATTCACTTCGTACGTATGCTGTGATTTTTTTTAGTTCTGCATGTGCATACCTACATGCACACATACAAACACACAAGAATGTACGCAAAGTATGACCGAAGTTGCCTTCCCCTCACACACCACCCACACACAAAAAATATCTTTTGCTACACTACTGGTCTCCGCACTCTAGTGACATTCATTGTAGCACACCTCTGTTGGCAATGGAATGCAGATGATAGCCCCATTCTAATTTCAATTGCCTCGCATCAAGCTTGCTGTGTGTGCCTCAGGTCTGTGGAAGTCTGTTGAAGATTGGCCTTGCAAGTGCTTCATGCCGCTTGAGTTACGTAGGGTAAAGCAGGTGGAGATACATATTTTCAAAAATATACTTCTCGAGTTTCAAAAAATTATGCTCTTTCCTAACTTCACCGATTTTGAGGTAGTACATAAAGCTTCACAATGAAATGTTGCATATTTTTTGTCCGACCACCAACGCAAGCTTTTTGATGCTGAATACGAAGCTTCTCCAAAAAAGTGAAATTCAGAATTTTTTTAAACTATCTGCTAAACTTCAGCGCGGAAATAATTTTTCATATGTAGCATTTCAAAAAGGTCACCAGCACGTATCTTATTTGAGTCCTTCGAATTTCGCATGTTACCAACCCCCCCCCCCCCAAACCTGGCAACATTATTCAGTATTGCTCGTAGGAAAAGCTCTAGAAATATTGATATACATAAGTCATTATTTTTAGTTAGATTGCTTCATTACGCTGCTTGAAATTCCATTTATTGAGTGCAATCCAAAACCACTTTTGAAAAAAATTGTTGTCTGGCAACTGTTAGCTCACTTGGCACCATAACAGACTCAAAACTAGGGAGTAAAACTTTTGGCAGCGAAATGAAATGACCAGGAAGAATTTCAAACTTCAAGAACGTAAAATTTTTTCGCCATATTCATGATGGTTAAAAAAAGACTGGGTGAATTTGCATGATATAACCCTAATCGCGTTATTGTGTAATCCATCGAATTACTCCTTTGCCCCTTTGCCTCAACGAATATTGTAAGCCAATATTTTGCTGTGTTTATAAAGTTGTTTGTCCCTTCAGCCATTTCATTCTGTAGGATATGTATTATGTAATATGTGTGATCATTTATTTTTGTGCTGCGAGCAAGTGCCTCTAACAAGGCCTATTAGGAGTCTTCAAATGAATAAATTCAATCTGCTCGCACTATTTTCTGCTCTGCACTCGCCTGGTGTCTTTGTGCTGACAAAATGTTTTTACTCATTTTACGAAAAAACGTCTGGACATTACTGTTACAATAGGAAAACAACACAGGTGCTTTGGGTATCTGGAAGTTATGATATTTCTTCTTCGTATTTTAAATTCCAGATACAAAGCTGCCCAAATAAAATCGGCTTTTTGTAAATTTTTGTTCACGCAATTTGAAGCATGTCTGTGCTGTATTTCTTTTTATGATAATGGGAAAATAAAATTCGATTTCTGTGAATAGAAAACTTGTCCTTGTTGAATTTTAAACATTTGAATTCACTTCGTAAATTTTTTAGCATGTGCAGGTGCCGTCAAAAGTGTCCAGGTGGCGCTGCCACAGGATTAGTTGAAATAGTGGCCTGGGAAATATTGAATGACCTTGTACTTGCAGAAGAAAGATCTGCTGATTACGTGTGCCTCATGTTGAATCAAATGGAAACACGTTTGCTATTTACAGACGTGAAGCAATAGTATTATGAATAACGTGTGAGAAATGACCCTACAGAGGAGGTGTTGTTTCGTAGCAGCCATTACTTTATTTCTTTATTGCGGAGATCTCTGTGAGAGCTGAACGGGCTGTACGTTCTTTGTGTATGACTTGACCTTTGGTGTACTATTTTCTTTTTACGGAAGTGTTTGGCAGCATGTAATCTACGCCTTTTTACGTAATCAAGGGAAAATATTTTTTGCAGTGTGATTATACAACTACGCCATAAACCACAGTGACTTTTATGAAGAAGGAAATAACCCACTTTACGTCATAATTCGTAATTCTGTGGACAAGGCAGGTAACCACTATACGCTTGTAAAACGTTATGTGCACTTTGTACAGTGGTTGATGAGGATCAAAAATTATTGCTTAGCCTTTTACTGGGACGTTGAAAGTATTCAATGACCCACACTCTGCGCAATTCGCATTGTATGACGCCTGGGTCTCATTTTACTCTTCCACGACGCCATATTACGTATGATAAAACGGCTCCTTGCCCAACATGACACTCGCACAGGGTGTTCTCGTGAAAGAATATCGAGAACACAAGTTGTGTGGTGAAATGCTCGACTGGCACCTGGGGGCCCGGGGTAAAATCCTTTCTCTTCCTTAAATATTCTTCTAAATACTTTTTTTAATTTTTCGTGATAGCAGCTACCAACATCAGGCTTGGAGTCACCGTGTAAATACTGCACTGAAATCGCCTCTCGCGGCCCGAAACACTGTAGCATATATACGCCTCAACCGCAAAAATGTCACCATGCCATGGCCGAGAGCTCCACTGACATTTATGGACCAAACGGACCTGTCGATTCGTTTACAGTTGTTTTCTTGTGTTTACTTCTGAATGTCGAAGTCTTTCGTCATTTATTTTTCTTTCCTTCCCTCCTTTCTCTTCTACGTCTCACTTTCTATCTTCTTCTCCTCTGTCTCTTCTATCCTCCCGAAAGAGTGCCCTGGCGTTGTGCCCCTCCAGGTGGCAGTTGCCAATTTGCTCTCACACTCTTCTCTGTGTTCTTTCTTATTCGTTTATGGAAATCAAATAAATAAAGAAATTAATTGATGATTTTTATGTGGGGTTTAACGTTCCAAAACCACCATATGTTTATGTGAGACGGCGTAACGAAGGGCTCCGGAAATTTCGACCACCTGGGGTTCTATAAATAAATAAATGGATAGTGGGTTCAGCCAAGGACAGCAGCCACCAGTGGTGGTATCTGTCTCTCAGGTCGGCGTCATTGCTTTGTCTTGAAAAGTGACGTTGAGGACACCCAGAATTGGCAACTGTAGGAAAGGGTAACGCTTTGTTGTTGGTATTAGCAAGAGTGCGCGACTTCTCTAGAATGTTCTCTTAATTTCATCTTTCTTTTTTTCGAGCGATAGCGGTTAGAGGCGGTGGCGGCAGTGAAGAACTACCGCAATGCTATTGCCGTTGTTGATCTGACAACAGCTTTCCCTGTAAAAGAAGTTTCAGTACAGCCTTAATATAGAGATCTCGCGTAATCTGTTGCAATAATACGGGAGAGTCATACTACTTGTTTTTACGCTAACACTGGCCGCGACCGATATCTTTTCTTGGGTGCAGACGCCATGTCCGCTGCTGGCGTTTCCATAAGAAAATGCCATGAAGAAGGTGAGCGGAAGTTTTCGGGAGAGTTTTCGCTTCAAGATAATGAAGCCTTGGTGCGATAACTTTTGTCATGCACTGCTTGGAGACCTCGATGTGCTGCGACAAATCAGTGTACTACGTGCTTGAAAACCCAAATGGGTGGTAGCTACAGAATGCCATCGCTTCGCAAGTTCGATATGCTGGTATGGCTAGGGCAACCGATCTGAGGTACGCGTTCAAGGAAAACGTTCGTACGAGGGAAAATATGAGTGCCAAACTTCTAAGATAAGCCAGCACTCCCCTTTCTATTTTCCACTACGGCTATATATATATATATATATATATATATATATATATATATATATATATATATATATATATTTATATATTGTGTGTTGCCACACGCATGTCACTCGTTCGGGAGCGCTTGTTCCCATGAGATTGAGTGCTGTTGCGGCGAACTGTCTTCCCCCACCCAGCGCCGCCTTCAATGCAGAAGGCAGCACCGTGCAGTTCCCGGAATAAGGTGCCTTGCAGTTGCTAGTATGGCTGCGGCTCCTCCACCGAGCCCCGAGAACTGGTCTGAGAAAATGGACAAAATACGTTATTTAAGTTCGTGCCGGCCCTATGTTCGAGGGTGTTGACTCAGCCGACGTTGTCGTGCTGGCCGGCTCTATACAAACAACAACCTGCTATAGTAAATGCTCCTTCTCGTTGCTGTTTTCAAAACTGATCACCTCTCTATTTTGCCTCTGGGCAAAGGCTTCAGCGAAGTCCATTCGACTGTTCACCGATCTCCGCCGCCGCAACAATGGTGACACAGAGAATTCGTAATAATGTATATATATATATATATATATATATATATATATATATATATATATATATATATATATATAAACCACGTTGTGACCACTCACGGAGGATCTACTAGACTATATATATATATATATATATATATATATAACGAGATCTAACGCAATAATGCCAACGAATGTACCGGAACAGGAAAAGTTATTAAACCAATGTAATGGAAAAAATGTAATTAAGAAGAAAGAAAAGTTGGTGACGAAATAACTTGCTGTGAGCATGACTTGAACCACGACCTTCAAAAAACGTGTTTGATTGAACGAGCGCAATATTTATGCAGCTGCATTTTCAAAGGCGGCGAAAATGCTGTACGCCCGTGTGCCCGATTTTGGGTGCACTTTTTAAAGATCCCCAGGTGGTAATAATTTCCGGAGCTCTCCACTACAGCGTCTCGCATAATCATATGGTAGTTTTGGGACGTGAAACCACCCCCCTCCCGACACACACACACACACACACACACACACACACACACACACACATATATATATATATATATATATATATATATATATATATATATATATATATATATATATATATATTGCTACGAGAAGGAGACCGGTTCGGAGGGGTAGTCACAGATGTATTTACAGCCGATTAGGCGACCAGCGCCAGCAACAGAGATTAGCTCGCGCCAGGCTATATGCTTTGTTTTATTCATCTCCATGCCCTGGCGCGTAGCATGACCCCCGGTGGCGGAGGCACCGTCTCGGTGCTTTAAAGGTAGTTATCTGACGCATTCTTGAAGGGCTCTATCCAAGGGACAAGTACAATGTCACGGGACCACACAGCAGATAATGATGAATAGATGGGGCTGATCTCGTAGGTGATAAATGTTACTAGATGCAACATACGGTAGGGTCCCGTGTAATGGGACACCAGTTTTTCTGATAGGTCCAGTTGACTATGAGGGGACCAGAGTAAAACGAGGGTACTCGGACGAATAGCACGTCTCTATGTTACGCATCGTACCGACGACATTGGTTGGTTTGCGACGCCATCTGCCAAGTGCGAGCGAGCTGACGGGCATGATCGGCTCGTGCAATCGCGTCGCAGGCATACTCACTGGTGGATGAGGTGTGAGCTGAGATAACTGTGTGCAGTGGTGAACTCGGCTTTCTTCAGTACAATAAGTAGAACGGCGAAAAGCTTGCTGTGTTGTGATGGGATGAATTATACGCGAAAGTTGCGTAGGGTAAGGCAAAGTCCCAGTCTCGGTGGTGAGGGGACACGTACATAGCGAGCATAGTTGTTAGAGTACGGTTAAATTGTTCCGCGAGGCCGTTTGTTTAAGGGTGGTAAAAGGTTGTCGGTCTGTGTTGTGTGGAGCAAGAACGCAAAATTTCGCCGATACAACGGATAGAAATGTGCGGCCACGGTCTGTGAGGAGTTGTCTTGGAGCACCGTGAATCAATATAACGTCACGTAACAAAAAGTCAGCAATGTCGGTTGCACAGCTCGTCGGTAGAGCTCGCGTAATAGCGTAGCGTGTAGCGTAGGGTGTAGCGTTGTCTGCATACACGGCTATTCATTGGTTCCCCAATGTTCATGTGAGAAAAGGACCAAGCAGGTCTAACCCAACACGGTGAAATGGTTCCGCGGATATGTCGATTGGTTGAACATGGCCATCGGGCAGAGAAGGTAATTTACGACGTTCGCATAGGTCACACGTAGCGACGTATCGTCGTATCGAGCGAGCAAGGCCTGGCCAGAAGAAACGGCGCTGGACGTGCTCGTACGTGCGGGAGACGCCAAAATTTCCAGCCGTGGGAGCGTCGTGAAGTTCGGTGAGAACACAGGGGCGCAAATGCTTAGGCACAACAATGAGAAGGTCAGGCCTATCTGGTCGGAAATTGCGGCAGTATAGCATACCCTTTTGAATGAAAAAGTAGTGGACGGAAGCATCATTTGCGAGGATTCCGTGTGGCTGATGATGTCAAGCAGCACTGGATCGCGCTTCTTTTCTTCGCCAATGTTAAGGAAGTTGACAACTGGCAAGATAGAGTTCTTCGTGGGCTCGTCGGTGTCCTCCGGATCGTTGACAAGGTACCGGGAGAAGCAATCAGCATGATTGTGTAGGCGGACAGATTTGTAGACCATCGAATAAGAAAACAGTTGCAAGCGCAAAGCCCAGCGACCAAGGTGGCGTGATTGATCTTTCAAAGAGTTGAGCGAGCAGAGAACCTGGTGGTCGGTAACTACCGAAAGTGAGCGCTCATATAGATAAGGTCGGGCTTTCACCATCACCCATACAAGAGCCAAGCACTCACGCTCTGTGATCGAATAGTTACGTTCAGGGGCGGATAAGAGGCGGCTGGCATATGCAAAAACGCAATCAAGACCCCGTTGTTTCTGACCCAGCACTGCACCAATGCCATGTCCACTCGCATTTGTGCAGAATTCCGTACGGGCAGCAGGATTGAAGTGTGCCAGAATCAGAGGAGTAGTCAGAAGAGTGAGAAGGGAAGAACGCAGAAGCCTCTTCGGAGCCCCGTGACAACGGGACGTCTTTCTTGAGAAGCTGCGTCAGCGGTCTTGCTATGTGTGCAAATTTTTCACGAAGCGTTGGAAGTAGGAACATAGTCTTATAAAGCTGCGTACACCCTTTGCAGATCATGGTACAGGAAAGATTTGACGGCGCTGGTTTTTGCCGGGTCTGGTCGTACACCGCTGGCGTCTACTAAATGGCCAATTACTGTGATTTGATGGCGTGCAAAGTGACATTTAGACGAGTTGAGCTGCAGGCCAGCGTGACGAAAGATGCCTAAGATGGCTGAAAGGCACTATATATGAGTTTCACTTGTTGGAGAGAAGACGATGACGTCGTCCAAGTAGCACAAACAGGTGGACCATTTGAATCCTCTGAGCAGGGAGTCCATCATTCGTTCGAAGGTAGCTGGAGCGTTACACAGGGCTAAGGGCATCACCTTGAACTGATATAGGTCATCGGGGGTGATGAATGCCGTCTTTCCACGGTCCATTTCATCTACCTCTATCTGCCAGACTATATGCTTTGTCTTATTCTCCATGCCCAGGCACACACACACACACACACACACACACACATATATATATATATATATATATATATATATATATATATATATATATATATATATATATATATACCGTGCTCGAAACAGACATACTTTTGTTTGCTGTCCGGGGTAAGTAAAGGTGGCAACTTCTCGGGGTAAGGTCGCAGCCCTAACACAAGACAATAAAAAGTTCCCAGTACTGGCGCTACAGGACGACTCGACGCCGACAAAAATTAACAACGACGAAATGGTGAGCACCGACCTCAGTGTAAATATTAATGGAGAGCAAGTGACGACCTTAGTCCATATGTGTGCTGATTTTTTCTTAATAGGTCACAAGCTGGCCGGTTGTCTTAAAAAAGTAAAAACGCCTTGGACAGGACCACATACAAGAAGAGCGGGTGGTCACTTGCTGCTTTCTGCTGAAAGATGCATAGCAAAAATCAGCATAGGAGATTCTTCTTTCGTTGCGATTTTCATCGTTCTTTCAGAGGGCTAGCAAGAGTTATATAGGAATAGACTTTCTCAGTGAGCATGGCACACGAATGAACATCCCGGACTGCGTGTGTTTGTTTTACTAGAGTGCTCGTCTGACTGATTTTTCATCACCAGAGCACAAATTTTTTCGTTTCAAAAACCACAATATAGTCGTGCAGCCTTGATCATGTATCCTCGTTTTAGTAGATTGTGACGTACCATTCGATTTTGAAGGAGTCGCTAGTCAACTAACTTCACTGCTTTTCACTCACGGGATTTCAGTAGCACGAGGAATAGTCAATGTCACCGATGGCCGAACGAACTTGCTGTTGACCAATTTCACCTCCGAGCGATGGCACCTTCCAAAAAGCACAACTTTGGCATATTTTGACGAGATCGTAGATGTTTGTGACTGCTTTGCAGCACTCGAAGCAACACCTTCACAAGACCCACATGACCTAGCACCTAACCTTGACGTCAGCCGTACTTTAACTCAGCAACGGTGGGAACGCCTGCTTGTGCTGGTAGCCGAGTACCACGAGTGTTTTGCGTCGACCTCGAAAGTTGGCCGGACGTCCTTGACCAAGCACCGAATCATCACTGAGGACACGGCTAGACCAATCCATCAAAATTCGTACCGTGTAGCTTAGTAAGAACGAGATGCGGTAGAACAGCAGTTCAGAAAATTGCTTGAAGACGACGTCATTCAACTGTCGAAAAGCCCTTGGGCATCACCTGTTCTACTCAAGATGAAGGACGGCAGCCAGTGTTTCTGTGTGGCCTATCTAAAGCTAAATCACGTTACAAAAAAGACGTGTACCAGCTTCCCCGCATAGATGATTCGATCGACAGGCTTCAAAACGTACGTTACTTCTCTTTTGTGTACTTAAAGAGCAGATATTTAGGCTCCGGCAAACAAATTTTCTTGATATTCAACCATTTCTCATATTTTATTTACAGTCTCACTTTAGGCACGCTCGGTTTAAACATGCCGGTTGACTATTCTGCTAAGTGGCGTGCGGAGAAAAATAAAACGTCGGTAATGAAAGCAGGACCCAGAAAAGAATGGATGGATCCAGGCTAATCAGCCCGCTTTTCTCGGCACTGCCTTTTTATAGCAAATGTGCATCGTTTCGTTGTTGCGCGACTGTCGCGAAGAATATTTCAACAGCAACGTTTGGTACTAGAGCGAAATAATGTGGCTATACATGTACAATTCGAAATGCGGTTAATTAGCACGTGATAAATATGGAATCATCGCACTCCTGCTCCGACTAACCCTCCTCCCACAGTGACACATAATTAGCAAACAGCGGCCTTAGGGACAAGACAGAATTACGATTGACGTAGCAACACTGAAACAATAAGCAAGGAAGACAACTATTTGCTGCAATTTACAGCAACCTGCCGAAGTTGAGTCATGCATGAAGTTACCCTAGGCAACAACTCCGTGGAAAATGTTCCCGATTATAAACGAGTGAAAATATATCGCGAACGGGCCAGTTCTGAAGGCGGAAAGGTTTTTGAAGTTTTCAATGTTTTCTTTTTGATATAGTTTTCTTATATTAATGGCGCATTTTTATTGCGGCTTTACTGAGCGAAGTGAATGCTGCCTGCAACCTATACTACTGCGGACAAAATTCGCGTTGTCACGCATTGCAACTGACGCGCTGTGATCACGCTATATAGAGCACAAGCACAGCACGATATGCTAAAAAGTGTACGTTTATGTGCTCTATCTATCTATCTATCTATCTATCTATATATATATATATATATATATATATATATATATATATATATATATATATATATATATATATATATATATATATATATATATATATATATATATTCCACGTTAGCGATTCAGCGGTTCAACGTAAGCGGATCACCGAGACGTTGAGCCCGAGAACCGACGGCGTGTGTTTTTTATGGAGGAGTCAAGAGCAAGAGGCCTAAACAAAAGCACGTCGTTTTCAGTGACCTTTTTCTCGAGACTGTTGGCGCGCACATCTTCGTTTTCTGTCTGTTTCAAGGGCGGCATTTGACTCCCCTTAAAAGAGCAAAGAGCACTGCCCCGATGCTATATCTGAGCCAGTGATTCGCGCATCAAGTCACCTTGTATAAGCGACGGTGCGCCGCAGAGTCACTCGCTGACGTATGGCTTAATGCGCACTAGGTACACAAGTTCAGGCCGGTGCTGGCGACGCCTTGTACAGTTTGGGCTATGCGGGACGACTTCGTAGGTAACGTCACTTAGTCGTCGCAGCACTCGATAAAGTCCGAAGTGTCTTCTGAGCAACGTTTCGGATAGTCCACGTCCTCGTACTGGCGTCCACACCTTTACCCTGTCCCCAGTTTCGTACGTTACAGGTATATTACGTAGGTTATAGCGACCTGCGTCGTACTCATGCTGTTGCTATATTCGCAGACGTGCGAGCTGCCTGGCTTCCTCTGCGCGTTGAGTAAGTGCGTCAGCACTCGTTTGGTTGTCATCGCATTTGTGTGGCAGCATCACGTCCAAAATTGTCCTTACTTTTCGTCCGAGAACAAGGCTAAATGGGGTCATCCCATTTAGCCTTTCATACCATTGTCTTAGTCATCCCATTGTCTTTAGTCATCCCATTGTTTAGCAGTGTTGTATGCAAACGTTATGTAAGGAACAATCTCGTCCTATTTTTTGTGTTCGATGTCCACATACATTAAAACCATGTCTTCAAGAGCTTTGTTGAGTCACTCGGTCAACCCATTTGTTTGTGGACGGTGAGCTGTCGACTTGCGACGAATAGTACCGCTGAGCGCCAACACATGATCTAAAAGCGCGGCCGTGAATATGGTTCCACGACCTGTTATAACGATCGAGGACGCACCATGTCTCAGCACAATGTTCTCTGTGAAGAACCAGGCTGCCTCCTCTGCTGTGCCTCACTGGATGGCGTTTGTCTCGACGAAGCAAATAAGGTAGTCGCTCGCCACTATAACTCAGTGGCAACCAACACTAGAGGTGGGAAGTGGACCCAAAAGGTCCATTCCGATGTGGTCAGATGGCGTTGTCAGAATCTAGATAGGCTGTAACAAACCGGCTGGTTTCGTCGAAGGTAACTTGCGCCGCTGGCAATCGAGGCAGGTCCGAAGATGATGCTTCACGGCAGTAGGCCAGTAATACCTCCTTCGAACTCTGCCCAGTGTGCGCGTGTAGCCTAAATTGCCAGATGTGACCTCGTTGTGGCACGCTTGCAAAACCTCAGAACCAAGAGTGGTAGGGACGACAACCAGGTAGGTGCACCCGTCTGACGAGAAGTTCCTTTTGTAAAGGACATTGTTTCACAGACAAAACGACGATGGTCCTCTTGCAAAGGCTTTCGGCGTATTCTGGTTTCGTCCTTGTAAATAAGTATTCAAGCCAAGTAGCTCCGAATTGTCATGCTGGTGATCTGCGATGGTTGACGTGTCGAGGATTCCGAGGAATGCTGCTAGTTCATCAAAAGAAGAAGCCGGCTCTATTGGTGATCGAGACAAGCAGTCGGCGTCCGTGTGTCCTTTTCCCGACCTAACACCATCGTTATATCAATTTCCTGTAATCTAAGGCTCTAGCGTGCCAATCGCCTGGAAGTATCTTTGAGACTTCTTGACCAACACAAAGAATGGTGGTCACTGATAACCTTGAAAGTGTTGCGGTACAAGTATAGGCAAAATTTTCTAACTGCCCACGCCACGGCGAAGCATTCCTTTTCAGTGGTCGAGTAATTTGCTTCTGTGCGTGACAATGGTCTGCTTGCGTAAGCGATCACTCTTTCCTCGTCGTCCTGGCGCTGCACAAGCACAGTTCCGAGGCCAACATTGCTGACGCCAGTATGGAGCACTGTAGAGGATGTCTCATGAAAATGGGCAAGCACGGAGTCGTGTGTAGACATTGCCACAGGTCATAAAAATCTGCTTTCTGTTGGTCGCCCCAAACAAATTCGACGTCATCCCTCGCGAGACGAGTTATAGGCGACGCAATGCACGCAAAATCTGGAATAAACCGCCGATAATATGCACAGAGACCCAAAAAACACATGACTGCCTTTTTATCTGATGTTGTTGGAAACCATGCCACTGCGGCCACTTTCTCGGGATTCAAGTGAACTCCTGCATCAGTTTAACTGACGACATGGCCAAGAGACTGTAGTTTCTCAAAGCAAAAGTGACATTTCTCCGGCTTGATAGTCAGGCCTGTGGCACGTATGGCCTAGAAGACCGTTTCCAATTGTTCAAAATGTTCGTCAGACGTTGTAGAAAACACAATGACGTCGTCAAGGTATACTAGGCAGGTTCTTCATTGAAGCCCAGAGAGAACGGTATCCATGAGACGCTAGAAAATAGCAGGCGCGGAGCACAAGCCAAATGGTAAGACCTTAAAATCGTAGAGTCTGTCCGACGTCACGAAAGTGGTTTTTTCACGATCACTGGGGTCGACTTCAATTTGAAAATATCTGCTCTTTAAGTCCAAAGAAAAAAAGTAGCGTGCGTTTAGAAGCCTATCTATCGAATCATCTATGCGGGGAAGCGGGTACACGTCTTTTTTGTAACCTGATTTAGCTTTCGATAGGTCACACAGAAACACTGGCTGCCGTCCTTCATCTTGACTAGAACAGTGACGCCCAAGGGCTTTTCGACTGTTGAATGACGTCGTCTTCAAGCAATTTTCTGAACTGCTGTTCTAACCCTTCTCGTTCTTTCGAAGCCACACGGCACAAATTTTGATGGATTGGTCTAGCCATGTCCTCTGTGATGATCCGGTGCTTGGTCAAGGACGTCCGGCCAACTTTCGAGGTCGACGCAAGACAGTCGTGGTACTGGGCTAGCATCATGAGCAGGCGTTGCCTCTGTTGCTGAGTTAAAGTAGGGCTAACGTCAAGATTAGGTGCTAGGTCTTGTGGGTCTTTTGAAGGAGTTGCTTCTGGTACTGAAAAGCAGTCACAAACATCTGCGATCTCATCAAAATATGCCAAAGTTTTGCCTTTTGAAAGGTGCCGTCACTCGGAGGTGAAATTGGTCAACAGCAAGTTCGTTCGGCCGTCGCTGACATTGACTATTCCTCTTAGAACTGAAATCCCGTGAGTGAAGAGCAATGAAGTTAGTTGGTTGGCAACTCCTTCATGGTCAAACGGTACGTCACATGCTACTGAAACGAGGATACATGATTGAGGCAGCACGACTATATTGTCGCCTTTGAGACGAAATGATTTGTGCTCTGGTTTAGTGACATCTTTCTTTATTGGGGTTTCGGAGTATTCTTGCTTAGCATATACATTTTCCTCCTCATAGCATAATGCTGAATTGTTCTGATAGTGGGCCCTATTAATGCTCAGTACAGGTTACCTTTCCATCTGTTGTTGAAGTTTTGATAGGGTGCAGCATTGTTTGAAATGCACTTAGTTGTCAACCAGGGAAGGCTAAAACCTGAATTTGCATGTACACTAGAAAGAAAATTTAGAAGTTCAAAGTTCTTAGTGTCTGAAGACTACAGTATTAGCTAATGCTGTTTTAAAAGTTTGCCCTCTTCAATTACAGCGATAGTTCAGGGAGGGCAGCTCTAGTCCTGGGATGTGCACAGAATAAAACTATTGGAACAGTAATTGGTACGACAAGAAATCATTCCAAATTTGTGCTAGTGGCCTTGACGTGACCTTGATGCACTCATGTGCATCAAGGTCACAGTGTGCTTTGATAGCTTCATTGGTATTTAGACTGAAATCTTAGTATTCATTATGCTTTCAGCAGTATGTGCATTGTGCAGTTCGTGGTGTTTCCTTAAGCTGTCGTTCCTTTTGCATTTGTCAACAAAGCAGCCAAAATAGTGATACAATTGGCTGGAAGGTGAGTGAATGCAAGGGAGACCTTCTCGACTAATAATGGTGTGCCCTTCAAATACTGCTGCGGTTGCTTTGGAATGGGCCTAACAAGGTTTTTCGTGGCACTTTCATAACAAGGGGAAAAAGTAATAAAGCGCTGTGGTTGCTAGAAAAAAAAGAGGACACAATTGACACCTAATGAATATTTCAATTATTCTCCATCATACTCAAATATTGTGATGTGCTCTCCTTCTGGTCTAAATTGAAAGGTATGAGATGTCCATTTTGGATGCTCTCTGTTGGCTTAGATGCTTTCGAAAGTGCTCATTCAGTCACCTGTGGATATACTCATCTGCTAACTCAGGAGCAGTGGGAAACGCATCTTGAGCAGTGGCTATTTAGTTTTCTTGTAGCCTTGTCCAGTTAGTCCACTATTAGTTGTCATGTAACATGCTGCTGTAAGCACATGTAATGCCAGACAGTATAATGACGTTTAACTCTTTGAGGGTAGATTTGTTTTGTGTAATGCCTCTTGAGAATGTGTATTTTTAATTGCTGAATTAAATTCTTCAGACGAATTTATTGAGCAAAAATTGTATAAAATATTTTTGGGTGACCAATGGGGCTTAAGAAATCATTTGTGTTATTACATATTTATGCTAGTTCATTTGTAACAGCAAGATTGATTCCTATAAAAGACTTCTGATAAAAAAAACATTGTGCTGTTCGCAGACATCAAAATAAGTGGACGAAGTGGCAAGAAGTGGAAATATGTGGGGCAGGGGAAGCCACCGTAGTCCAGTCAGCATTGCCAAAATGTGAATGCTTTTGAGATGTTGTTCATTTATCAACATACGAGTCTTAATTCATAAGTAACTCCTTTATGATGAGCTAATATTTACTGCAGGGGTGCCT
This sequence comes from Rhipicephalus annulatus, assembly GCA_013436015.1. Classification (NCBI taxonomy): domain Eukaryota; kingdom Metazoa; phylum Arthropoda; class Arachnida; order Ixodida; family Ixodidae; genus Rhipicephalus; species Rhipicephalus annulatus. Next base: position 93,439 of record WOVY01009981.1, read on the forward strand.
GCGCAAGTAGGCCTTTGGTGTGTAGCGACACCACGAACCCGAGCTAACGGGGGAGTTTCGACTCTCTCCCACGCCTAGCCGTGCGTGGCTTTGCCGTGTCCGAGGAAAAGGGGATCCTGGGGGTTGAGCCGACGCTGGGTGATTGGACCGTTAAGGCCCCCCGGCAGAGGAAACACACCCCTTTGGCCCCGGCTTCACGTAGACCCCTGAGCTGACCCACCCCTGAGCTGACCCACCCAGGGGAATCGGCAGTCGCCTTTTCCTATCTCTCTCTCCCTACATCTTCGTCTTTATCTCTTACTATTTATCTGTCCTGTCTTCTACTCTCTTCCGTTTACTTCCAAACTTCCTGGCGGCTAGGGTTAACCCTGTGCAAATAGCCTACCTTGGTCTAGACGCATTGGGTTATAGTGGCGTTGTACGGCTGGCGTCTGCAGGTTTCAGCATTGTAAACTTGTAGCGTCCCCTCGTTGGGCTCCGTGGTGGGTGGCCGCCAACGCTGCTGAACAACAAAAAGGGAGACATGCATGGAGCATTCCCACTACTGTCTGATCGTACCGGCTTAAAGCCGGTACGCACCGATGATCTCACCAGAGAAGGATTGGCCACCCTGGTGCAGTATCTGGCCATCCCCTCCCGTAGGCATTCGTCAATTAACTCACGGCCCTCAGTCCCCATCAGCTGCGGAGCAACTGACCACGGCGGCGGTCAGATCTGCAAAGCAGCAGAGGGTGCTAGGAATCTCTGGATACGGACAGGCCACCATTGGAACTTGAACTTAGCAACGTTTAACGTTAGAACGTTATCTAGTGAGGGAAGTCTAGCTGTATTATTCGAGGAGCTAGAAGGCATTAAATGGGATATAATAGGGCTGAGTGAGGTTAGGAGGACAGATGAGGCCTATACTGTGCTACAGAATGGGCACGTCATTTGCTATCGGGGCTTGGCAGACAGAAGAGAACTGGGAGTAGGGTTCCTAATTCACAGAAACATAGGTGGCAACATAGAGGATTACTATAGCATTATTGAAAGGGTGGTAAGCATTGTAATTAAACTGAATAAAAGATACAAAATGAAAATAGTACAGGCTTACGCGCCTACATCCAGCCATGATGACGCTTCAGTTGAAAGCTTCTATGAAGACGTAGAATCGGCAATGAGTAAGGTGAAAACACAGTATACTATAGTAATGGGCGACTTTAATGCAAAGGTAGGGAAGAAGCAGGCTGGAGACCAGGCAGTAGGAGATTATGGCATCGGCACTAGAAACGCCAGAGGAGAGCTACTAGTAGAATTTGTAGAACGCAATAATCTGCGTATTTTGAATACCTTCTACCGAAAACGAGAAAACCGCAAGTGGACATGGAGGAGCCCTAATGGCTTAAGTAAGAACGAAATAGACTTTATAATGACTGCACACCCAGGAGTCGTGCAGGATGTGGAAGTGGTTGGCAAGGTAAGATGCAGTGACTATAGAATGGTACGGGCTCGAATCCGCCTAGACTTGAAGAAGGAACGACAGAAACTGATACGCAAGAAGCCAATCAATGAGCTAGCACTGAGAGGGAAAGTACAGGAATTCAGAGTGTCACTGCAGAACAGGTACTCTGCTCTTAGCGAGGAAACCAACCTTAGCGTAGATACAATGAATGATAATCTGACGAGTATAATCACGGAGTGTGCAGTGGAAGTTGGAGGCAGGGTAGCTAGACAGGACAACGGCAAGCTTTTCTAGGAAACGAAGAACCTAATTAAGAAGCGTCAAATCATGAAAGTGTCAAGTACAACAGACAAAATAGAACTGGCAGAGCTTTCGAAGTTGAATAATAGACGTAAAGTATGCGATGTAAGAAGGTATAACATGGAGAGAATTGAGCACGCTCTGAAAAACGGAGGAAGCGTCAAAGCAGTGAAGAGGAAACTTGGGATAGGCAAAAGGCGGATGTATGCACTAAGGGACAAAGAAGGCAAAATAACTACCAATATGGATAAGATAGTTAAAATAGCGGAAGAGTTTTACAGAGATCTGTACAGCAGCCGAGACAACCACGACCTTAATACTATAAGAACTAGCAGTAACCCAGACGACACCCCACCGGTAATGATAGAAGAAGTCAGAAAAGCTTTGGAGAGCATGCACAGAGGCAAAGCTGCTGGTGAGGATCGGGTAACATCAGATCTGCTGAAAGATGGAGGACAGATTGTGTTAGAAAAACTAGCCACTCTATTTACGAGGTGTCTCCTGACGGGAAAAGTACCAGAGTCTTGGAAGAACGCTAACATCATCTTAATACATAGGAAAGGAGATGACAAGGACTTGAAGAATTACAGGCCGATCAGCTTGCTCTCTGTAGTATACAAGCTATTTACAAAGGTAATTGCTAGCAGAGTAAAGAAAACATTAGAATTCAATCAACCAAAGGAACAAGCAGGATTTAGGACAGGCTACTCAACAATTGACCACATTCATACTATCAATCAGGTAATAGAGAAATGCTCACAGTATAACCAACCACTATATATAGCCTTCATAGATTACGAGAAGGCGTTTGATTCAGTAGAAATATCAGCCGTCATGCAGACACTGCGGATTCAGGGCGTAGATGAAATATATATAAACATTCTGGAAGAAATCTACAGGGGATCAACTGCTACCATAGTGCTTCATAAAGAAAGCAACAGAATACCAATAAAGAAGGGTGTAAGGCAGGGGGACACAATCTCCCCAACGCTATTCAATGCGTGCTTACAGGACGTTTTCATAAGCCTAGAATGGGAACAGTTAGGGATAAGAGTTAATGGAAAGTACCTCAGTAACCTGCGCTTCGCCGATGACATTGCATTGCTGAGTAACTCAGGGGACGAATTGCAACTCATGATTACGGAGTTAGACAAGGAGAGCAGAAAGGTGGGTCTTAAAATTAATCTGCAGAAAACGAAAGTAATGTACAACAACCTCGGAAAGGAGCAGCGCTTTGCGATAGGTAATAGTGCACTTGAAGTTGTAAAAGACTATGTCCTACTTAGGGCAGGTAATAACCGCAGAGCCTAACCACGAGATTGAAGTAACTAGAAGAATAAGAATGGGGTGGAGCACATTCGGCAGGCACTCTCAAATTAAGACAAGTAGATTGCCACTGTCCCTCAAGAGGAAGGTATATAACAGCTGTATCTTGCCGGTACTTAGCTAAAGAGCAGAAACCTGGAGACTCACAAAGAGGGTTCAACTTAAATTGAGGACGACGCAGCGAGCAATGGAAAGAAAAATGGTAGGTGTAACCTTAAGAGACAAGAAGAGAGCAGAGTGGATTAGGGGACAAACGGGAGTTAAGGATATCATAGCTGCAATAAAGAAGAGGAAATGGACATGGGCCGGGCATGTAGCACGTAGACAAGATAACCGCTGGTCATTAAGGGTCACCAACTGGATTCCCAGAGAAGGGAAGCGGGGTAGGGGGAGACAGAAGGTTAGGTGGGCAGATGAGATTAAGAAGTTTGCGGGTATAAATTGGCAACATCAAGCACAGAACCGGGTTTAATGGCAGAACATGGGAGAGGCCTTTGTCCTGCAGTGGACGTAGACAGGCTGATGATGATGATGATGATGATGATGATGACGACGTACAGCATTTTCACCTCCTTAGAAAATGCAGCCGTGTAAAAATGGGGTTCAATCGAACACGTTATTCCAAGGCCGTAGGTTCTGGTCCTGCTCACAGGAAGTTCTTTTGTCACCCACTTGTCTTTTTTCTTAATTACAGTTGTTACATTGGTTCTAATAACTTTTCTTGTATATTCCTTGGAAGTATTGTCTGTTTGATTTTATATATATATATATATATATATATATATATATATATATATATATATATATCCTTCGCCCGGAGGCAATCAGTTTTGAAAACAGCAACAAGAAGGAGCGTTTACTATAGCAGGTTGTCGTTTGTACAGAGCCGGCCAGCACGACAACGTCGGCTGAGTCAACACCCTCAAACATAGGGCCGGCACGAACTTAAATAACGTCTTTTGTCATTTTCACAGACCAGTTCTCGGGGCTCGGTGGAGGAGACGCAGCCATACTAGAAGCTGCAAGGTGGCTCGGCCGAAGAGGCACCTCATCCCGGGAACTGCACGGTGCCGCCTTTTGCATGGAAGGCGGCGCTGGAAGGGGGAAGACAGTTCGCCGCAACAGCGCTCGATCTCATGGGAACAAGCGCTCTCAAAACAAGGAACATGCGTGTGGCAACACACAATATATATATATATATATATATATATATATATATATATATATATATATATATATTTATTTATTTACATAGCCGTAGTGGGAAATGGGGGAGTGCAAGCTTATCTTAGAAGTTTGGCACTCAGATTTTCCCTCGTACGAACGTTTTCCTTGAACGCGTACCTCAGATCGGTTGCCCAGCCATACCAGCATATCGAACTTGCGAAGCGATGGCATTCTGTAGCTACCACCCATTTGGGTTTTCAAGCACGTAGTACACTGATTTGTCGCAGCACATCGAGGTCTCCAAGCAGTGCATGACAAAAGTTATCGCACCAAGGCTTCATTATCTTGAAGCGAAAACTCTCCCGAAAACTTCAGCTCACCTTCTTCATGGCATTTTCTTATGGAAACGCCAGCATCGGACATGGCGTCTGCACCCAAGAAAAGATATCGGCCGCCGGCCAGTGTTAGCGTAAAAACAAGTGGTATGACTCTCCCGTATTATTGCGACAGATTACGCGAGATCTCTATATTAAGGCTGTACTGAAACTTCTTTTACAGCGAAAGCTGTTGTCAGATCAACAGCGGAAATAGCATTGCGGTAGTACTTCACTGCCGCCACCGTCTCTAACCACTAACGCTCAAAAAAAGGAAAGATGAAATTAATATGAACATTATGGAGAAGTCGCGCACTCTTGCTAATGCCAACAACAAAGCGTCACCCTTTCCTACAGTTGCCAAGTCTTGGTGTCCTCAACATCACTTTTCAAGATAAAGCGATGACGTCAACCTGAGAGACAGATACCACCACTGGTGGCTGCTTTCCTTGGCTGCACCCACTACGCATTTGTATAAATATTTGAGTTGGATAAACGAATATGCAAGAACGCAGAGAAGAGTGTGAGAGCAAACTGGCAACTGCCACCTGGAGGGGCACAACGCCTGGGCACTCTTTCGGGAGGATAGAAGAGACAGAGGAGAAGAAGATAGGAAGTGAGACGTAGAAGAGAAAGGAGGGAAGGAAAGAAAAATAAATGATGAAAGTTTCGGACATTCACAAGTAAACACAACAAAACATCTGTAAACGAGTGGCCAGGTCCGTTTGGCACATAAATATCAGTGGAGCTCTCGGTTATGGCATGTTGAGCGTAATTGCGTTCGAGGCGTATATATGCTACAGTGTTTCGGGCCGCGAGAGGCAATTTTGGCGTCGTATTTACACGGTGACTCCAAGCTTGCTGTTGGTAGCTGCTATCACGATAAATAAAAATTAATTTAGAAGTATATTCCCAGAAGGGAAAGAATTTAACCCCGGGCCCCCCCGTGCCAGTCGAGAATTTCACCACAGAACTTGTGTTCTCTATATTCCTTCACGAGAACACCCTGTGCGAGTGTCATGTCGGGCAAGGAGCCGTTTTATCATACGTAATATGGCGTCGTAGAAGAGTAACATGAGACCGAGGCGTCCTATCATGCGAATTTTGCTGAGTGTGGGTCATTGTATGCTTCCAACGTTCAAGTATAAGGCTAAGCCATATTAATATATCATCATCAACTGCTGCACAAAATGCATATAACGTCCTACAAGCCTAACGGGGGTACTTGGCTTGTCCACAGAATTACGAATTATGGCGTATAGTGGGTTATTTCCTTCTTCATGAAAGTCACTGTGGTTTATGGCGTAGTTGTATACCCACACTGCAAAAAATGTTTTCCTTGATTATGTAAAGAGGCGCAGATTACATGCTGCCAAACACTTCTGTAAAAAGAAAATAGTACAGCAGAGGTCACGTAAAACACAGAACGCACAGACCGTTCAACTTTCACGGAGATCTCCGTAATGAAGAAATAAAGTAAATGCTGCTACGGAACAACACCTGCTCTGTAGGACCATTTCTCACACATTAATCATAATACTATTGCTTCACATCTGTAAATAGCAAACGTGTATCCATTAGATTCAACATGAGGTATACGTAATCAGCAGATCTTTCTTCTGCAAGCACAAGGGCTGTGTTCGAAATATTAGACAGCACGTGGACCGTCTACGCAGACTGCTTTGAAGACCGCACCAAGCCCATGCTGTCGGACAATTGGAACTTATTTAGACAGCTTTGAAGCGACGATACTCCAACTAACATCGAGAAGAAAAAGCTAAAAGAAACAAACATAACAGTTGTAACTTCTGGCTCATTCCGTGTTGAAATCAAAAACAAATAAACATTACTCGCATTGAGCGTCTGGCAAAGTGTCTGCTTGTGTGCAGACGACCATTCTGGTGAGATTCGATCTATCTGAGCGATTCGTTGAGCTGCCATCTTATTTAGACAGGAAAGTAGCCTGCATCGTATTTGTCTACTATGCGGTCTTCTCGCAGCTGTCTATTTTGCGGGCTACGTGAGAATGGAAATGGGACTTAAGATGATCGTCGTTCATTTAGCTGTCTATTTAGCCGTCTACGGTGAGTATTGGTACATAGCCAAGGTCATTCAATATTTCCCAGGCCACTATTTCAACTAATCCTGTGGAAGCGCCACCTGGGAACTTTGGACTGTACCTGCACATGCTAAAAATTTACGAAGTGAATTCAAATGTTTGAAAACCAACAAGGACAAGCTTCCCTTTCATTTAAATTGAATTTTATTTTCTTATGATCATAAAACGAAATACAGCACAGAGATGCTTCATACTGTGTGAAGGAAAATTGTCAAAAAATTGATTTTGTTTCGTTGGCTTTGTATCTGGAATTTAAAAAAATAAAAATAAATATCATAACTTCCAGATACCCAAAGCACCTGTGTTGTTTTCCTATTGTTACAATACTGTCCAGACTTGTTTTCCGAAAAACAGGAAAAACATCTTGTCAGCACAACCACACCAGGTAAGTGCAGAGAAGAAAACAGTGTGAGCACAATGAATTTATTCATTTCAAGACTCCTAATAGGCCTTGTTAGAGGCACTGGCTTGCAGAACAAAAATAAATGATCACACTTAGTACATAATAATACATATCATACAGATTTAAATGGCTGAACGCACAAACAACTTCATAAACAAACCAAAATATTGGCTAACAATATTAGTTGAGGCAAAAAGAGCAAAGGAGTAGTTCAATGTATTTAACAATACAACGATTAGGGTTATGCCATGCAAAATCACCCAGCCTTTTTTAATCATCACAAATATTGGGGAACAAATTTTCACGTTTCTTGAAATTCGAAACTCGTCCTGGTCATTTATTTTCGTTGCCATAAATTTTGCTCCCTAGTTATGAGAGTCTGTAGATGGTGCCGACTGAGCTAAAAGTCGCCAGACAACAATTTTGTTTTAAAAGTCGTTTTGGAATACACTCAATAAATGGCGTTTCCAGAAGCGTAATGAAGTGATCCAACTTAAATTATTGACATATATAAATTCTTCAAGAGCTTCTCCCACGAGCAATACTGAATAATGTTGCCAGGTTTGGGATTTTTTTCTGGTAATATGGAAAACTCGAAGGACACAAATAAAATACGTGCTGGTGACCTCTTTGAAATGTTATAAATGAAAAATAATTCACGCACTAAAGTTTACCAGATAGTCTAAAAAATGTAACCTCTAAAAATAGTCTAAACAAATTTTCGTCCGACCACCAAGCTTGCCTTGATGGTGAGACGAAAAATATGCACATTTCATTATGAAGCTTTATGTACTACTTTACAATAGGTGAAGTTACAAAAGGGCATTGTTTTTTTATTTCGAGAAGTATATTTTTGAAATCATGTATCTCCACCTGTTTACCCCTAATTAACTCACGCGGCATGAAGCACTCGCATGGGCAACTGTCAAAAGACTTCCACAGACTTGAGGTACACACAGCAAGCTTGATGTGAAGCAATTGAAATTGGAATGGGGCTATATCATCTGCATTCTATTGCCAACAGAGGTGTGCTACAATAAATGTCGCTAGAGTGTGGAGACAAATAAAATAGCAAAAAGATATTTTTCGTGTGCGGGTGGCGTGTGAGGGGAAGGCGACTTCTGTCATACTTTTTGTGCATTCTTGCGTGTCTGTATGTGCGCATGTACGTATACACATGCAGAACTAAGAAAATCACAGGATAAGCACGAAGTGAATGATGATATGTGGGGCGAAGCTCCAGAGGGTTTGATTTATTTTAACCGTGAATCCGTCTGTCTGTCTTTCACTCACACTAGCGCCTTCTTCTGAGTCATGGATAACCTAGGCGATGTTATGTATGCGAGTCCACACCAATCGTCCATGTCTCTGAAAAAGGCAATCAGTGTCAAGGCCAGCACGCAAGCCCACCTGGCACAAACAACTTGACAGCGTCATCATACGGCAGCGCCGTTCTGTCTCGCAACGCACAGCGAGCCCCCTCAGACCACGAGCCTGTCGAAGCAATCGGCGCCTTCCTGTCTGGCGAGTTTTACGCAATACGTGACGACGTCACTCGTCCTTGGCTGTCACCACGTGCAGCGGCTGCGGATTTGATGAGAACGACGCGGCCCACCGGCGAGCCCCATTGGAGGATTCAGACCTCACGGCCAGCGGCGCTTCTGGTTGGACATTTGGCTATTCAAAGAATCAACCCGGTGCCTATAAAAAAGCCCTGCGGCGCGTCGCGAGCAGCAGACATATGTGTCAGTGAAGAGCGCTAGGCTCTTCTAGTCTCTAAGCTGTGTATCCCAGTGGCGACTTTGTAACGTCTCTATTTCTATGCTGTACATAAACCTTGATTTCACTCACCTTCGTCTCGTACGCTCGGCTATCAGCTCTGCGCAGAAGCAGTAGCGAGCTGAGAGACCTACGCTACTAAACAGCTGGTTACTGGCGGAGATCGGAGCAGTGGCGCCTTCGGGACCGTGTTGGCGTCGCCGTCTTTCGTTACAGTGGTTGGCAGCTGCGGGATCGGCCGGCGTCAGCAACATCAATGCGGTGAGTGCCTAATGTTTTCCTCTCAGTTCACCAGACTATCCTGTCACAGGTTATAGTAGTTTAGGGAAGGGCTGTGTGAAGCATTAGAGTGAGCTTTGATTGTTTCAAGCAAAGTCGAAGCAATTTGAAACCAAAGTTAATGCGGAGGGTGTAAACACGGGAGTGTGAAAAATTGTTTGCACGTCTTGCTAGTAGAATTATAGTGGGTACGGCAAGGAGGTCCTTAACAGGGGCAAACAGCAATAGGTTAGTGTGAACAATGGAGAACCTTGAAGTGAAGGAACTCATCAAAATTTGTGAGCAACTTGGCCTTATTTTGGGCCATGCGAAACGAAAGCAAGCGATTCTTGGGATTATGAATGATAAAGGAGTGTCGGCTAAGGAAGTCGATGAGGCCTGGGTGGATATCAAAGTACACCGCGAGGAATCTCAAAGGTGAGAAGTTCGCGAGCGTGAGGAGGCCGAGAGACAGGAGCGCCTCGAGTTGAAACGAATTGAATTGGCAATCCTACAGTGTTCGCAGGGGCCTAGCGTAGCTTTTCCGACAGTTAAGGTCAACGGTTATAGAATTCGGGGCCTACTGCCACCGTTCGTAGTAGGAGAGGACTTGGCGAAGTATCTCGTCAAGTTTGAACACGTCTGTAAGCGAAATGCTTTGGAGCGGTCTCTTTGAGTACAGAACCTGTTAGCTCTTCTTCCCGGCGAAGTGTCCGACGCGATAACGTGCTTGTCGAGGGAAGCGTTTGAGAGATATGACGAGGTTAAGGAAGTGCTCTTGAAACGTTATAAGTTGTCACCCGAGACTTTCAGGCAAAGGTTATGGTACGCTAAAAAGGGGAACAAGTCACACGTTGACTTCGCGTTTCGTCTTAAAGCCGATTTAATTGAATGGCTCAAGGGCGAAGATGTTTTTGACGATCGCAATAAAGTGGTGGAATGCATTGCATTGGAGCAATTCTACCGCTGCATCGAGGAGGACTTCAAGCTTTGGCTGCAGGATAAAAGAGAGGAGAATTCATTAGAAGGCAGAGAGGTCGGCCTGAGCTAGTTCGCTCTAGCCTACTACTCTACGCAGGGGATAAGGGAAAGGAGAAGGAAAGAGGGATGAAGGGTTATGATGGGGACAAGAACAGGTGGTGCGTATGTACAGTAGCCACATAGCATGTTACCCTACATTCTACTTTCTAGTCCAGTGCTTTTTTTAAAGTCTAGAACAGCCTTTGTAGCAGTTTTTGACACTCTTTGGTCGTTCATAGCTGACAATATGTGGCTTTCACTAAATGGTTTTTGTCCGATGCTTGCCAACTTTACAGTTAGCATTTTTCTTTGCGTTACGTATAATGCACAGTCACAAAATATGTGAGCTATCGTTTCGCGCCTTTGGCAGCGTTCACAACTCGGGCTGTCCGCACGACCGATTAGGTGGGTGTATTGGCAAGTGAAGGCGACGCCCAGGCGAATTCGGTGCAGTATATTAGTGTGTCTTCGGCTGATTTCATCTGGAAGACGAAAAGTCATACCGGGGTCTGTTTCCCGCAGGCGCTTGTTCCGGTGATCTGGTTGCGACGAGTAAGTGTTAGCACCTTCGCGCATGAGTTATCTCAATAATGTGTTGAAGTCACTTCGCGAATACCGTAACAATATGTAGGGAAATGGTCACTTCCATGTGTTTCAACGTCTACGAACCAACAGGTGGTAGGCAAGAGACCTCTGCTCACAAAACTTACGTCTAGACAGCTGCTGTACGATGCGCTATGGAGGTAAGTAGTTGAGCCATCGTTAATGAACATCAGGCCCTGATTGAGCACAAAATCAGCAATCTCCCTACCGCGGGCGTCCATTGAGGCAGAACTACACATGGGATGATGTGCATAAAAATCCCCAACTAATACATGTGGTCCAGGGCAAGCTTGGAGCACAAACAAGAGATGGGAACATTCCACGTGGCTTCTAGGAGGAATCTATATGATTGATAATGAACGTGACTTGTGCTTTATACATAGGCAAATATAGTCGTTAGAGGCATGAGGAGCCACGGCATGTCTCACGTACGTTAAATCTTGACGTACGCATATAATGACTTTGCTCGCATTTTGATCATCGCGTGACCACAAAGTGACGTATCCGGAAATCCGAAACGACGAAATTATATTCGGCTCACATATTGCAACCAACAGAAATTTGTATTTAAACATCCGTTGTCGAAAGTCAGACAATCGGCTTCGCAAACCTCGTGCGTTCCACTGCATTACAGCAGAGGTGCGCACATGTTCATCGAAGAAATTCGCCATACTGTTCATGGAACGGCCAGCAGTAGCGGTTCCAGCATGTTGAGGATCAGCACTGCTGTTTTCGCACCTAGCGTGTGCAGCTCGTTGAGAATTGCACGAATATATTTTAGTAGATGCTTCAGCATAGTTTGTTTCTCAGTGTTTTGCCTATCATTTTCCGCCCTCTTTGAAGTTGCAGCCCATGACGTGGTCTTTTTTATTTCTCCGTTTGGTAGCGAAGGCCACTCAGTATCTGAAGCATCGGCGTGCAACGCGTGCGTTGGTCCACTTTCTGTATCACTGGGTCGTGGTGTGTACAACATGGGTGTGATAATGCGCACGCGTATGTTCATCTGTTGCTGATGGTGATGCATCACTCCTATGTTCACTATGCTTTCGCTGGTGCCTACGTTTTGGGCGACGTCTGTGTCGGTGGATGGACGTGACAGATCTTTGTGTGTCGAGTTGTCTCTGACTATCTTCCGCAGGACGCGAATTTCTTCTTTGGTTTTCGGGCACTCCTTCGACGTTGCTTCATGTGCACCAGTGCAGTTTGGGTATTTCAATGGAACAGCAGTATCGCAGTTTTCCTCCTTAAAGACCCGCCACACCACTGGCAAGCTGTCTCACTTTTGCACACTGCGCTGACGTGTCCGAACTTGCTGCACTTGTGACACTGCAAAGGCCGTGGCACGTAAGGGCGCACGGGATGTCTCACGTATCCAACCTTCACACTAGGGGTCAGAGTCTCAGAATCAAATACCAGTTTGATGCAGCGAAACGGCCCGAAGCGGCGTATGGTCTCGATTCTGACTGTCGAAGTTACAAGATCCTGGAGGTGATCGTCGGTCATATCACCATCGACGTCATTTATCACGCCAGTCGTTGTTCCTTTCCCGTGAGCGAAAAACGCGCGAACTGAAATACTTCCGAGCTGCGTGACGGCCTTCAGTCTGTCAAGAATGGTTTTGTTTGTCACATCAACTGACAATATGTTTTTCCTGCTATTTATGCGAATTTCATTCACTTCAGCAGGTGTAACTCGCTCGAAATATTTAGTCAATGACTGCCTGTTTAGTGAGTTCAGGTTGTCTGACGTAGAGATGGGTGCATACGAGATGGTGAAACATCGCTTGCCTTTGTATAATGCCAGTTGTGGCTCCACCGGTGATGACGTCCTGCGAAGCTTTCTTTTCAACCGGTGGGTATGGAATGTCCTGAAGTCGGCTTCCGATTGCATCTCTTCCACTGATGAGCTCTCGGTAGAGTCATCACAAGGTGCAGATGCGCCAACGCGGTCACCCACATTCGGTCTATCCCTATTCAAAGGGCTAGGGCCCGCTTTCCCATTGAATGAATGGTCCGCCATCCCAGGTGGGGACGTCTTCCGTTCCGCTTGTTCAGAGAAAGTCAGGAATTCTGACAGTTTATGAAAAAACAAAAGTTGTTCAAAGCAGAATTATGCCCGAACGCACTTCTTCTTCCTCGCCTCCAAGTCCACCCCCTCCAGGACAAACTTGGTGAAGTACAGATAAACAAGTATAATACTCCTGATAAACAAGTATAATACTCCTGAGCTAACTCTGCTGCCTTGTTTAGCGCGCAGGACAAACTTGGTGAAGTACAGATAAACAAGGCAGCAGAGTTAGCTCAAGAGTATTATACTCGCTGAAATTTGCATAGCAGGGCAGTGCGCGTTGACAAGGATGAAAGGAATAAGGACTTTTCAAAGAAACCTGATCAACGGAAACCCGCTCCATCCCGTTTTCAAGAAGGACCCGTCTCTTACGAAGGACACTGCAGGAAAAGGGCAAACCGAAGCGGAGAAATCGAGTGCGGTTCCTAAACAACGCAATGATACCGCACAGGCGTTTGAATCACGGAAGCTGCTAATCTGCTACAACTGCAAAAAGGAAGGCCACATCGCGATAAACTATAAGGAAAACCTTGCTTTCGGAACAATCCGAAAACTGGAAAAGAACATGTGGTTGTTGGAGCCGTATCTCCAAGACATAAGTTTGAAAGGGAAAACGTGTCGAGCACTCCGAGACTCAGCGGACACCATGGACGTTGTACATCTTTCATTGGTGTGTCCCGGTACTTTACAGGAAAATGCGCGTGGATCAGGCAAGTCGCCGAGGAGCAGACTGCCTGCTTACCAATCGCGACGGTTGTCATTGAAGGCGCGTTCGACAAGCTTTGCACCAAAGCGGCTGTGTCTGCCGCGCTTCCCGATTGTTTTCTTTATCTTTACTTTAACAACTAAGAGCAGCTTCTCAAAGAGCAGGGTAAATCGTTCCTCTCCAACTTAGCGTACATGGCCCTCACGCGACCGCAAGCGCGGAAGCTTTCGCAGGAGCTTGATCTTGTTCAATGAGGTGAAGGATAAACTGACCTTAGTGGCGAGTGGATGGAAACTCAGAAAGGAAATTGTCTGAGTGAGTCATGTGAGCAGTCACTCGAGCGGTCCGTCGCCGAAGCGCCTGGCACGGTTTCCGTAGCAGGAGAAGACGACATGGCGCCATTGAGCCAGAGCGAGAGGGGTGCAATGCTCTCTCTGTAGCGGAAAGTTGGAGTGAGTTGTCGAGGGTTATTCGAGAAACGCTCATTCAAGATCAGCGTGAGGACCTCTCGATTAAAGCGCCAATGGAAAGCGTAAACTCGGGAAATAAGAAAAAGACTATTTCTTTTTTTGAGAAAGCAGGGCTCCTGTATCGGAGCTACCCAAATGCGCAAGGTCGCAAGTATGAGCAGCTCTTGCTGCCACAAAAGTATCGTTGCCATCTACTGAAGTTGGCGCATGAAAACGCGTGGGCAGGTCATCTCGACATAAGAAAGACCAAGGCTAGAGTTTTCCTTGAGTTTTATTGGGCGAAATGCTGGAAGGATATCGAAGAGCTCGTACGCTCATGCGACAATTGCCAGAGAGTGGGGAAATCCACGGGCAAGTGGAAGGCACCCAAGAAGCTTGTGCCAATTATCACAGGACCTTTTTGGCGCCTAGTAATTGATATCGTCAGGTCATTGCCAGAGTCAAGGCAAGGTTGTCGGTACATTTTGACGGCTTTCAGTGTAGCTACAAAATTTTCGGAAGCGATACCACTTAAGGAGCTCTATTTCCCTCATGTCGTGGATGTACTGCTATCAATATTTGCACGCGTCGGAATTCCTACTGAAATCCAATATGACAATGGTAGTGCCTTCACCATCTGCCGCACCTCTACCTTTATAGATAAATGTGAAATAAAACTAGCGCACAGCTCGATATATCACCCGCAAAATAATCCGGTAGAGCGTATGCATTCCGTTCTGAAACGGATACTGAGAGCTCTTTGCTACGAGCACAAATGCGTCTGGGAATAGTGTATTCCTCCCACTGTGTTCTCTTTGAGATCAGCTCCTCATAACAGCACTGGTTTTAGCCCTGCAGAGCTTGTGTATGGCCGGAGTTCGAAAACACCATTGTGAATGCTACCCGAGTCCTGGGAGGGACTTGATGAAGACCCTAATGTAGTTGCATATGTTCTAGACCTCTTTCAGAGGCTTGACAAAACGAAAGATCTTGTGGAAAGCCATATGAAGGCTTCACAGGTGTTGTCGAAGGAGTACTACGACAAATCGACGAAGAAACGCGCTTTTGAAGTAGGTAGTCAGGTAATGCTGCTGCGGCCGTCCAAAAAGAACAAGCTTGAGGTTCATTGGGAAGGGCCTGCCAAAGTAACATCGAAGCTTTCTGATACCTATTATGAAGGGAAATTACAAAGGCGGCCAAACTAAATTTACCACAGTAACTTGACGAAACCATACGCTCAACGTCAAGCAGTCGTAAATCTGCTGATGAATGCGTCAGAGGAAGAGAGAGCAGAAATTTTGAGTTCTTCTGTTGTAATCGAAAGGGGATCGGAGGTAATCTTGGAGCAGTAGAACCTATAGCCTAGTTTAAGTGAAGTCTAGAAGGAGGACCTGAGAAGGATTGTTTCCGAGTTTGAAGACGTGTTTTCGGACAGTTCCGGAAACTCGACGGTGATCGCACGCGATATCGAGCTAACTTGTGGGGAGCCAATTCGTATCAAGTCGTATTGTTGTTCCCCTGTGCAAAAGCAGATCGTGAAAGAGGAGATCGATAAAATCCTATTGTACCAGCCAAGAGTGACTATACATACCCTCTACTATTGGTTCAAGTGCCAGGAAAAGATCCGATGCCATGCATCGATTATCGGCGTCTTGACGCGATAACTTGAGACCAAACTTACCCGATACTAAACTTGGAGGAGAGGGTAGAAACTGTGTCACAGTCCAGCTATATTTTCACGTTAGTTCTCGTGCGAGGGTATTGGCAAGTCCACCTTACGGAGTGTGCTAGCCGATATGCCGCATTTGTTTCTCCATTTGGAACGTATCGTTCACCTAAGCTGAGCTTTGGAAAGAAAAATGCGCCGTTTCGTTTATGAGGCTTAATGGACCTCGTTCTCAAAGGCCTTTCTGAGTTCCCACTGCGGTATCTTGACGATGTCGCCATCTTCTCAAACAACTGCGAAGAACATGTCGAGCATTTACGCGTCGTGCTGAACGGGTTGAAAGAAGCTGGTATTACTGTGAAACCTACTAAATGTCACCTAGAGTGCGGCAAGGTGTCTTACCTGTGACACGTTTGGGGCGTGGCCGGCGTCGACTTTCGGAAATCAAGGTAGCCGCCATCGTGAACTATCCATGACCAACCACAAAATCTGAGGTAAGGGCTTTCTTGGGCCTGGCTGGATACTATCAACATTACGTGCAAAACTACTCTAGCATTGCCAGCCCTTTAACTGACGAACTTCAAAACTCTGAACCAGTTAAAGTAGTACGGGACTCAGAAAAGTAGAATGCGTTTTGCCAGCTAGAACAGGCCTTAAGCGAAGAGCCCGTTCTCATGGCACCCGATTTTTCTAAGAGATTTGTGATTCAATTCGACGCGAGTGATCGCGGCATGGGAGCTATATTGTGCCAGGAAGACAGTTCTGGTAACGAAAGGCCAGTTTTGTATTTAAATCGGAAACTCAGTGGCAGGGACGAGGCATACAGTGCATCTGGAAAAGAATGTGCTTGCCCCGTGTGGGGCGCTCAAAAGCTTGCTTGTTAAGTCTCCGGTTCGAGGTTTGTGGTCTTAACGGACCACTGTCGTCTAACCTGGACAATAACATGTCGCCTAAAAGTGGCCGGTTACTGAAATGGAGCATGATACTATAACAGCACAACTTTGACGTTCGCTACAAAAAAAGAAAGCTAAACGCTAATGCGGACGCATTGAGCCGTGCATTTAGTTAGTACCTTCTCCACCTTTCGGTTTCTCGCTGGCGATTCGGGGCAACATTTTGTCTTCATCACGTCCTTATCTGAGCACTCTTATCCAGAGTGAGCTCAAAGAGCCAGCTTTATGTTGCATTCTATTTCGTTACGTTGTTGTACGTGAAAAAAAATTGAGTTCTCATTTGAGGTGGTTTGTGTCCCACATGTGGCTTTTGATGTAGGGGGAACAAAATTCCCATAGACACGTAGCTAGGTATATGTTGTAATATACTTTGTGTGGTGCTCTGTCGGGTGACCGATGGCACTAGCTTGTGTCTTGTGTTGTCTGTTGTTGAACCGTTCTTGACAAGTTGCAGAACCATTGGCAAGTGCTGAGACCAAAAATCGTCAGAAAAGACGAACGAAGCTGGCCGACAAGTTGTGGCGACAAGCCAGTGGAGCTGGGATCCGTTCTCAAGAATGGGATGTGTTCCCGGAACGTAGTCTGGAGCTGCATTCTTCCCATGGCCCTGGAGGCAAACCTGGAGGGACTTGGTGAACGAGCGCACCTGACATCCGAGCCAAGAGGAAGCAGCTCGTCTTTCCGGCGCGTTGTCTGGCGGCGGGGGTGCTGTTATGCCTGCGAGTCCACACCGAACGTCCATGCCTCTGAAAAAGGCAATCTGTGTCATGGCCAGCACTGGAGCCCGCCTGACGCGAACAACTCGACGGCGTCATCTGTCGCACAACGCACAGCGAGCCCACTCAGCCCACGAGCCCGTTGAAGCAATCGGTGCCTTCCAGTCTGGCGATTTTCACGCAATGCGTGGCGACGTCACTCGTCCTTGGCTACAACCACGCGCAGCGGCTCCGGATTGGCTGAGAGTGACGCGGCCCAGCGGCGAGCCCCATTGGAGGATTCTGACTTTACGGCCAGCGGCACTTCTGGTTGGACATTTGTTTACTCAAAGGATCCATCCGGTGCCTTAAAAACAGCCCTGCGGTGCGTCGCCAGCCGTAGACCTATGAGTCAGAGAAGAGAGCTCGGCTCTTCGAGTCTCTAGGCTGTTGGCCTCAGTGCTGAATTTGTACCGCCTCTCTTTCTATAAACCTTGCTTTACCATAAACCTTGCTTTAACTCACCGTCGTCTAGTCCGCTCGTCTATCAGCTCTGCGTAGAAGCAGTCGTGAGCTGAGAAACCTACCCTACCAAAGGGCTGGTGACCGTGTCGGCAGATATTAGAGCAGTGACGCCTTCGGCACCGTGTTGGTGGCGCTGTCATCGTAACGACGGCCACCACACATAGCTCCGCTCCAGTTGCTTGCTGCGCACGATGCCTGGGTACCCTTCGTGGAGTTCGTCCAGCAGCAACCTCCGCAATTTTTCCGGCATGACCACTCGCATCCCGAACATGATGCAGCCTTGGGGAACTGTGAGCTTGCTGCGTTTGTCAAAAAAGGGCTTCAATTTTTTTCAGTCATAGACGACGGCCACCCTGCAACAACAAAATCTATCACTTTACAAAGCGAGGGGTCCATAGCTTTTGTTCGCGCAATGTCTTGACTCGAAACTGGCACCGATTGCAACCGCAATAATGAAATGTTTCCTCTCCTTGTGTTTCATCTTCCGCAATTGATAACAAGCCGTGAGCAGAAATCGGCTTCAGCGTTCTCGCTCTATCGCCTGAAGATGAGAAAATACCGATAAGCTTATAGTATGACAGCGCAGCGCTCCCAACGTGTTGGCGCAATGGCAGGACGGCCGGTTGTCGGCCCCAAGATTGCCTGAAGCGGTTTATGGTCCGTCACTATTGTGAACGAACGACCGTAATTGTAGAAATGGAACTGCTTAACACCAAATAATATTGCAAGGGCCTCTTTCTCAAGCTGGCTGTATTTTTTTCGGCATCGATCAATGTCCATGATGCGAAAGCGATTAGCTTCGTGCTTACATTTTCAAAAATATGAGAAAGAACCGCGCCTACACAATATTGTGATGCACCGCAAGTTAGCTTCAACGGTTTGCCCCAAAATGGGTGAAGAAGCTAGCAAGCTAGTTATAATTGTGACCGTTTCCTGGCAGTGCTTATCCCAGCACCATGGGGCGTTTTTACGCAGCAACGAGAAAAATGGTTGCGCTAAGGTTGCTAGGCTAGGAAGGAACTTGCCATTGAAATTGAAGACTCTCAGAACGACTGCAGCTGCTGCCTTTATTTAGGGGCTGGCGCCTTGAGGAGTGCGTCAAGCTTCTTTGTCATTGCTGAGATGCCTTGGGCGGTGATTCTGTGATTAAGGTAGCGAAGTTTCTGCTGAAAAAACGAACATTTCTCCTTCTTGACGCGGACGCCTCTTTCAAGAAGTCGTTTGAACATAGCTTCTAGATTCATGAAATGTTCTTCACTGTCCTTACCATTCATCAAGATGTCGTCCAGGTAGCAGCGAACCCCGCGTAAACCCTTCAGTATGGTGTCTATTTTTCTTTGGAAAATACCGGGTGCGGATGAAATTCTAAAAGCGAGTCGACGAACAGCAAACAATCTTTTCTGCATATTCAACGTGAGGTATCGTTTCGACGACTCTGACATAACCACTTGCTGATAGGCCTGATTGAAATCAATCTTTGAGAAAGGCTTGCCTCATGACAAAGCAGCGAACAGGTCTTTCACCTTCGGCAATGGGTAGCGGTTTACATCAAGGCATGGGTTGACGGTCGTCTTGCAGTCGCCGCCAATCTTTATGCTGCCGTCTTGCTTGATTACCGGCACGGCCGGCGTAGCATATTTCGATGTCGTAACTGGTGATATCAACCTTAGTTTCTAGATTTTAGCCAACTCAACGTCAAAAGTTTTTTGCAATGCAAATGGACATTTCTGGCCTTTAGGCATCTCGGCTTCATATGAGGTTTAAGAAAAACTTCGGCACGCTCTTCTTTTATTGTGCCTAACTCGTCTTTTAAAAGGGGTTGGCACTTCGCCAACAATGCGTCGAGCCTCTTTTTTACGCTTATGTGGGTTCTGTCTGACCTTCAAATGTTATTCAGGTTCCAGGTTTTCGCCTAGTCCAGTTGGACGGAGTGTAGCCACTCCCGGCCCAGTAGAGGTGGGTTCTTGTGGTCCACGACGTAGAGTGGAAGACGCATCAAGTGTTCGCCGTGCTGCACGTTGACCAAGGACTCCCCTTGGGGTCGTACCAGTGCTCCAGTGTAGGTACGAAGCTTTACTGGAGTGGGCTCCGGGACGCCTGAGGTAAACAGCGGACGGAACTGAGTCGTTGACATGACAAAAACAGCCGCACCCGTGTATAGCTCCATGTTCACCAAGCTCCCTTCGATGGTCATCTGCACGATGACCGGATCGAGCTTAGTCGTGGACATGCCGTTCAGACTGATGGTCGAAGCTTTCCGCGACGGAACCATCAGCATCTTGACGTTTCGTTTTCTTGGCTTCTTCTTAGACAAACTCTTACGACCACTTCGGTACGATCTCTAGACATGATCTTTTTTGTCGCAGTTGAAACAGGTTGCGTCCACATGTGGGCACCTTTCACTCCTGTGTTTTGGCGAACCACAGCGAAAACAGCTTTTACTTGTTTTCTGGGATTGAGCTTGCATATTGTGTGCATCGCCGACTGCGCGGTCACCGGAGTGTGCCTCGGCGGCACCCTCTTTGGCTGCTAACAATGCCAGAGCCCGCTCCACTGCTTTTTCAAATGTTAGCTTACTATCTTCCGTGAAAAGCACTCGCTGAATGTCTTCTCGTAGCAGGCCACACACGAAGCGGTCCCGAAGGAACTCGTCCAGTGCACTTCCGAACTCGCACGTTTGCGACAGTTAACGAAGCTCAGCGACAAACTCAGACAACGATTCATTTTCCTTTTGACACCTCCGGTGAAACTTGGCCCACTCATCAATAACGGACGGCTTCGGGGACAGGCTGTCACTAAAAACTTTCTTGAGGACTTCAAAAATCTCTGTAGAATGCAGTTCTGGAGATGTTAATGACTTCCAACTCGTTAGTCTTAGGACCAATCATACTCAATACACGTGCACCTTGTCGCTGTCGGGCACACGGTTGACAATTATGAACGACGTAAGGCCCTCTTCCTACAAAGTCCAGTCACTGGCAGACTCATCGAAAGGTTCCAGCTGCCTTAGTTTCCCAGTGAAGTGTGTCCCTGCTGCCTCGGCCTCAGTCACGGTGAACGTCAGCGGCTCTACATAGTGCAAAAACACGGTCTTCTTTACCGAGCCAAATTTGGAAACACTTGCCTTCCAAGTTGAAGAACTACGGCTTTAAAGTCCCATCCTCGTCACCACTTGTTGTGTGGGCGTCGGTTCATGCGAAAAAGAAGCAGACAAGTTTTCTGGGAGTGAGTGACGGTTATTGCCACATGTTCATTGTTCCGTGGCCCGGTCCAGATAAGTCCTGGCCGAGATGCAGCACAAGCTTTTTATTCGTTTCATGCGCCTGCGTATTATCGATTTGATCAAATGTGGTGCTTGGCTGGACACCACATTAGCTACCAGTTCTTCATTTAAAATTTTTCCCTTCTGTATTCATATTACAGCCTTTGGGTCTCAAGAAGCAGGGTCATCATCATCATCATCAGCCTGTTTACGTCCACTGCAGGACAAAGGCCTCTCCCATGTTCCGCCAGTTAACCCGGTCCTGTGATTGCTGTTGCCAATTTATACCCGCAAACTTCTTAATCTCATCTGCCCACCTAACCTTCTGTCTCCCCCTATCCCGCTTCCCTTCTCTGGGAATCCAGTTGGTGACCCTTAATGACCAGCGGTTATCCTGTCTACGTGCTACATGCCCGGCTTATGTCCGTTTCCTCTTCTTTATTGCAGCTATGATATCCTTAACTCCCGTTTGTCCCCTAATCCACTCTGCTCTCTTCTTGCCTCTTAAGGTTACACCTACCATTTTTCTTTCCATTGCTTGCTGCGTCGTCCTCAATTTAAGTTGAACCCTCTTTGTGAGTCTCCAGGTTTCTGCTCCGTAGCTAAGTACCGGCAAGATACAGCTGTTGTATACCTTCCTCTTGAGGGACAGTGGCAATCTACTTGTCATAATTTGAGAGTACCTCCCGAATGTGCTCCACCCCATTCTTATTCTTCTAGTTACTTCAATCTCGTGGTTAGGCTCTGCGGTTATTACCTGCCCTAAGTAGACATAGTCTTTTACAACTTCAAGTGCACTATTACCTATCGCAAAGCGCTGCTCCTTTCCGAGCTTGTTGTACATTACTTTCGTTTTCTGCAGATTAATTTTAAGACCCACATTTCTGCTCTCCTTGTCTAACTCCGTAATCATGAGTTGCAATTCGTCCCCTGAGTTACTCAGCAATGCAATGTCATCGGCGAAGCGCAGGTTACTGAGGTACTCTCCATTAACTCTTATCCCTAACTGTTCCCATTCTAGGCTTCTGAAAACGTCCTGTAAGCACGCAGTGAATAGCAATGGGGAGATTGTGTCCCCCTGCCTTACACCCTTCTTTATTGGTATTCTGTTGCTTTCTTTATGAAGCGCTATGGTCGCAGTTGATCCCCTGTAGATTTCTTCCAGAATGTTTATGTATATTTCATCTACGCCCTGATTCCGCAGTGTCTGCATGACGGCTGATATTTCTACTGTATCAAACGCCTTCTCGTAATCTATGAAGGCTATGTATAGTGGTTGGTTATACTCTGAGCATTTCTCTATTACCTGATTGATAGTATGAATATGGTCAATCGTTCAGTAGCCTGTTCTAAATCCTGCTTGTTCCTTTGGTTGATTGAATTCTAATGTTTTCTTTACTCTTCTAGCAATTACCTTCGTAAATTGCTTGTATACTACAGAGAGCAAGCTGATCGGCCTGTAATTCTTCAAGTCCTTGTCATCTCCTTTCTTATGTATTAAGATGATGTTAGCGTTCTTCCAATACTCTGGTACTTTTCCCGTCAGGAGACACCTCGTAAATAAAGTGGCTAGTTTTTCTAACACAATCTGTCCTCCATCTTTCAGCAGATCTGATGTTACCCGATCCTCACCAGCAGCTTTGCCTCTGTGCATGCTCTCCAAAGCTTTTCTGACTTCTTCTATCATTACTGGTGGGGTGTCGTCTGGGTTACTGCTAGTTTTTATAGTATTAAGGTCATGGTTGTCTCGGCTACTGTACAGATCTCTGTGAAACTCCTCCGCTATTTTAACTATCCTATCCATATTGGTAGTTATTTTGCCTTCTTTGTCCCTTAGTGCATACATCCGCTTTTTGCCTATCCAAAGTTTCCTCTTCACTGCTTTGACGCTTCCTCCGTTTTTCAGAGCGTGCTCAATTCTCTCCATGTTATACCTTCTTACATCGCATACTTTACGTCTATTAATCAACTTCGAAAACTCTGCCAGTTCTATTTTGTCTGTTGTACTTGACACTTTCATAATTTGACGCTTCTTAACTAGGTTCTTCGTTTCCTGGGAAAGCTTACCAGTGTCCTGTCAAGCTACCCTGCCTCCAACTTCCACTGCACACTCCGTGATGATACTCGTCAGATTATCATTCATTGTATCTACGCTAAGGTTGGTTTCCTCGCTAAGAGCAGAGTACCTGTTGTGCAGTGACCCTCTGAATTCCTGTACTTTCCCTCTCAGTGCTAGCTCATTGATTGGCTTCTTGCGTATCAGTTTCTGTCGTTCCTTCTTCAAGTCTAGACGGATTCGAGCCCGTACCATTCTATGGTCACTGCACCTTACCTTACCAACCACTTCCACATCCTGCACGACTCCTGGGTGTGCAGTCATTATAAAGTCTATTTCGTTCTTATTTACGCCATTAGGCTCCTCCATGTCTACTTGCGGTTTTCTCGTTTTCGGTAGAAGGTATTCAAAATACGCAGATTATTGCGTTCTGCGAATTCTACTAGTAGCTCTCCTCTGGCGTTTCTACTGCCGATGCCATAATCTCCTACTGCCTGGTCTCCAGCCTGCTTCTTCCCTACCTTTGCATTAAAGTCGCCCATTACTATAGTATACTGTGTTTTCACCTTACTCATTGCCGATTCCACGTCTTCATAGAAGCTTTCAACTGAAGCGTCATCATGGCAGGATGTAGGCGCGTAAGCCTGTACAACCTTCATTTTGTATCTTTTATTCAGTTTAATCACAATGCCTACCACCCTTTCATTAATTCTATAGTAATCCTCTATGTTGCCAGCTATGTTTCTGTGAATTAGGAACCCTACTCCCAGTTCTCTTCTGTCTGCCAAGCCCCGATAGCAAATGACGTGCCCATTCTGTAACACAGTATAGGCCTCATCTGTCCTCCTAACCTCACTCAGCCCTATTATATCCCATTTAATGCCTTCTAGCTCCTCGAATAATACAGCTAGACTTCCCTCACTAGATAATGTTCTAACGTTAAACGTTGCCAAGTTCAAGTTCCAATGGTGGCCTGTCCGTATCCAGAGATTCCTAGCACCCCCTGCTGCTTTGCAGATCTGACCGCCGCCGTGGTCAGTTGCTCCGCAGCTGGTGGGGACTGAGGGCCGTGAGTTAATTGACGAATGCCTACGGGAGGGGGTGGCCAGATACTGCACCAGGGTGGCCAATCCTTCTCTGGTGAGATCATCGGTGCGTGCCGGCTTTAAGCCGGTTTTAAGCCGGTACGATCCTGTTCCTTCCCTCCTTCCTTCTTTGTCTGATCGAAGGAGCAGGGTGCTCTCCTGAAATCCAGAAAAACAAGAAACGGTTGTGTTGCAATAGCATTCATCAGTATACTGCATCAGTGCTACTAGCATGAAATAAGACATATGTGCTGAATACGACTAAATATTTTTATTCGGTGTTTAAAACACACCTACCGCACTTTCAAAACTTCCCAGGAATGCAGAATGTCTGACTTTATATCTATAAAGTTGCATGGCTCACCTGGAAGTCACCACATAGAACCTAGTTCTTGTTGCACCTCTCCGTGGCCAATGAAATGAAGATGATAACCCTATTTTCATTTCAATTACTCTGTCGAGAGTGCCCCACCGCGGTGGTCTAGTGGCTATGGTACTCGGCTGCTGACCCGCAGGGCGCGGGTTCGTATCCCGGCTGCGGCGGCTGCATTTCCGATGGAGGCGGAAATGTTGTAGGCCCGTGTGCTCAGATTTGGGTGCACGTTAAAGAACCCCAGGTGGTCTAAATTGCCGGAGCCCTCCACTACGGCGTCTCTCATAATCATATAGTGGTTTTGGGACGTTAAACCCCACATATAAATCAACTCTGTCGAGAGTACCAAATTCCCTCTCTGTATTTCAGGTCAGTGGTATTCTGCTGAAGAATGCCCTTGCGATTGTGTCATGTCACTTTAGTTATGAAGGTGAAAAGCTGGCGTAGATACAAATTTCAAAAAAAATTTATAATATAAAAATAATATCCTCCAGTAATTCCACCTACAATTAGCTTGTTCATAGAGCTTTAAAAATGAAGTTTTGTGCATATTTATAGTCCAACCATCAACGCTAATTTTTGATGCTGAATACCGAGGTTGGCCACAACAAGTGATAGAATATTTTTCAGAGTATCTGCTATTACATCCGTGCCTAAATTATTTTTTATTTGTAGCATGTTGACAGGCTACAAATAACCTTCATTTGTGTCCTTCATTGTGGACACAAATACTTCATTTGTGTTCTTGAAACTCGCCATGTTCTCGAAAAAAAACCTCAAATGTGGCAACATTATTCAATATTGCTCGTGTGAAAACCCTTCAAATAATTGCTATACACAATATTTTAAAGTTAGATAACTTCATTACCTTGATAGAATTGTCCGTTATCGAGGACATTTCAAAATTTTACTGAAAAAAATAGTTGTTTGACACCTTTTACCTTACTTGGCGCCAAACAACAGGCTCTCATAAATAGAGAGGAAAAGTTTTGGCAACAAAACTAATGACCAGGACGAGTTTTGCACTTCCTGGAATATGTGAAAATTTTATCATCCATATTCGTGATGGTCAGAAAAACGTCTGATGATTTGGCATGGAATGGCTCAATCGAGATAACATAAAAAGATCATTCAACAAATTTGTCAAATAAATTAAAAGCACATTTTAGGCATACTATTATTGTGTATTACAATTAAAATTGTCGAAAAAAAAGGCTTAGAAGGCGTTTTGCTTGTAGCCATCGGCAGTGCACTGTCATTGTTTCGATGGGGGGGACACCTGATAGACCCGACGGAAAACTCGCAACATGCCACTGGCTTGGTGTCACCTCTGGTGCTTCTTGTTGGCCATGGTCATCGGAGTGCGCAAGGTTCCCCTCCAAGTATGGGGAGAATGGTAAGAACAGCCGCGAAGCCATTTCACTTTGTGAGAGAAGCACCATGACACCAATGTCAGGTCAAGGCAACGGCCAAACGTGAAACCTTGTAAATATGTTGGGTTAGCATCGTTCATGAGGCAAAGGTCATAGACGGAAGCGAACGTAACAATATTCCTACCCCTGGCGTTCATCCTAATGCTCCCCCGAAGCATGTCATGGGTGTTGAAGTCACCGGCGATGATCCAAGACCCACTGGTTCTCAGTAGCATGTCTTTTAATCTGTCGCAGTCAAATCGCGCTAACGGAGATATATATCCACCAATAAGTGTGAAGGAAACAGCATTCTTCTTTACACGTCGACACACGTACTGATTGCCGTCATTTGAACTTACGGAGTGTGAAACATAGGTGAAATCTGTGAAGACGTCCGCATTTACCTTGCTTCGTTCTTCACAAGCGGCTGAAAAAAAAGCCTCATAACCAGACAATCTAAAAGGCGTTGATACGTTTGTTTCACATGTGACAAGTATAGGGAATTGATTGGCTCGAACGAATCGGCAAAAATGCGTGATACAGGACTTCATGCCTCCGGCATTCCCTTGAAAAATCGGCGCACTTTTAACTTCAGTGCGGAATACGAAACTTTGTTGAGCCATTGTGCTTATACGATGTTAGGAAGCACTAGATTCAGTGCATCTAGTGTTTTCAGTGCACTTTTAGTAGACTGAGATTGTATGCTGCTCACCAGCGTGCGAATTGTGGCAATGAATGATTGCACGATGGCAGTCACTAGCCTGTCTTGGTTGGAAAGATCCCGAACCGGGATATCTGTCTGGCCGTCATGGAACTCCTTTAGTTTTCTTGACGCTGCTTTCCTTTGAAGTGCGGGCCAGTCTGTCGCAGTTAGGGTATGCTCACTGGCATTGTCCTTTACAGTCTTTCCTGCAGCATTTGGTCTGGGAGGTAGAGGAGGTGGTAATAATAAGGGAGCTGGCAAACTCATCGAAGAGGTAGCCGGCATATTTGAAGAGCGACGTCGACGTGACCGACGCCTCCTCACTTTGGTTGCATCTTCTCGATGAGATCAGCGATCACGTACCTTCTCCTTCAAGATGGCCGTTTCCCTCTGAATACGCAGGAAGTTTTTCGATGTGGCTTCATGGTATCCATCGTAATTTGAGCATTTCTTGACAATAGCGACGCACTTATCCGCATCATGGGGCTTGGCACAGCGGGGGCATAGCGTCAGATTCTCGCAGACGGTGCTCACATGTCCAAGTTTGATACATTTATGGCACTTGAGAGGCTTTAAAATGAAAGGTCGCACTGCATGTCTGAAGTGCCCCATCTTAACATGAGAGGGGAGGGCTGTGCTCTTAAACGCAATCTTCCTACAGCGAGACTTGCTCAGCCGGGTGACATCAACAATAGGAGTATCAGTTGCTGATTTGACAAGAGCTTGTAAGTAGTTATTTGAAATAGCCACATCTATGTCGTAGATCACACCGGTTACTACATCAGATTCCAAGGAAACATGAGATCGCACCTGCTTGCCGTCTAAGTCAGTTATACTGCGCAGAACACCGAAAGCACTCGCAGGACGTCAACAGCCAGTATATTCTTTCTGGCGTTCACTCTCATGCCCGTGATCTCCTTTGGCACGAGCGCTTCCAGAGACCTCAACAGAGACTGTCAAGGCGTTTTATGCTGATGGTTGGAAGTGCAAGCAGAAACAGGATGGTATAAATTTTCGACTTTGGCGTCTCACTTACAGTTTGTATACTTGAGGATAAGGAAGTCCTCATGTCCCTCCTCCTTGCTTTGCGGCTCCGCACAAGTTAGAAACCGTCATCTGAAAAGTCATCACTGCTGTGAGAGTAGACAATAGTATCATCACTGTCGCTGTCACTCGCTTGTCCGATCTGCTTCTTGGGGGCGGCCGTCACCGACGCCGCTGGTTCCGGCCGGCGCCCGGTGTGGTTTACATCCATACCTTCCAAGGAAGCAGCGAAAACCGATCAACAGACCTAAATTACCACCGAAATACGCCAGAGTTAGTGTGGTATCATGGTTTACTTCCTGTTTGTGAACCCGTAGGTTGCCCCCTAGGGGGCGCTTTACATATGTATATATCGTGGTGCTTGTGTATATAAAAGAGAGTTTCTGCTTGGCTACTGGATGCTGCGTACTTCTTGTCGGCCGGCGCTACAGCGCCGTGCTCTGTGTTCTCCGTGCGGCGCGTCCGCCGCACTATACCACATTTTGGCGACGAGGATCATCAATCCACGTGTATCAGACGTCAAAGTGGGCAACTAGCCTTCTTCCTCGTGCTGTCGACTCAGCACCCGTGCAACCTGTCCCACTGGTACTTCATTTGCTGCACCCACTCCTACTTTTCGACACTTTTCGTGCAGTCCGGTCACGAAGCTTATCGACGTGCACGTCTCTCCGGAACTGCCTTCTCGATGCTCTCTTCGACAATCATGGACGCAGCTACCCCTTCGCCTCCGTTCCTTCAGTGCGCCGGTGTACTGCCTGTTCCATGGAGACAGTGGCATCCTGTGTAACAGGTCTACATCGACGCCGCTGTCAGGGGCACCACGCCGGAGTACCAGAAGGCGCTGCTTCTGAATGTCTTGGGCGTTGTGGGCCTCAACACTTACCTGTGTGCCGCTGAAGACGAGCAGCAGCCAGGAGCCGACTGGCCAAATCAGGAGACGACGCCGGACGTGTTCGACGCTGCCCTTGCGCTGCCTAATGAACTTTTTGACCCTCAAGCGGACGGGGAATGTCTACGCGCCCACTTCAAAGCCCTGCGTCAGGGCCCAGACCAGTAGGCGGTAGAATTTATTCAGGAAGTACGCCGAGCGGCGAAGCTTTGCGAATTCGGTGCGGTGGGTGATATCCTTGCCTTCGACCAGATCATCTCTGGCATCGCGTTGCCGCACCTCCAAAGAACATGTTTTCAAGATGGGCAAGGACATCATCCTACAGAAAACGCTCAACTAAGCGAGAGAGGAGGAGCGCGTTAACCACGCATTGCTACAGTTACCGGAAGTCGACTCCGTGTCACTGCGCCGTGCTCCCGACCGGGTTGCAGAAATTAGGTGCCTTTTTTCATCTTCTAACCACTACCACCACCCATCGCGTCCGGTTGAAGATAACGGCTCAGCTCGCCGAGTGATTAAAGAGCAAACCTCATAAGCGCGAAAATGCACGCGACAGCGACGAGCGATTCTATGAGCGACGAAATAGCGCGTTCGCGCGACGTGTCGCGTGCTCATTTTCGCGCGATCGCTCGGTTCTCCAGCTTTGGAAACCGTTGTTCATCACCCGGAAGAGCTGTGCTCAAGCCGCCAATAGCAAAAAACCGGAAAAGACAAAGACTACATATGTGCACGTGACCCAGCCCGAGTCACGTATGCGCAACAAGAAATAACGCAATGTTTACGCATGTGCATATAAAAAAGTGCTGCAAGGCATTCATAAACACTTTCCGTTCCATTACACAACAATATATGTTATTTTTAAATTGCATACCGCCCGCTAAGCGCTTTTCATGGTTCGAGTAGACGGCCTCATAGGTGTTCTGTGGCCTCATGCCAGCAACGGTGGAGTTTGCTCACCGAAGCCATCTCGTGAATGAGGTTTGCCTGCGCTAGTAACTGATCGCACGAAGACTATCACGTCGCATTTCTCATCGCTTTCTCGTGCATTTTCGCGCTTATGAGGTTTGGGCTTCAAGATTCCAGGCCAAATGGCGGCCGTCCTCTCCAAGCTTCGGTGCAAGATGGCGCCGGCGGGACTTCTCCTGCGTGACCTCCTCACCCTTTGCTGCCGCGGACACCCCCTCTCCAGCCTCGTCGTCGGCTCCCGCAACTGCCTGTTACCGCTGCGGCTCGACGCGGCTTTGGGCCAACACCGCCACTTGCCCTGCCAGGAGCCGGTCGTGTTCGCGATGCGGACGTAATGGACACTTCGTGCGGGTCTGCCGCACTACTACGGAGTCGACGGGTCATCAAGGCACATCGACGGTGACCAATACAGTTACTGTCCTGCAACTGGCTACGATGATTCAGGCACAGACTGAGAGTGTGCTCACTGGGGCTGCACCTGTTAGCGTCCAAGCTGATCGTGTTCTCGATGCGCCTGCTCCCGCCTTGTTGCCTGCAGTTGGGCATACGTAGACAATACATGCTTCGACTGGGAGCACTTCTACTACGAAGATGGCTGTTCCGGTCGCGCCCGCTTCTGATGACCGTACCTTACCCACTTCCGACTCATCTGTCCATACTTCGCTTTTGCTGTCTACATCCATTCTGCCTGCTGCTACTTCCACTCCAGCTGTACTTTTTCCGGCTGATGATGATCTCCGGGATACTGTTTCTTTTTGCCTTCCACTGGAGGTGCACCTGCCGAGCATGACAACCGAGATTCCAGAGTCAGTTTCAATTCAGCATGCGGCGGAGGTGCTTCCGCTGGTCATGTCTACGCAAATCGTGCCCGTTCCTGTCCTCTGCATGGCGCCTGCATCGGTGACGCCGAGTCATGTCCCGTAGGAGAGTCATTTTTTGCTTGCTCCGGCCCCTACTGTACCAGAAGTACAATGGAAGGACTGCATATGGGCGGATTCTTACATACCACCGGACTGCTGTGGGCGGTGACAGTGCCTGTCGTAGAAATGAAACCACTACAGGCGTCAACTTTGTAGACTTCAGCGAGACAGTGACTATGCAGACATCCTCTCTCGGGGAGGGTATGATAGCATGGTGCGCGGCGTGTGCCTTGATTTTGAGTTTGCTTATATTTCTTTACGCTGGTATGCTGTGCAATTTATTTTTCTGCGTATACGATACATTTTCATTCCTAATTTGCACTCGTTACATGTTAGCACCCCGCAGCTGTTAATTTCAGAGAGGCGGGGATGTTGCGTTGTCGTGCTTTTGGTTTCAGTTCTGATACATTTTATTCCTAGTGTGCACTGGTTGCCTGTAGGACCCGCATCATCCTCATTTCAAAGAGGGATGATGTGGTTTCGTAGTTTTGGTTCCAGTTTTGGAACCGGTAGGCTGGCCTCTAGGGGGTGCTGTACATATGTATTTATTGCGGTGCTTCTGTATATAAAGGAGAGTTCGTGCTTGGCCACAAGCTGCAGCGTACTTCTTGTCGGTCAGCACTTCAGCGCCGTGCCATGTGTTCTCTGTGCAGCGCGTCCGCCGCGTGGTACCACAATTAGCAGAAGTAGCACTCATTCAAAACACACTTGGTTATGTTAATTCGTTTTAGGTGTGAAGCTCTTTAGGGCTTGATGCGTGCATCTCCTGTATGAAAAAGCCCCCTCTCGTTTTAGTTCTTGGAATGTGCGCAGGATGGCGATAATTGCAGTGTTCATTAGATAGAATAAGTAACAGACGGATGGATGGACATACAAATAAAGGGACATGCGGACAGATGGATGGACAGACAGACAGACAGACAGACAGACAGACAGACAGACAGACAGACAGATGGACGGACGGTTGGACGTGACCAAGGGATGATTCATGGTTTGCTGACCCTATGAAGCTTCGCTCCACTCATCATAATTCATCCGTGGATATGCCGTGCTTTTTTGTTAGTTTAATGACTGAATGAAATGACTTTAAATCAGATCAAGTGTGCTGTGTTATGGAGGCGTGCTTTCCTTGACATGGCAACCCATCTGCTGCAGCGCTCACGGGTAAAGATACAATGAGCACGTGGCTTTTGCTTTGTTTGTGATTTTTCTGTTTAAAAACTCTCTTTATGTGACATAAAAACCTTTAGTTAGGCACCAGAAGTTCTTACGTACCAAAAAAGCATTGCACCTCAGTGATTTTTTAAATTGGTTCGCCACAAAACCATGATGCTAAGAGGCAAGCATTATTTCTTGCCTCTCGCCCAATATAGTCATCGCGAGCCTAATTTCTTCCCTGCTGCCTTTGGTATCTGGGCTGGAGGATCACATGATGCAAACGCACCAAGCACATCGTGCGTAAGCAACGTGACGCGCGCATGACGTGCCCAAGCCTACTCGTGCACAAACGCTATCGCTGTTGTGTCGCTTTGGCGTTCTCTGTTGTGTATTACTGGATTGATTTAATTGATATGTGTGGTTTAACATCAAAAAACCACCATATGTATATAAGGGACGCCTTAGGGGACGGCTGTGGAAATTTCGACCACCTGGAGTACTTTAACGTGCACCCAAATTTGAGCACACGGGCCTACAACACTTCCGCCTCTATCGGAAATGCAACCGCCACAGCCGGGATTCGATCCCGCGAACTGCGGGTCAGCAGCCAAGTACCTTTTGCCAATGGACCACCATGGTGGGGCTGTTGTGTTGTGTATTACTCGTTTTTGTGGGATGGATCAGTCAGTGCCCGTACTTGTGGAAAGGCTGGCATAAACCATGTGTCCTGACCGCAAAACAGGACGTCACTCCGCTGAATCTACGGTCAGAGGCGACCCACCAGAAAACACGCTAAACATTGTCACATTTTGCGAAGGCACGATGCAGAAACGACGAGAAGACAAGCGCATGCGAAATGGGGTCGTAGTTGTAGTAGTAGTAGCAGTAGTGTAGTACTAGTAGTAGCAGCAGTAGTAGTAGTAGCGTATAGTAGTAGTAGTATTGCGACTATGTGGGGCTTTACGTGGGAAATAAACACAATATGACCACGAGGAATGCCGTAGTAAAAGGCTCCGTAAATTTTAACCATCTGGTGTTCTCTAACGTCCACTTACATCGCACAGTGCACGGGCACCCCTTTTCGCCTCCAACTAGACGCGACCGCCGCGGCTGGAATTGAGCCTGCGACCTTCGGGTCAGCAGCAGAGCACACTTGCCACTGGTCCACCGAGGCAGATCTAAACGAGGACGGATTAGCGTATAGCATATCGCGGTCATTCACAACAAAAACAAAACTAATAACAAGCTGACCTTTTGTTTGTCTGTTTTATATTTCTCAGCTTTCATTCATTATATGCCCTTTGAAAGGGCAGTGGAAAGACAAAAGGAAATGACAGACCTAAACAGAAAGAGCGTTGTTTTTCTTTTGCCCTTTGTCTATGCTCTTCCCTTTCAAAATAATAAGAAGCAGCTAGCCCAAACCAAAGTACTCCTCAATCGTGTTGCTCAACAGAACACACAAATTACACAGGCCGCCTAGAATGTCACGTGCAACTATCTAAATGAGGTATCGTCTGTGTGTGTGTGCGTCTCTTTTTTTGTGTTCCTTGTAGTGGTGCGCTGTACCCTTATAAATGATGAACCCCGACCAAGTAGCCCGGCAACGTGCCTTAGAATGCAGAATATAATCAGTAGACGGGACATTTTTTTCTGTTTTTCTAGATATTCTTTACTTTCTTACTGAAACCAAGTTTCAGTAAAGAGTGTACAACAAGCGACGTCACAGCTCCAATTTCAACGCAATTGAGTGACGTAAAAGCACGACCTTTTCTTGATGTACGTCACTCTATAATCGAGCGCGCGCACGCGAGAAGGGCAAGGAGCATTCAGTAAAAATTTAGCGTTTTTTCGCGACATGAAGGATATGAGGTGACGTAGAAAGAACATATTCGATGGCTCCTAAAACGCAGGAACAAAAGAATGTGTCACGAATGGACAGATACAGCTATGAATATTGCAAGGTAAACAAGACGCACAAATGATACATGAATACGTACATTTTGCACCATGCTAACACGGTACTACCAGCTACAAGCAGAGTGTTGAAAATTTCAACAGGCATGATACTGATTGACCGTTGCGTCCATTACGCTCGTCAACTCGAAATGCCCGAGCATAGTGAGGGGCCATCTAAAGTGTATTTTCAACAGTAGGTGCCTTTGTGCTACAATAAACAATATCTTTTTTTCTGCTTCTTGTCGTAGATACAGGCTACTGAAGTCTGTTTTGAATTGTTTTACTTTTTGTAGAAGTATATTGTACTTATATTTATGATTTTAAAGGTTTGAACTGGTGTTTTACCTACCTGTTTGTGGCGTCAAAAACGCACTTTTTTAGTGCCTGAATCACCCACCTGTAGCTGTCCCCTACAGTAAACACTCATCAAAAGAAATCGTTATGTGTGTTTTCCTTAACAAATTTTTTCTTCGGGGAGGAGATGGGATATTGTTCTATTGGTGCGAAAGTGATTGCGGAACCTTCAGGGATTTTCAATATGAAAAGTAGGTAACGCTACGTCGAAATAACGCTGCTTGGCAAGCTTAGATTTTAGCTTTAATGCCATGATGGCATCTGGTAGCTTCTGAATTATTTATTCTCCCACGTCTTTTGTCTTTATTCTCTGCGTAACCTTTTCAAACGTCGCTTTGCCTGAACAACTTCACGCGTGATTTATTAATTATTTTTTGTGCACGCTTGATTTTTGTTAGTACGTATTGATTGATACAAAAAAGTCCAACAGATTTGAAGAGAAGCCGCAGGGAATCGACATATTCTGAGGTATTCAAACCAATTTCTGAGAAATTCTGAAATTCTTGAGCTATAAATGAGTTTGTATGCTATCGTACTCAGATTTCTCGAAGTTTGTTACAATATATAGATGCAGAAAAATGTGCGGTTATAATATCGCCAAGAGGGACGATGCACACTGGTGCATCGTGGTGAGATATTCCACTTACTACATCAATTCTTATACCGTTTATGCCGAAGTGGTTGCTATATAACATCAAGTGTATTTTAAGTTACTCCGTGTGATAGGGTGTAGGGTGCGAAAAAACCTGATGAGTAATAAAGGTGAGCATGAGGTCAAACAGTATATCCGAAGCTGTTGATGAATAACGGATACTCATGATGGCAGTTATTGTCTGGTAGATTGAAATCTCTCATGAGTGCAACACAAGAACCAAATGCATAATTTTGCATGTAATCATAAATTGCACTGATAGAATCACACCCAAAATTTCGTATTCGATGAAAGCAAACTATGCATATGTTAGTACCATCACAAAGTAGCCTACAAAAAAACTGATTCGGCATTTTGCACATATGGAAGGACTACAAAAGAAAGTTGTGTTGTTTTTATACTGTAGTGCCAACCCACTAGCACGTTTGAGGCGATCTTTCTAGATAACTGAATAATTAGACGGTGCTAACTCATGATCGGAAAATGGGCAGATCCCTTTTACAGTAAAAATCGATGATATGCGAAGCACCAATACCGGTCCTGCCATTTACTTGCAGGCGCACGCCGCGCTGCGTTGCTTTGACGCATGCGCGATTCAGCGCGTCCGGTGTCCCTCCAGCACAAAAAGTGGGAGACGCAGTGTTGCAAGGGTAACGCATCGGCGCGAAATGCAGCATGTCGCGTTTCGCGCAAGTTGCCGTTGGGCCGGAGCGACGGACGCTGGTGCAGCCTGGCGTCACACCATAGAGTGCTCCCGTTTCGCTAACGTAGCGTCACTGTGCCCAGCGCGCGCGACCGTCAACGCTACATAGGAGTATATTTGGCCCTTCATGATGCGCTCGTGGCAATTTTTCTAGCTCCACTACCAAATTCAGTTTACGTGACATCAGTGGATGACGAAATATATGAGTGGTGCAAACATGACAATACTGACACGTGTGTTATTAACATAAAAACATGCCACGCTCATATAGCGTACTTGTGTCCATTCCGGTAGCTCCACATATACTAAATTTGGTATCACGTAACGTGAATAGATGTCGAAGATAAACGGCACATCCAAACATGATAATCATGACACGGAAGTCGTGTACGGTATCACTTACCTCCACCTCGTAACGTTGTGCTGTTTTTAAAGTGACATATCAACATTGCTCATTCGTGCTTCGCATATCATGGATTCCCACTGTACGTGGGATCTGCCAATTTTTTTGTTTGATCGCCAAGTATGCTTGTCACCTTCTCTGCACGCGCAGTTTCCAAGCCAACTTCCACGTCTGTTTTTTTTTCAACGGTAGTATATCTACATTTTTATTGCACCAAACAAAAGCGCCATTATTTATATACAGCTTGTCGAAAACTAAAGGAACTTTTTCCCTGCTTTCTCGTTTTCCCGTCGCACTGTTCTGAAGTTCCCTTCGAATGTCTCGCACCGGTCTCGAATAGTCTTTCTAGATAGGTAGGCCTGTATCTCGAAGTTTATATCTCTGTTTTGGTATTGATGATTTACTCTTTGAGACTAGGAGCTTGAAAATTACTGGTATCGTTTTGTTTGATTCAGATTTCCCAATCTCATGCATGCGTTGGACAGCTACTAGTTTTATTTCAAGTGTGTCTTCAAATATATTTTTGTTCACTGCATCTTCAAGAGTCAAAGTGTGTCTCCTTAAGCCTGTGGAAAGCCATGTATTATCAAGGTATTTCGCCTGCTACAATTATCTAGTTCATCCACTTTTTTCTTGCATAGATCTAATTACCATAATGTTTGCAATTAGCTTCTGAAAGGATTCACTTTTTTTCTTGGCTTGTGAGCAAGTCTACTTTCTTGTCAATTTTGTTTAGGCGGTTTTCCTTTGTATCTTTTATATCCACGGCCATTTCGTTTATATGTTGACTGATTTTGGGGCCTGAATTCATCCCAACGTCTCCCGCAACTAATAGGAGTTAATGTATCGCTACAACAGGGTCAATCACAATGGCACATAGCCGACGGCATGGCAGCACAAACAAGAAATGGACGGTGGAACGGATGCTCTTTTCATATCGCTTTCTCACCTCTATATCATGACGACAAACGGATTGTTAAGTAGCCACATTCCATGTGTGCCGCCACGCTAATTCTGTTTTATCAACGCACTTTAAAGGAGCACTGAGATCAAATTTCAAGATCAAGACGTGGCGATTATTCGATCGCTTGGTATGCATAGGTCGTCTTAGCCAAATTGGAATGACATCTGTCACGTGAAAGTTATTTTAAATCGATGTCGAAAAGCATAGCGAAGCTAAGGAGAATAAACGAAAAATAGACTTCCCTGTGACATCCGTACTAGTGTTACGTGTTCGGTGTGATATATTCCATAAATACCATACTGAGTGACAATACGCTAGTAACAGTGACGTCAACAATCTCGGTGTACTTGGAGCCGACTCCCGGTCATACCGTCACCAGGGCCGCTCGCAACTATGCACCGCCGTGGGGTGCGCAGTCATGTGCCCTCACTAATGGCTCTCCTTGCTGTGTTGAAGCGTGTTCGCGAATCGTCGTGTCGCATTTGCTAATTTGACATGTGTACCACAGTGTGTATACGATCTATCAGAGTGACAACACGTGCGAGAATGTCGGAGAACCTCTGCGCAGTGAGAACCTGCACGTCGAGGCGCGAATAAAGCGAAAATTGCTTGGCGTTTCATGCTTTTTCAAGCCACGAAGCTCAATGCAGCCAGTGGGTTGACTTCGTACGCGCCGATGGAGAGAGGGACTGCATGCCTAAGAAGAACAGCCGCATTTGCTTGCTCCACTTTGCACCGAGCTGTTACCGGGTAAATCCTGTGTTGGCGAATGAGTTTGGATTCACTGACAGTACGAGGCTCCTTCTCGAGCCTGGGGCTGAAGGGAGAGGGGAAGACCGAGTTGTCGCTGCTTAACCCTAGCCGGTGGATAACCCATGGAGGGACTTTATTCTACATCATCAGAGACAAAGCTGGGCTTACTGCACATGCGCTCCTAGCAGAAAAAATGCCAGTCTGTGTGACGTCACCATTTTATTGTTAAAGCAGCATCAGCTGTGCAGCGGCCTTGACGTAGCCGCAAGGTAGCGCTGACAACGCTACAATTTGCCGGACTTTCAACCCATTTTTGAACCACGTTCGATAGTGGATATAATAATCAATATTACAGATATTCATAGGTAATTCAGATGCGTTTTAAGTCGCTAATCACTACTAGGGGGCCGATATCTACTCGTTGGCGAAAAATATTGACATGAGTAAATTTGACGTCAGTGCATCTCCAAGTGTTGAGCTTTTTTGTTATCCCGCGCTCGTCCAGTGCATTATATTTTCATGCGTTCTTTCTGCTTGAGCTGTACGCTGCAACTTTCGAGCTGCTTGCCGTTCTTAATGCAAATTCGTAATTTGTTGCTGTTGCTGAAACAATGCACACTAAGCGCCAAACTACATCTGTGAGGACAATCCACTTTCAACTGATTCCTCTATAAGGAAATGAGCCTCTTATTCTTTTTTATTTTGGTGCTTATACATTTAGTAATTTTAGGCATTTGTTTATATGGTTGAGGTGGCAACAGTGTATCAAAAACGTTCAAATTGTGACCTGTTCCTAGGCTATTTGGTGCGTGTTGTGATGTTTAGCAATTACGCTGCTCTCGGGGCGTGCTGGACGAAACACGTTTCGTAATAAAGTTCTGATATAGCCAAAGCATCGCACCAGCGCTTCGAAATGAGAGCGACGTTTTTATGGTCTAAAAGATTTGGTGTACGCTTACATTTACTGGGGGTGCCTCCTATGCAGCTTTATCCCGGTGCAAAGAGGCTACAACTAGCAGTCGGGATATGCCTGGCGTAGATGCGAATGAGGTGTACTGGATGATAGAGTTCTTGTCCTTGTAGACGTCTGCATTCAACGTCTTGTAATCTATCATGCTTCTTGAGTTGTTGGGACTGTTGTTCTGATTGTATCCTCTAGTGGTTAAATGACGAAATGTGACTGTCTTTCATTTGTCATACTAGATCACACTGTCACCCACGAAACCATGACTCGCGTGTTACCCGTCACGAATAATTCCGAAATAAAGACCAACATAAAGTTTTATTGCGAAAGCGAATATATGGACACTCTCGGCTGGATTTTGCCGCTGGCGTCGGCATGGCCGTCACTCACGGTATATGTATACGCATCTAATATATGAAAGCACAAGATAGACAAATAATACAGAAAAATACTTGCTCAGTATCAAACATGCGACCCCTGAAACGTGAGTGCGAGGCGTTAACGTGCGACACACGCAGGAGCACCTCCTTGAACGCTCAAACGAAAAGCTCATTATTCTGTTCAAACGAAAATCTCAAACGAAAAGCTCATTATAACGAAAAGCTCCCCGTCACTAGCTTACCGCTGGTGACAGGGATCTTCGTGCAACTATGGCGTTTTAAGCATTATCAGCAAGATGGAGAGATGAGCGTGTGTCGCAACATTGTCACGACGTGGCAGCACACACTCTCGTGTCCCTCGCGTACTTTGCCACGTGGAGAGGAGTAGGGTGGACGCCCACTCGCGTGCCCTTATCTCGTGGTGGGGAGGATCGTACGTCGTTGCTGGCCTTCGGCTTTTATCGGAACGATTCTGTTGTAGATACCGGGCACACAAAGGTCACTTCAATTGTTGCAGTCTCCATTTGCGACAAGGGCACGGTTTTCAGGCACGGCTAAGTAAAATGCTTACGCGATCTATTCGCCATTTTGCGCGTGACCTTTTGATTTCTTGCTATCGCATTCATTGTTCCGCCTTTCAGGCTAAGCTGTTACTTTTTTTCTCATATATTTCATGTGACCAGGTGTTCCCAGTTTTTCTTATGTGCTGAGTTTTATAAAATTTTGGGGGGGAGTAATAGTTTTCCTTTTGAAATTCTCTATCTTGTTATTTATCTAGAGATGAAGCTCTTTTGTAGTTCCAGATTGATGATTTGGCATGGGATATGGTCACTTCTTTCTGATGGAGAAAGCAGGCATCACTTGCCCTTTCACTTTACAGCAAGATTCGTGAAGCCTTCTTTGTTTGGATACCGGATCACGTTTCTGAAGGAGTATCTTCAATTTGGGTGTCACTTTTCACGATATTGTATCAACAAGAGAAATCTGTGATAGTTGGCGCGCGTAGCCTTATCCGCCCCCAATGAACTTGCCAATATATTGCTACGGAGAGGAAGAAAAGGAAGAGGTGCGACTGACAGGCGCGCGACTGGGCCAATCAGCCATTGTGTCTCTTGCCTGTAGTTTTTACTCTGCAAATACATCTTGCTCAGAAGCAACCAACCTCGTAACATATTGGTGAGAGGTGCTGGGTAACCATCAGGCAACGGAGCTCCGCAGCGGACGTCGCATCGCCCTTCCAGCCATGGCCAATGCTCAGCCCTCCGCGTCAACGTCAGCGTCTCCGACGAACATGGCGTCGCAACCGTACGTTTTCACGCCTCTCAAGGATCCCGGTACATTCTGCGGAACCGATGGCGTCGACGTTGATGATTGGCTGGCCATGTTTGAACGAGTGAGTGTGCCGAACAGATGGGATCCCACACTTCAGTTGGCTAATGTGCTGTTCTATTTGAGAGGCACGGCCAAGGTGTGGTATGAGAACAATGAAGAAGAACTCACAAGCTGGGACCAATGCAAAGCAAAGATGCGAGAGGTGTTTGGCAAAACCGCCAGTCGGAAGATCGCCGCCAAAAAGGAATTGGCCTGCCGTGCCCAATCCCCTACGGAGTCATACCTCGCTTACATTCAAGACGTGCTGGCCCTTTGCCGAAAGGCCGAAAGCGACATGACAGAAGGTGACAAGGTGGGACATGTTCTGAAAGGGATTGCCGACGACGCGTTCAATCTCCTGATGTGCAAGGGCTGTTCCACCGTAGACGCGATCATCAAAGAGTGTCGTCAGTTCGAGCAAGTGAAAAGTCGCCGCATTCTACAAACATTCGCTCGACTCCCAAACACCGCTGCAACATCTACTTGCGAGGACCAGTCAACACCACAACGTGCATCGCCGCCGGGAGACCTTACACGCATTGTTCGTCGTGAACTGGAAGCTATGGCGCCCTCGGCGTTCTATTCGCGCAGTACCGATGCCACTCCTGTTACTGTTCCTCTTGTTCAAGCCATCGTGCGCCAGGAGCTTGAAAACATCGGAGTGCATTCCGTGTGCCATGTCACCGCGCCTAGAGTCAGCGAACGCCCTTTCGTGATGCCCTTCTCCGACCGACGGTCTTCTCCACGTACT
Source organism: Rhipicephalus annulatus (assembly GCA_013436015.1). Classification (NCBI taxonomy): domain Eukaryota; kingdom Metazoa; phylum Arthropoda; class Arachnida; order Ixodida; family Ixodidae; genus Rhipicephalus; species Rhipicephalus annulatus. The sequence goes on from WOVY01009981.1 coordinate 134,409, forward strand.
CGCAACCCGGCTGAGTGGCGAACTGCAGATGACCGCCCTATATGTTTCAACTGCCACCGCGTTGGACATATTGCCCGTTACTGCCGCAACACATGGTCCTCGGCACATCGCGCAACGACCAATATGACAGGTTCGCCGTTATTGGGCTAGTTGGATTACCAACTAGCCCAATCCCACACTTTACATGACCAATATGACCCGTTTCGACGATACCGCCCGCACCTTTCCACCTGCCGAAGAGCCCAATGCCATTGACCATTCTCGGAACACTTGGTACAGCCGCTCGCCTTCACCACGTGGGCACCAGTCTCGATCGCCGCAAACACGTCGTCCATCGTCCCGTTCGCCGCAGCCACGGCGCTTCTCGTCCCCCGTGGCTTCCGGCCGCGTTGTCTCGGAAAACTGAGAAATGCAGCCCCCGGAGGTGGTGCTGCATTGACGACTTCCGCAGCAAATCCTCTTTCCGTTCCCACCAGACGAAGTGTAATAGACGTTAAAGTAGACGGCGAACCTGTACAAGCACTTGTCGACACCGGCGCAAGCATTTCGGTCATGAGTTCAAGCCTACGCACACGTTTAAAGAAAGTTCTGACACCAGCGGCTGCACAAATGCTCCGTGTGGCCGATGGCGGCACGCCGATGGTTCTCGGTCTGTGCACTGCCCGCTTACGTATAAAGGACCACACTACTTCTGTCATTTTAGCCGTGATTGACCACTGCCCTTATGACATTATCCTAGGCCTGGACTTCTTGTCGAATCATTCTGCTCTGATCGATTGTGCTACAGGCGTTCTTCAGCTAGAGTTGCCTCAGATAGTCGCTGAACCCCACACTGCCCCGCCGCGCCTGTGCTCTCTTCAGGATGTGCGGCTGTCAGCTCAGGCAGCCACCTTCGTCGTTTTGACCGCACAGCCCCAAGTTCCCGATGGTCAATATGTCCTCCTTCCTCTCGCCGACGTCCTCTTGAGCCGCAACATTGCCATTCCCCATACGCTTGTGACTGTTACTGACAATTGTACCTCGCTTCCACTTCTCAATTTCAGCTTGTGCCCTCAAGTGCTTCCTCGTGGCATGTTCTTGGCCAGCGTATCTAATGCTGACGAATTCGAAATAGCAGCGCTCACCACCGAGATTGATTTACTTCAGTCTCCTGTAGCGAACAGCACCTGTTCTCGGCCAGATCGTTTCTCGAAGATGATTGCACCCGACCTCAATCCTGCGCAAGCCAATGACATCCATCGCCTTCTCGCGTCATATACCGACATTTTTTCTTTCGACGACAGACCTCTAGGGCAAACATCCACTGTTCAGCACCGTATAAATACTGGTGACGCCAGTCCTATTCGCCGACGCCCCTATCGTGTCTCCCCCACTGAGCGTAGAGTTATCCAAGCAGAAGTGGACAAAATGCTCAACAAAGGTGTCATAGAACCATCAAGTAGTCCTTGGGCCTCCCCTGTCGTCCTTGTGAAGAAAAAAGATGGTACCTGGCGCTTCTGCGTTGACTATCGCCACCTAAACAAGATCACACGCAAAGACGTGTACCCGCTACCACGCATCGATGACGCGTTGGACTGCCTACACGGGGCTACATACTTCTCGTCTATAGATCTTCGGTCCGGCTACTGGCAGATTTCTGTCGATGAAATGGACCGCGAGAAGACGGCCTTCATTACACCAGATGGTTTATACCAGTTTAAGGTCATGCCTTTTGGACTCTGTAACGCCCCTGCCACATTCGAACGAATGATGGACTCTCTCCTGCGTGGTTACAAGTGGTCTACTTGTCTTTGTTACCTAGACGATGTGATAGTCTTTTCATCTACTTTCGATAGCCACCTGACCCGTCTCGCTGCAATTCTCGCAGTCTTCAGAACAGCTGGGCTACAACTCAATTCCAAGAAGTGTCAATTTGGTCACCGTCAGATTGCCATTCTGGGCCATATTGTAAACGCCGATGGTGTCCAACCAGATCCCGAAAAGATCCGCGTCGTCCGTAGCTTTCCAGTGCCCCGTTCTACATCCGATGTCCGTAGCTTCGTCGGCTTATGTTCCTACTTTCGCCGTTTTGTGAAAAACTTCGCCGACGTTGCCCGGCCACTGACAGATTTGCTGAAGAAGGATACCACATTCTCATGGGGCCCTGAGCAGGCTCAAGCGTTCGCCGCTCTCATCGGCTACCTAACTACGCCCCCCATACTTGCCCACTTTAATCCTTCTGCTGCCACAGAGGTTCGCACCGACGCCAGTGGCCACGGTATCGGCGCAGTTCTCGCTCAGCGGCACCACGGTAGACAGTGCGTGATAGCTTACGCCAGTCGCCTGCTTTCTCCCCAGGAGATGAATTATTCCATCACCGAGAGAGAGTGTCTAGCTTTAGTTTGGGCCGTCGCCAAGTTTCGGCCATATTTATATGGTCGCATTTTCACTGTCGTTACGGACCACCACGCCCTCTGTTGGCTGACTTCTCTGAAGGACCCGACTGGACGTCTGGCTCGCTGGGCTCTGAGGCTTCAGGAATTTTCGTTTAGCGTCAGCTACAAGTCTGGCCGTTTGCACAAGGACGCAGACTGTCTTTCTCGATATCCGGTAGATCCTCCTGATCCCGTTGCGCCTGACCTGGAGAGCAGAGTAATGGCGTTCACAGACGTCAGCGATATGCGCATCGAACAACGACGGGATGAGTCATTGCGCACTATCATCGACGCCATCCAGTCTGACAGCCATGACGCTGAATCCCGTATGTTCGTGCTGCATGACGGCATCCTCTACCGCCGCAACGTCACCACTGAAGGCCCTGAGCTTCTGCTTGTCATCCCTCGTCATCTACGGCCTGCCATACTTCAACAACTTCACGACGCACCAACAGCGGGACACCTCGGCGTTTCCCGCACATACGACCGCGTGCGACGTCGATTTTTCTGGCCTGGATTGTACCGCAGCGTACGTCGATATGTCGCCACTTGCGACCTCTGCCAGCGCCGGAAAAGACCTTCTTTGCTGCCAGCTGGATATCTTCACCCAATTGAAGTCCCCTCTGAACCATTTCATCGCGTGGGACTCGACCTTCTTGGCCCTTTTCCGACGACGACACTCGGAAATAAATGGATTGCCGTCGCCACAGATTATGCGACCCGTTACGCGATAACAAAGGCCATGCCAACCAGTTGCGCCACTGACGTCGCGGATTTTCTTCTTCATGACGTCATCTTACACCATGGTGCACCCCGACAGCTGCTTACGGACCTCGGCCGCTCTTTCCTGTCCAAAGTTGTCGATGACCTCCTTCGCTCGTGTGCTACAGCGCATAAGCTATCTACCGCCTACCACCCACAAACTAATGGCCTAACTGAACGTCTCAACCGCACGCTCACAGAGATGCTTTCGATGTACGTCTCCGATGATCATCGAGACTGGGATACCACGTTGGCCTATGTGACCTTCGCATATAACTCCTCTCGACATGACACTGCGGGATTCTCGCCTTTTTATCTTTTATATGGTCGCGACCCCATATTGCCATTTGAAACCACCTTGCCTCTCGTGCCATCTGCTTCCGAGTACGCGCGCGAAGCCATTGATCGGGCTCACATGGCTCGTCAAGTTGCCCAGTCTCGCCTCACCAGGTCACAGGATATGCAAAAAGCCCGCTACGACCACCGGCATCGAAATATAACGTTTGCCCCAGGTGACCACGTGCTCCTCTGGTCACCGTGTCGCCGTGTAGGTCTCTCCGAAAAACTTTTGTCCCGATACGCCGGACCCTACCTAGTCTTACGTCAAGTTAGCGACGTAACCTACGAGATAGCGCCATTGCACTCCAGTACGTCACCAAGTTCGTCACTAGTTGACATTGTCCATGTTTCGCGCATGAAACCCTACTTCTGTCGCACTTCTCCGGACTCTCGCCGAGACGGCGCTCCAACGCCCGGGGGTCCTGCTACGGAGAGGAAGAAAAGGAAGAGGTGCGACTGACAGGCGCGCGACTGGGCCAATCAGCCATTGTGTCTCTTGCCTGTAGTTTTTACTCTGCAAATACATCTTGCTCAGAAGCAACCAACCTCGTAACAATATGCTTACTTTTTCATAGGATACTGTCGGGTGTTGGCAAGGCTTGCTGTTCATGTTCATCGAAACAGAAAGATAGATACATTAGATGCAAGTCAGGCGTTATGTACAGGTTGCCCTTGTCATGCGGTCACGTGTATATTGGTCAAACCGGACGATGTGTAAATATTAGAATGACGGAGCATTTGGCATCGTTAAGGGCTACGGGTGGTTTGCACCTGCCATCCCACTGCAGAGAATGTGATTGTGAGCCGATGGTGAGGGAAGCAGATATTTTGTTCCGCCATAATCATCAAAACACAACAAAGATAATGGAGGTCTTCTTCATCACCAGAGAAGGTGAAATGTTCATAAGCCATCAGTCTGTGTCCCTTAGCGAAAAAGAATTTCTAATGTGTCAGTTATCTTAGTATGCATCACATGTCTCTTTTTGTCAGTGTGACCTTTTTGGTTTATCGACACGCGTGGATGCTCCACGTATTCTGAAAAAGTGTTATCACGTAAATGGCTCTGCTGCACATGCACAGTTGCATTGTCGAAGTGGGCTAACCTGTGTATCAATTTGTTCCTTTCCTTTAAATAAACTTCAGTTGAGAGTCAGCGCTCGTGTTGTTTTGTACTTCGTCTACGTCATCCTTGCTCTGGGAGTTATCGAACATGAGATATTGTAACATATTCACGAGAGAAAAGTACAAAGAACACTAGCTAGTACTTATGAGAAGTCCATAATGAGCTAACTTGGGCCATCAAGAACCTAAAGTTGATACAATATTCGCTGCACAATGGTTGTACCGAGCATAGACTCCGAGTGGCGACTGGTTTCTTCGTCTTTGACATTCCTCAACTTACCTGCACGCCTTATCTAACTTTCCATCGCTATAGCGCGTGTCCCCATTAGCTCTAGCATTAAGTTGATCAGTATATTTATATGCATTTCTTGGCCTATTGTAAGTTTACTAACGTCGAGCGGTGGAATTTACTCATTTTCTAGCACACCTGCTGGCGTTTTTACCCACGATGAGGCAACTATTCGAGTAGTTACAAATTACCTACTGTTGTATGCGTCTTTGCGGTCAGAAAACCAGTCTCCTTCTATTGTTGTTCCCCTAACGCAGACAGCTGCATGCCATCATCTGATGCTCAATCAGACTGTGTCAGCTTTGCAACTTAAAACAAAAGCTTCTTGTATTGTGAAAATCATTTCGCGTGGGATAGCTGCTAAAGGTCGCACAGTGTTTGACGGTTGGAATCCCGAACGCTCGCATTTTCCTCTTTCGAATATTTCTAAATTCTCAGAACGCAGCCGTGCATGTGACTTTTGAAATATCATATCACGGCTACCTTCTGGGAATTTCCCAAGCGTTTTCCTGCTAGCTAAATTGTCTGTTGAAGCCAACGAATACAGACTATCAACGCCTCTTAGATGGTATGGTCAGCTTCAATAACGCAATAGAGCGTGATGTATAGTCTCGACCGAGATCTTCTCACAAATGGACACTTTCTGGGTATCGTAATGTCACGTAAGCTTTGATGTAACTATTTTCTTTAGGCTTTGGCTCATTCCAATGCCGCAGGTCTGCCCAAGAGCAGGGTTTGTGGTGGTGTTCTACAGTGCCTAACCGGCTTTGTTTTGCGAGCGTTATCTTCTTTCCTACGAGGGGTTGTTTCTCATTTAGGAGGCCACCGCTGGCTCTACATCCGCGGCGCCAGATGGCATGCGGGTTGAGCTTTACAGTTCACACCTATCATTCGTCGCGGGAGTTTCCTGTGTGTGTTTGCTTTAGTTTAGGTCATTATTCTTTAGTTTTATGGTGGTGCTCGAATTCAAACTCAGTGGAGACCGCCCATTATTAGATATACCTGTTTGAATTCGTGACACCCCATTGGGTGTCGTCATTGGAGACTTCTGAGTAATCCTTTTTGTTTGTCTCTGGGCTGGCTCTCGGGATGTTTCTAGGGAAGCCGAGAGGAGTCGCATGGTGGACGGCACGAGAGCATGTTGCAGCGAGTGCCGCGCTGAGTGCCACAGTTATGTAGTGTACAATTAGGAGTACTTTAGCCAAATAAATCAGTTTAGGAAAAAGTCTTTGGATCTGCTGTATGTACATATCTTCTCTCCATTAGTGACCCAGCAGCTACCAGAACACTAAGCTACTGTATAAGTAAGTACGCGGCTGCTAAGATGATGGCAGGGGATGAACGTACGTTAGGCACGAGACTTTTGCCTGCTGTGCTCTTTCTGCAGCCTCGGCGTCATTCTACACTTTAGTTCCGTCCTTCGCCTTCTATATACGAGTGGCTTCAACTCGCACCACTTAGGGTGAGGTAGCAATGCCGGAAGTTTGGTACCTCAATTAGACGAGGATCGTTCAGGGTATTCGGAAAAAAGCAACAGTATCCTCTTAAAGAGGCGGGTCGATTCCCGAAGAAAGTTTCGCATGAATAGACGCATTGAGCAATTTGCAGGAGACGGCCTAGGCATGCGCATCTACGGTGACGCCACGCGTTCCATGGTTGTTGGGGGTGGGGGGTGGGGGTCACTGGGTGGCGTCATTTGCAAATTGTCACATAAAATATCTCGCATAGGTGATTTTCTACTCACAACTACGGAGGCCGCTGACCCGCAGTTTCGATTTTAGTGATTTCCCCTGGAGGTGTTGTCCGGACTTTAAAAATGTGCATTGAAAGCCACTTGTGAAACTTGGAAAGGGGGCAGGGGAACCTACATTTCCTGGATAAGGAAAAGCGTCAAGGTGTGGCGAATGACATTTTTCATGAGAATTTCACGTTAAATACTTCGGTAAAAGATTATGGTCGAGTTGAATTCAATTATTTAAAATATAGGTCGACGCGAAAACTATAGAAATGCGAAAACGCATAATCCACTTTTAAATGACTTGATGAATTGGACAGCTGAGCCAGGTTAAAATGGCTCTTTTGTAGAGAAAAATCAGCCATACACTGTAGGCGAAATGACTTTTCGCGCTATTTGCACCATAGGCTGAAGCCAGAGTGACCGTCTGTTGAAAATCTGACACAAAGTTCACAAATTTCACTTCGCTACCGTCGCCTTCAAGAACGCGTGTCTCCAATGCCAGGTACATAAAAGCGCAATAGCTCTAGTACTAACTACTATGCACCATCATTCTTAATGCGATTTCAGCAATCATATAGACACTTGGAATAGTTACCGTCATATTCTATTCACCCCCCTCCCTCCCACCCACACATTTTTGTGGGTGTGCAGAGCACAACCACAAAAGTGAGATGCATTCTGAATCGAGTTTAGAAATAGTGAATTTTGTTTCGTACCTGAGCTACTGACCAATGAAAGGGCATCAGAGAATTGCAGGCTACCAATAAAATTTTCATTGAATCTTATCCCTAACTGTTACCAATTTACGGCCCTGAAAAGGTAAAGCAAACACGCGGTGAATATCTTTGGAGAGGTCATGTGTGACTGCCTTACGCTCTTGTTGATTAGGATTCTCCGGGTTCCCCTATAGGGGAGGATGGGGACAGTGGATCAACTGTAGGTTTCTGCCGGTATGTTTATATAGGCTTCATTAATGTCTCCTATCAGCACGGGATTCATCACTGCTGTTATCTCGACCTAATCAAATGCCTTCTCCTAATATCCGAAGGCTTCATGGAGCGGTTACTTGATTTCTACGCATTTATCCTTCTTGTGATGAAAATATATGAATATGAACTTTTTGATATATGGTCGAGTAGCCAGTTGGAAATGCCACTTTTCCTTTGGTTTATTGAACTTTTATGTTGTACAAATTCTATTCTCTAATATTTTTGTAAATAGCTTGTAGCAACCCACCGTGCGCTGATCAGCCCGTAGTTTTTCAAGTACTTGGCGTTCTCCTTTTCACGGATTGAGCAGATGTTGGCAATTTTCGAAGATTATAGTAACCTTCCCGTCAAAAGACACTTCGTACACACGGTGACCCATTTCATTAACGCTATGTCCTCCACCGAATTTCAACAGGTCTTATGTTATACCTTATCCTCAACAGCAACTTTGCCTTTCTGCGTGCTCGCCAGGGTTCAGTTTATTTCCCTGTCCACACTGATGGGCTGTCGTATTCTTCTGGACTATTACTGCTTCTTATGTTGTCATCCTAATTGTCTAAGTGACTCTACAGATCTCCGCAGAAATTTTCTGTTACCGTACCCATCCTACCCCTAATAATTGGGACCTTGCCTTTCTTGTCCTTTAATGCGTAAATCTGATTTTAGTTTATTGCACGCAAGGGAGGAATTTTCATATTACCACCTGCCATTTATGTTCCTCATACAGAGCGTCCGTCTTTGTGTTTCGATGGCACTCTGCAATTATTGAGCTAGCTACTGGTCATTTTTTGTGCGGCCCTCCGATTTCGTGCTGTCATTTTCATATCTTCGACCTCTCCACGAAATTGCTACTTTTGTTAGATTTACAAGAGTAATTAAAGAACAACAGAAACGGGATGTCTGAGCTCTTTTTGACATAAATAACACAATTGCTTTCATGCGTATTATGCAAAATACCAACGAATAGTAGATATTAAAAAGCACATGGAAGGAATCACTGAGAAGCTGCATGCTAGAGGCCTGTGTGCTTAAATTTAGGGAATTGTTAAAGAACCCTAGGGAATTGAAACTTCCAGAGCCCTGCTTCGCGTGGTCTTTCATAATCACTATAATGCACTGGGGCGTTAAACCTATGAGGTCTCGAAATGGCGAGTGAGCAACGCTCTGGAGGAAGGACACAGTTGACGTGGTCGGTAAAAAGCCAAAGAACAACACGCAATATTTAACTTCTTTTGAACGACGATATCGTCCGCCGAGTCGATACATCAATCGTGATTAACACATTACCATACACTCAAAGAACATAACACAATAACACGACAAACACAAGAGCACACCTAAGGTGGCGTCACCAGCGCTTGACTTACCACGTGGGTCCCCTGGTGCGCAGGCCATGGTACCACGCGCTGAAGACCCTCACTAGAGACAACCGTTCGCGGCAACCGCCACGCGAAGAAGAGACTCGCTCAACTCTCGCCCGCCACAAAGGCTTGCTTCTGTCGGGGGTCACCGCCGGCGCCACCACATGATGATTATGACGGTAGGGGTACTCAACGCGAATACAACGCCATCTGTCGCCCGGTGGTTGGAACTCGAAACGCGGCTTTAGGGCGAGACACGTGTGCCACGCGGAACACACAACTTTACAAGCGGTGTCAGCCCCCCCCCCCAACCCCTTCCCCACCCTAATTAAAACCACATTCCGAAAACAAAGAAATTAGCAACACAAGCTTTAACAAAAAATGACATCGCATGTTTCTTCATAATGTCCTTGCACCACGACACCACCCCCGGTCGACACGTCTGCACTGTCCGGCTTGACTTCAACTCAGCACCGGTCCCGCAACAGCAACGGTGCCGTCGGCGCGACGAACCGTCACTAGCGCCAACACGTATTCCGGTTGCGATCGGAACTCGCGAGGGCGCCGGACTGCAGGCAGTTGCGGGGGCATGGCCCAAACGTCTGCACCGCCCGGCCTCACGACCGCATTCCTGGCCAGTGGCGCTGACGATGTGCAGAAGACAGCCAGCAGCCATGGATTATCACACTCGCGCTGCAGACATTACAAAACATTCGAAAGAAAAAAATGGCAGCATATCCACGGAGTGAATGATGGAGAGTAGGGCGTAGCTTTCGTCCGTCCATTCGTTCTTGCTTCCGTCCGTCCATGCGTCCACCTGTGTGACCATCCATGCGTCCATGCGCCCGTCCGTGTGTGCGTCTGTTCGTGCATCCGTCCCTGCATTCGTCCATGCATCCGCCCCTGCGTCCGTTCATACGTCCATCCTTGCATCTTTATGTGTGTCCGTTCGTCCATCTATTCAACACTCCAAGTACCACCATCTCGCATCATTTCATCATATATTCCTCATATAGAAGCACCGCCATCCAGTGGACATTCCAAGGACTTAACAAGACGCATAAACGGACGCATGAACGGACGGAAGCAAGAACGAATGGACGGATGGATGCTTCGCTCCACTGTCCATCATTCACTCCGTGGATATGATGCCATTTTTTTATTGAGCGTGGGTGCGGATGTACATGCTAATAAGCGAGTCAAGCTGTTCGATGAAAGTTTTGAAAGGTTCAGCTGTTTGTAGTTGCATAAGCAAACTGTTCCTGTATTACCTTTGCATTGTTTATGGGCTTCGTATTCAAAATTAGTCGGGCATTTTTATTCATAACTCTTCTGGTTACAAAACTCCTGAACAAGATAGACTGACTTTCAACATTTTCACAAAATTAGTCGCAATATTGGCGGCAATCATGCATGTCAAATTAAAAAAAACTTTTTTATGTGCGCAAACTATTTGCCACCGATTTGCAACATTCTAGCATACATTTAGTGCTACGAAATTTTCGTATCAATTCTGGTACAGAAGCAGGCTGTCATAGTTACTGCAAGTTTGCTCAGTGTTGTTTTCATTTCTAGGCAGCGTTGAAAAAAGTATGCCATTTTGAATTTGATAAAGTACTTTAAAAAATAGCTTCTTCATGTATCACAGTACGAAGCCATCACATGTTACCATAGAGACAACATTAGGCACCATATAGTGCGTCGCAGATACGCCATATTTTTGCAAATTATTCTTGTTCAATCGGTAATGCGGGTTGAAATATGTAATGCGGGTAGATTTATGTTTGGGTGACAAATATCTGGAAGGTGTATATAATATGAGTATTTTAAAGCTGCTAGTGTAGGTTCTGGAGGTGAAGATTCACCGGGAAGACTTCTTACTTCAGAGCAACGGCTGAAGTAACGTCTGTTACTTTTTTCGGTAACAGTAACGCGTTAACTTTTTTATGGGTGACGCGGCGCGTTCCCGTTTTCTTGCTCAGTTACTCGCTCACTAATTTCATAGAAATACCTGAAGTAAATCTTGACGTTCTTGACGTAGCATGTTTGCCTCAGCAGTATTGAGCTCATGTACTTTTGAAATATCGCTATTACTGCCACATGTAGGTCGTTACATTTATCCACCCGACCACAGTTCAGAGTGCCGTGTAGCTTCTAAGCTCTTGTTCTCTCTAGGGTTCACCGTGATTACCACAACACTGCTTCTTTACTGGACCTGAAATACACTGTACGTCAGCCAAATAGATATCTCACCATCAAAATTACTTTGTAGACAGGCCAATAAAGCAGTCGAAGAAAATACGGGTATGTATCGGGTTTTAAATTGTTCGTAACTTCTTTATCACAAATACGAAGTCAGGAAGAAAGTTTACTGGGGAAGTTTCATATAGAGGGTAGCTATTGGGGATATTACGAACTAGTATACGGGAGTGACTGTGGCCTGTAAAAAACAGATTTAAACGATCGCGATTACGCGCTTGAAACTCAAGAATGTTACACGTGGACATTGTGACCACGTGGCTCAAAGGACGCTTGATATACTATCGTCTGGCCGGTCGCACATTGCTTTCAAACTGTCAGGTGACTACGCACACTACGCGAGGGCTGAGGATGATAATTGTCTCGTTATAAACTTCATTTACTGGGGAGAGACAGACGAAAAGTGCGCATAAGTCCAACAATTTAGAAAAGGGTATTGAAGGGTCTTTTACTAAATTTATTGTGCTCGTTGTGACCTACACTTGTTGTACCAACCACATTCATGTGGTTTGTGCAACGTATGTGAAATATTCATGTACAACAATTGTACTTCACAATGCACGTCACAAATGCACGTCGCAAATGCACGTATCCCCCGGGCATCTGCGCAAGCAGGCGTTTGGCGTGTGGCAACACCACGGACCCGAGCCAACGGGAAGGTTTTGACTACCTCTCACGCTTAGCCGTCCATTGCTTAGCCATGTTCAGGGGATAAGGAGATCGTAAGGGTTGAGCGAATGCTCGGTGATTGGTCTTTCAATGCCCCCGTTGGAGGCAACACACCTTTTGGTCCCGGCTTTACGTAGGCGGCATCCCTGGGATGACGCGCCGAGGAGAAATCGGCGGTCGCTTTTTCCTATCTCGCTCTTCAAAACTTACACCTTTATCGTTTACTTTTTATCTGTCTTATCTACTCGTCGTTTTCAGTTACTTCAAAGCTTATTGGCGGCAAGAGTTAACCTGTATCATATCCCGTTTCGGGGTATATATATATTTGGTTAGAGTGGCAGTGTATAGGTGACGCCTCCAGGCTTTTAACTTGTAGCGTCCCCATGTTGGACGTGGAGGTAGTGGTAGTCACCCACCGCCAAATTTCGAAACCTCGTAATGGCAGAATTCTTCCCAAATCTTCCAGATTGACCTCCTTGAGAGGTCGCATATAAGTACCATTTTGTTTTACTATCCGGTCGGACTTGGATTACTTTCCTTGTTACCATGTCATACCTAGTGAAGGAACAACAAGTATGCGCAAACTGTCCCCTATCATTGTGTCAAAATCTTTTGCAGAAGCAATTGGCAAAGACTACAAAGCCTCGAAAATGACAAGCGGAGACCTCCTCTTTGATTTGAAAAACAGTAGTCAAATACAAAAGTTATACAATCTTGTCAACATCGGCAACGCGGATGTAAGGATCACTGAACACCGCTCACTCAAGACATGTATAGGGTGTCATCTCGAAAAACGACATCCTGAGCCTGAGTGTTGAGAAAGAAGGAAATATAGAAATGTTTATAGAGAAGGAAATATACAAATAAAGAAGGAAATATACAAATGTTTGATTTTCTCTAACATCTGTTTTTAGACTATGGTGCAGCAAACACTACTTAATCAGGTTCGCGCAAGTTCAGTTTCATCAATTTAGCATTTCGCTTGCCATTCGTGTGCAACTATTTTAAGTTAGAAGTGCTGGAATCTTCGTACAGCAGCATCATTTACCCGCAATTGTGAAATCACCATCCACATTACGCACGATCACTTCCAAACAATGCCACTGGCTAATCCATCTTGCCGACTAGCCTCTGCTCCAGGAGAATGTGAAGCTAGAACACATATCCTTTCCCAAGATATGAGCATCGATGACATGAACAATACAATCACTGAGATCATAATAGCAGCCACAGAAAATGCAATACCGCAATCGTCAAATCTTATCCGTAAAAAGCGAAATGTCTGGTTGACAAGTGTACCGAGTGAAAGAACCTACAAAATAAAGCTGGGGGCAATCTTAGGAGGTACCCTACGTATAACAACCTTGTGAACTTCGAACAGGCTAAAGCCAAAGCATGATATATCCGGAGGCAAGCTGAAAAAAACTTCAGTACAAGACTACATATCCTCTATTGAATGCGCTGTACCATAAAAAAGATTGTGGGAGCAGCTGAACCCATTCTTAGAAGCCCAGACCTACAGACAACAACGCAAGAACAAGCGGATATACTAGGGAAACACATGACATATACAGCTCAGGCAACTACTCTGATACATTCATGAAACCCAAAAAGTCTGCTCAGAGCAACAGAAACTGCTCTTCACAGATCACATGAAGCTTATAATACCTCTTAAATACAGGAACTAAACATTGCGCTCCCCACTTGTGAAAACACGGCAGTGGGCCACTATTCTATGCTTGCACATATCTCCGAAGCATCAACGAAAGCTTAACTTACTTTCTTCAACATAATATGACAATTTTGTGCAACGCACAAAGTGGGAAAATTCTGTAGTGGTTCCATTTCTAAAAGCGGGTAAGGCCCCAACCTCTGCGAGCAGCTACAGACCAATCAGTCTCACCAGCTACCTGGCAAAATCGTATGAAAGCATTATAAACTGTAAGCTGTCTTTATTCTTTATTTATGAGACTTAATTGATAATCATCACTGCCGATATAAGAAAGGCTGTTTAACAAATGATCATCTCGTTGTACAAATGCGAGGAATATTTCGATACAAGCAGTACTGTCTTTCTGTTTATTCGACTTATAGAAGGTGTACGGCACCAGGTGGAGATGCAGAATTCTGCAAGACATCACCAATCTAGGAACTTGTGGAAAAATTCTAAGCTGCGTATCGAACTTCATGACTGACAGAAAATTTTATGTGCGTTTGGGCACTGTGCTTTCGCTTACGTTCCTCCGCGAAAATGGCGTACCACGAGGCTGCGTTTCCCATTCAACATTTTTCATAATAAAAATGAATTCCACTAATAGGATCATACCACACACAGTTATGCACTAACTATGCGTTGACGGCCTTCTGATCGCTTCGAGTGGCTCGAATCTAACAACCTCCGAGAAGCGACTCAAACTTACTATAAAACATTACCACAATAATTTGACATAAATGGTTTCTGATTCTCAGCACAAAAAACTCTCTGTACCCTAATTACAATAAAAATATGATTACGTCCTGACCCAGTTCTCACGTTAGGCAATATCGCAGTGGCAGTAAGGCACGGACACAAATTTTTAGGGGTCATAATCAACAGTAAACTCAAATGTCTGGGTCATATGCGTACACTATAAATAAGGCAAATAAAGCCCTTATTATAATAAAGATATTGTCCGAAAAGCACTGGAGTTCTTACCGACTTTGCTTACTCTATGTTCATTGCTCTGTTGTACGCAGTATGTTTGACTGCGGGTGTGTTGTTTACGGCTCGGCAAGAGAGTTCTACAATCGGTGTCTGGAGCCGCTACACAATCTCCGTCTGCATTTATGTGTTGAAGCTTATAGAGCATCTCCCGTTCAGAGTCTATACGTGGATTGTAAGGAACCTATTCTGCGCCAGGAACGAGTACCTTTAACGCTCTCCTGTGTTTTAGGACTCAGATCACTGCATCAACTTATTTGTCACGACCTCGCAAGGAAATGTTCTTCACGCTTACACTACACTAACAAGCCAAATTCTCTTAAACCGCTGATTTTAAGTATTGAAGAACACTGCTGGACATACGATGTTTATAATGACGTTCTCAATATCGCCAGGAAACTACCGAGACTGCCTTCACGCTCTCACCTGACTCAACTATGTGATCTTCCACGAACCCATTTGAAAAAAAAAAACACATGGCACCAGACCACATAATTTATCAATTCCACACACTTCAATATAAATACAAAGGCTATACCAAAGTTTACACGGGTGGCTCAAAACTAAAAACCACGTGGGCGTCAAAAGTATGATAGAGGAAAGCGATGTAAGTAGTAAAATACCCCATGTTCGTTTTCAGCGCCAAAGATTACGCTTTTGGGAAGCAGTGCAAAAAATATTCACTGGCTAATACAAAAAGCAGTCGTATACAACGATCATTAGGTTACCTGAAAGCGCTACATCTAAAATGTGAGTGCGAACCGCTACTAGGCGATATTCTAAATATGACAGTTTTAAACAGTGGCAGTGTGACCGTTCGTTTTTGCTGGGTGTCAAGTCATGCAGGGATGCCAGGCAACGAGAAGGCAGATGAACCAGCCTCTCTAGCAGCGCAAAAGTTCATCAAACAAATCAGTAGTCCCTTCAAGGACAGTCAGCGTAGTATCCGGCTAGCTTTGCCATCACAATGGCAGCAACAGTGGGGTTCCTGCATAAATAATAAGCTGCACCTAGAGAAACCCATAGTAGGCGAATGGAAATTTTGCCGTCATCAACAACGGTTCATTGAATTCATTCTATTCAGACTTAGTATTGGGCATACGCACCTCACACACAACTTTTTGCTTTGAAAAAAAGACACGCCGCAATGTCCAAAATGTCTATAAATTCATTAACACTCGTACATATTTTCATCATGTGCCCGTATATGGAAACACAAAGAAAGAAACACTTCAAATAACTAAACAAACATCACATACCAAGGCACCCGAGTTTAATTCTAGATTATGATCCACTTGTTTCTTTGCCAAATGTCATCAATTCCTTAAAATACAGCGGCTTTTTACATGAACTTTGGTATTACATGCAACGTGATGCCTATCACAAAACACCTTGGGTTTGGCGCAGCTTAGCCGAAGTTTCTCTTGCACCATTAAACCCAATGTAACTAACTAACTTTCAGGTACCATCCATCGCTTTACTTTACGATTCCCTGTCCAGTAGGGTCACCAACGGGCAAGCTGGTAATGGCTGCCATACGGAGCTGAACATAAGATGTTTTGAGTTATTTGGCGCTAACGGTTCAAGGCTTTGCAAAACGCGCGGCACTACATCAGTTCTTCAGTTGAAGCTTTCTCGGAAACTTGTTGGATGTTGTAGGCTATGTTATGGTTCTTGCAGCACCGCAAAAGCCTAATGACTGCTCATTCAAAGGCTATGCTCCAATATTGCTTTCTCTGGGTTTCTTTATCTGCTCAGCATCGACAAGCCATCCTGTCCATATGTGCCGGCGAAAATCGTTCATGAAATAATGTTTTGGGACGCCCTCAATAAAGTGTCTAGAGATGAACGCGAAAGCGCGGTTTTGCTTTTTAGGGGCGAAGCTCCATATGGCGTCCCCCGATCACTCCATTATTGTTTGTAATCACCGGTGGCACATACTCGAGAGAGTGGGCAAGTGCCACAGGGGATACACTTTTAGGGGCGAAGCTCCTTAAGCCGTGGGTCGTGCGTCCTCGACGTATATAGTAGGTAGCCAGGTAGGTAGGTATGTAGTACAGATACAATCGCATGACTAGAGTTGCGATGAAAAGATACGAGATGGCTGTACTTGGAGTGATCACTAAATAGACGAACGGAAGGAAGTATGGATAGACAGACAGACAAACAGACGGACGGATGAGCAGACGCGTGGATGGACGGACGCGCGGACGAGTGGATGGACGCACAACTGGACGCACGGACGAACGCAGGGACGGATGCACGGACGGACGGATGAATGCACGGTTGGACCCACAGACAGACGGATGGACGCATGGATGGACGCGCGGGCGGATGGAAGCGTGGATGGACTGAAAAACGCTTCGCCCACTCATCATTCACTCTGTCGATATGCTGGGATATTTCTTGTCTGCCTGGTACGTACAGGTCACCCAGTCTTCAATGTAATTCCACCTGTCTGGCCCCCCTGGAAAAAATAATTAAAAATATGGCCTACCACCCATGGTGGTAGGCCCTACTTCTGAATATTCCCTTTCATCTAAAAATGCGCTCTGCTGACCATCAAAATGAGTGAAATGTTATGGCTGGTGCGCCGAGTCAGCCGAGAAATGTCTGCCGGATATCTCGGCGACAAGATATATTGAAATAAACCGACGAAGCGATGTTTTGTCTGTCCATCCTTTTATGCGTCAATTTTCTATCGGTCCCTTTGAGTAGTTTGTTCCGGACTAGTTAGCTAAATGTAGTGCCAGATGTGCTTTCAAATGCTCTTGATCACGCTGAATTTTTTTGCGGACAGCATCGCATGTGTTCGTGCAGAGTAAATAATTGATGATGAAAGCAATAACAAAGTCACAGCTCACAAACGGATTGAACGTCCATCCGTACGTCCATCCGTACGTCCATCCGTACGTCCATCCCTCCATCCCTCCATCCATCCATCCATCCATCCATCCATCCATCCATCCATCCATCCATCCATCCATCCATCATCCATCCATCCATCCATCCATCCATCCATCCATCCATCCATCTATCCATCCATCCATCCGTTCATCCGTCTGCCTGCCTGCCTGCCTGCCTGCCTGCCTGTCCTGTCTGTCTGTCTGTCTGTCTGTCTGTCTGTCTGTCTGTCTGTCTGTCTGTCTGTCTGTATGTGGTTATGGTGTGCTGGCTACACTGGATGAATGGACTGCCCTAGACCATAAAGAGCTTCGTCCCAAATAAACTCCAGGAGCTTAGCGCGAAGCCATCACACTAAAAGCCCTATCTCCGAATCTTTTGATTACTGTAAATGGAGCTAATTTACAACCTGGCGTCACCTCATAGGCCTAGCACCAATAACCACTTATTTTTATCTATTTAGAAACACGGAAACATTGCTTTTTTGTCCATGCAAAGTGCACTTTGAAACAATTTTTTACTTTGGCATAAGTAAGTAGATATTATGGAACTCATTGACTCAATACCAGCTACGGGCTTTCAATCCGGAGAGCCCGTAGGTGGCTTTGAATAACTTCAAGGCAGATTACTGTGTCCCTGCCTCATTTCAAAAACTCCTTTGATCAGTGCGGTTGTTCTGAGAGAAGTTCTCGCACACTATTTACATTACCTGACTTTATATACTATAAAGTAAGCACACATTTGGCACAAAGGCAACGAGAAGCGGCCATGAGTTTTTGTCATATGAGCTGTCCCATAATAACAATGTGAAGGTTTGAACGTGTTATGAATCGGAGGGTGCGTCAATTTTGTTAAAGCACCATTTACATTACAAGAATCCCAGGAACTTGTATCTTCAGCTTATTCTTTATTCCTTTCCCAGAAGCCTCTAACAGAAGACAAGATCGCATATGGTTCCTGGAAACATCAACTCGAACGAGACTCAACGCAAGAGAAGCCTGCAGCATCGAGTCGGCTTGCCGGCACAAAAGGAACTACATTATACACTTGCTTTCTACCGGAAATATCAGCACGTACGAATGCCAATACATTCGTCTGCTGTCAAAATTACCATTGTTTCAGTACTCGGGGCTTAACCCGAGTGGAGAACTGGCGGAGACTCCGTTGGCGCCATTGTACGCGAATGGAAAAGCGTTGCATTGAAGCCCGTATTTGGTGGCACATCTGAGCGATTTCCTCCGGTACCTCGTGCTTTGGAGGCGTGGTGGTGTTTACTTAGACACTGACGTGATCGTGATTAGGTCTCTGGACTGAATTAGGAATAGCCTATTCTAGCAGTCGAGAACTTCAGGTGATTTTGTGGGAAACGGTATTCTCTTTTTTGATAAGCAAAACCCCGTGCTCAGAGCCCTTATCAGTAAGTGTGCGCATGTGTATAGCCCGAGGTGTGGACCTCGTGTGGCCCTGCCTTAGTGTCGCCGCTCGCTTCTAACGCCGAATTTTCTCGTGGCGTAAACATCGTGAATGATCCGACATTTTTCGCTGTTCCATATAGAAAATGAGAGACCATTTTCGAACCTGAAAGTGCACCTCAGGTGCTCAAAGTGATAAACGTCAGCTACGGTGTCCACTTCTGGAACAAGCTTAGTCAAAGCAGATGAGTGGTGACTGGATCTGGCTCTGCTGTCGCGAGAGCAATGTTTCGCGGAAAACCTTGTTCTTTTTCGGCTACAGCTGGAGCTTGTTCTTTGCCAGACGCCCTTGTTAGCGGCACCGTTTAACTTGTCTCGGGAAGCGTGCCTTGAGGAAGAAGGAGTGAATAGAAAGGGCTGCGTCTGGTCGGTCTCTGTGCGCTTGGCGCAGGGCAAGCCCCGCGCCGTGCTTTGCACCAGACCGCAGAAATTGCGTGCCTTTCTCCTTCTTCTAACCCCTAAGCCCCCACGCTCCAAACGAACGAGCCGCCGTTTTGGTCCTCCGGGGACAAAGGGCACCTAAATTTGAGCAGTCGTTAGCGCGTCAAGGCCGTTTCAGAGAACGCGCCTATTTCAGAAGCTGCCACAGTGTTGTCGCAGGCAGGCTGCAGGCAACCACATGTTGATTTGATTATCCTCGGCCTGCCCGGTTGGTCCGCGGAACCGGGGCGCTAAAGAAAACCCTATTTAAGCAGCGATTCGGGCTTTTTTTTAGGTGAGCGAAGTCGGGGTAAACAGCGGATCTCACCACCGGAGACCATGCCATGCAGGCCTAGGGGTATGCCACCATTTTCTATGTTTTGTCTTTTTGACCTAGTGGATTTTGTAAATTGAAGTTGTGTTAGCTAAATAAACCCCCAATGAGTGCTCCCCGAAATCATCGTGTTGTCTTCTCATCGAATGCTTCCGCGGAGTTTCACCCACACTTATTCGTCTCCCTGGTCGTCCGATGCGCCTAACTTTGAACAACCCCGACGTTTCGCTACAAAGTGGTGGAGATGCGGGGTAATGATAGTCCCGCTCTGAAATTATGCCCCGAGTCAACAACAAATATCAGGAACCTACCTCTGACTGCTCTACTATGACGGAACCCCCTACCTTCTTTTCTGCTATGTCTACCCCCCAAGCTAAACCATTCGTCGGACCACCAGTCTTTAGAGGCGCGACGGAGGAATCTATTTCCGAGTGGCTTCGTTGGTACGAACATGTAGCGTCGCTTAATAATTGGGACCAAGCCACGAAGGTGAAATTTCTATATCTGGCCTTAGGCGGAGATGCGAAAAAGTGGCACACTACTCAAATTCTAACCGGTGCCCCTAATACATGGGAAGAATGGGCGACGCTACTAAAAACGTCCTTTAAGAGTCGCCACTCAGTCGAGGTCGCCCATTTGCGGCTACAAAACCGCACCCGATTGCCGTCCGAAACCCCCGAACAGTACTACTATGACGTCGTACAGCTGTGTGCAAGAGTGAACCCGTCCATGACAGAAGATGATCGGTTGCGGCACCTCATGCGCGGTTTGCGTCCGGATATTCTGGAGAAGATGATAATCGCAAACCCAGAGAGCTGCACTGCATTCCTCCAAATTTTGCAACGCATAAATCTGGCAGCTTTGATGAGCCGTGCGTCGGCGCCACAACCGATTGGCATCCAGTATTCTACCGGATTGCAGTCGTGAATGCAAAACATCGCGCATCTCGTAGGGTTCGCACCCACCGCAGCGACAGGGCACTCTCCTTCTACATGTGTTGCCACCTGCGCCGCGGCCGAATTGCGTTGCCCACGGAAGGCTGCCGACCGCGAAAGAGACCTGAAAGCGATAGCGGACTCGATCGCTTTGCTGTCTGACTGGCTAAAAAGCATCGAAGACGAGGTGCGTAGCCCCCCAATGCCTTGGCCTCAGAGAACTTCCCGTGCCAACGACGGGCGTCCCCGATGCCAGATTTGCCACCGCATAGGTCACATAGCACAACAGTGCTGGCGGCGGTTCCGAGATGGCTGGAACAATCAGGCGGAGCTCCAAGGCAATCATAATGTGCAGCCTAATCCTTCGGGAAACGAGAACGGCCGGGCGTAGGGGGCCAGCCCGGCCGCCCCCTCGGCACATTGTCGGAAGGCCAGCTTCTCACAATCCCCACACGAGCCAACGGTACAGAAACAAAACTTGTAATTGACACCGGCTCGTACGTAAATGTCATTTCAGAAGAATTAGCTAACAAATTATGTGCTTCATTCAAATCGAGAAAAGACATATTCATCCGGGGAATTGGCGGAGGATTGCTCACCCCCAATGGTGAAGCTGAAATAAAACTTGAATTTGGTACCACCAAAGTTCACGAGACGTTTTTAGTGGTCAAGGATTGCCCGTACGAGCTACTCGGTGGTCTTCCTTTTTGTCGAGCAGCCCGGCTTCTCATTGATTTCTCCAAAAAAGAGCTGCAACTAAACGGTGAACTTTTCCGGCTATGTAGAGACTCAAGTGCCCTCGAACATAATGATGTACTTACAGTGCGATGCCACGAGCCAATTCGCATTGAACCTCGTACAGAAGTCGCTATTGAAGTAAAGGTCGCAAGGGACGGAATTCACCTAGTCGAACCGAACAGCACGCTCAGAAACGGACTTCAGGTTGCACGCACAATAACGAGGATCGTGCATGGGAGAGGCCTTATTCACATAGCTAATCCTACCATGTCGCCAGTAAACATGCTCAGCGGAACAAAGCTTGGATGGGCTCCATCTATTCATGACGCACAGCTGGCAATCACGGCTCCCGAGAACGATCGAGTGCCTCAAGAGTTTGACATAGAGACTGGGGATCACCTACAGCCATCTGAGCGGGATGAACTGCTGTCGCTCATTGAGAAGTACCGCCATCTATTTACGAGCAGTGACAACCCCATCCGGTAGACTCATGTCGCTGAACATGTGATCGACACAGGTGATTCTCGACCAATTCATCAGCACCCATATCGTCATTCCCCTTTTGAAAGACAACAGATTGAGCAACAAGTAGAAGAAATGCTGCGCGATGGGATAATTAGAGAGTCTCATAGTCCTTGGTCATCACCTGTCGTCCTCGTGAAGAAGCGAAATGGGACTTGGCGTTTCTGCGTCGATTTCCGCAGAGTCAATGAGGTCACTAAAAAGATGTGCACCCACTGCCACGAATTGATGACATTCTCGACGTGCTACAGGGGTCAAAATACTTCACCACACTTGATCTAACATCAGGCTACTGGCAAGTGGGCATCAAGGAGGAAGATAAGCAAAAGACCGCATTTGCCTGTGGACCCGGCCTGTACAAATTCAATGTTGTCCCTTTCGGCCTGTGCAACGCCCCTGCCACATTCCAAAAAATGATCAACAAAGTCCTCAGTGGTCTTCTCTGGAGAGTTTGTTTGGCCTACTTGGACGACATCGTTATTTTCTCGAAGACTATGGCATCTCATTTGCAAGATTTGGAAAGTGTATTTTTGGCTTTGGACGCGGCAAACTTACAACTGAAGTCTGAGAAATGCAGCTTCGCCCGCCAGGAGATCAAATATCTTGGACACATTCTCACAGGTGAAAGCATCCGGCCGGACCCAGACAAAGCAGCAGCGATCGAAAACTTCCCCAAGCCACGAAACAAGAAAGGTGTACAGAGCTTTCTCGGAATCTGTAACTACTATCGGCGATTCAACAAAGATTTCTCTCGTATTTCTCGACCTCTGACCAACTTAACCGAAAAGGATGTTCCTTTCGTCTGGGATGCGGCATGCGAAGTGGCCATGCAATCCCTCAAAGAGAAGCTGATCACAGCCCCAATTCTGCGTCAGTTTGAGCCGGGAAAGCCGATACAGGTGCACACTGATGCCTGTGATTACGGCATTGGCGCCGTGCTTGTACAGAAAATTGGAACTCAAGAGAGAGTCGTCGCATATGCCAGCCACCACCTCAACAAGGCTGAGATGAACTACAGTACAACTGAGAAAGAATGCCTCGCCGTTGTGTACGCCTGCGGACAGTTTCGGCCATACGTCTTTGGTGCTAAGTTCACGGTCGTGACTGACCATGCCAGCCTGGCTTGGCTAATGAAAGTAAGGAATCCGAACGGTCGTCTTATGCGATGGTCTCTGTTGCTTCAGGAATTCGACATAACGTTGCGACACCGCCCTGGCCTCAAGAATGGAAATGCCGACACGCTTTCCCGCCTTCCTCATGATCCCGCGCATGTAAGCGAAGAAAAGCCCTTACCGTTGCTGGTTCTGAATCAGGTGGATGTTGGAAAAAAGCATAGGGCAGACCCATGGATGAAAGAAATTATGCAACACTTCGAGTACCCGGATGCGCCCGTTGTCAGGAAAACTAAAAGAACGGCACGGAGCTTTCGGTTGATCGACGGTGTACTGTATCGAAGGGCGAAAGGGTTTCAGGAGGATCGTGCGGCGCTCGTTGTCCCCAAGTACTTGAGATCTGAGATTTTAAGGTGCTGCCATGATGACACCACGGCAGGCCACTTAGGTGTCAAGCGCACATGGGAGAAAGTTCGTTGCCGATATTTCTGGCCGAAGATGTTCTCATACGTAAGCAAGTACGTTCTCTCCTGCCCCTACTGCCAGACACGAAAACAACCGCCGGGGAGGCCGGCCGGTTTACTCCAACCGATCCCACCTGCAGGTCGACCTTTTCAGTAGGTGGGCATGGACTTCATAGGGCCTTTCACTAAGTCCAAAGCAGGAAACCGCTACATCCTCGTGATTACCGACTACCATACAAAATGGGTCGAGGCTGTCGCGTGTCCAGCGGCCACTGCCGCAGAAGCAGCAAGAGCTTTCGTCGAAGAAATCGTCCTACGTCATGGTGCCCCGGAGAAAGTAATAAGCGATCGTGGGCAGCACTTTGTCGCCAACTTGACCGAAGAAATATTCCTGCTCGTGGGTAGCGAGCATGCCACCACAACAGCATACCACCCACAGGCTAACGGCTTGTGCAAGCGTTTTAACCGCACGTTGGCTGACATGCTCAGAATGTACGTTTCCTCACACCACCGCGACTGGGATGAATTTCTACCGTACGTTCTCTTTGCATACAATTCTTCCACCCACAAGATGACTGGATTCACTCCCTTCTTTCTTCTTCACGGACATGAACCGACACTACCGGTGGATGTAGGGTCGGGCGCGCAACGTGGATTCGACTACACCCTGGTAAAATCAAAGTGGCCCGCAGGCTGTGGCAGGCTCGAAAAATAGTAAAGGAACGGGAGAAGCGTCAGCAAGAGAAGACCAAGCGCAGCTATGATGCTAGGCGACGAAGTGTTGTTTATCATCAGGGCGACTTGGTGTACTTGTGGACTCCCTCCTGGGCGAAAGGGAAGACGACGAAGCTTCTTCACAAATATCACGGACCTTTCCGTTTTGTGCGTCGGGTAGCCGAGAACAACTGGGAGGTGGTAGACCAAACTAGGAAAAAACGTGACGTTGTGAATATGGCGCATTTAAAGCCCTGCCACGTTCGATTGGGCTCCGATGCCGACGACGTGGACGATGAGTCTGATGATAATCATGTGGTGCGCGGTCTTGGTGATGATGTGCGCAAGGGCAGTGCTAGGAGAGATGACCACGGATTGCATCGAAGTGTTGTGCGCGAAAACAGTGCAACGAGTGATGAACAGGGATTCTATTAAAGTGATGTGCGCGAGTGCGGCTCCAATGGTGATGTGCGCAAGTGCAGTTCGCGAGTGGGTCAAGAACTCCGTTTGCAACATTGCGTGCGCGGGACACATACCAGTGTTCCAGTACAGCAGTGCGAAAGATACGACACGGACACTCAACTTTACTCTGACTGGAAGGCATTTTCAAGTAATAACAACGCACAACAGAATGTCAGTGCTTACGAAACGGACACTAAGTTGTATTGCAGTACCGACGAGTGAACCTATATATTTCTGTGCCCAATGATTTAGTTTTGTTTTTTCATCTATTGTTTTTATGTAACTTTTTTAAAGCCCCTCACCTTTTATACAGATGCATAAGTGTCTTTAAATAAGCATCTCACACACTTGTTGAATGCGAAACCTTTTTGTATATTTAGTCTATTTCTTGTCGTGTTTTACAGAAAAAACGAGTATGACACTCTTTTTTGTAGGGGGGAGGTGTCGCGAGAGCAATGTTTCGCGGAAAACCTTGTTCTTTTTCGGCTACAGCTGGAGTTTGTTTTTTGCCAGACGCCCTTGTTAGCGGCGCCGTTTAACTTGTCTCGGTGAGCGCGCCTTGAGGAAGAAGGAGTGAATAGAAAGGGCTGCGTCTGGTCGGTCTCTGTGCGCTTGGAGCCAGGGCAGGCCCCGCGCCGTGCTTTGGACCAGACCGCAGAAATTCGGTGCCTTTCTCCTTCTTCTAACCACTAAGACCCCACGCTTCAAATGAACGAGCCGCCGTTTTGGTCCTCCTGGGACAAAGGGCACCTAAATTTGAGCAGTCGTTAGCGCGTCAAGGCCGTTTAAGAGAACGCACCCGTTTCAGAAGCTGCCACAGTGTTGTCGCAGACAGGCTGCAGGCAACCACATGTTTATTTATTATCCTCGGCCTGCCCGGTTGGTCCGCGGAACCGGGGACGCTAAAGAAAACCCTATTTAAGCAGCGACTCGGGCTTTTTTTGAGGTGAGCGGAGTCGGGGTATACAGCGGATCTCACCAGCGGAGACCATGCCATGCAGGGGTATGCCACCATTTTCTATGTTTTGTCTTTTTGACCTAGTGCATTTTGTAAATTGAAGTTGTGTTAGCTAAATAAACCCCCAATGAGTGCTCCCCGAAATCATCGTGTTGACTTCTCATCGATTGCCTCCGCGGAGTTTCACCCACACTTATTCGTCTCCCTGGTCGTCCGATGCGCCTAACTTTGAACAACCCCGACGTTTCGCTACACTGCTATGGACGTTCTCGCTAATACCCTTTGCCCCTACGTGTATAAGCTAGCATCTCTTCAGGGCTACCTCTGAATAATCGCCGTTCCAAAGTGCTATTGATTATTGAGTACGCCAAAGGAAAACCCCATCATTTTACTTTGCACAACTGATCATCACAAGTGTCCCCACCCCCTCCGTGTGGTGCCTCGATTATGCTAAGATTATTCTACGCAGAATTTACTCTGTCCCAAGACACTATCATCCGCAGGTGTTACTTTCTTCAAGCTGCTCATCTTGACATGCAATATACGCTTTGGGGTACTTCTCGGCAATACTCCGCTTCGTAAAAAAAAATAACGATGCAGTGGTGTGGAGATGAAGACTGACGAGATTTTCTAGGTTGCTGTATTTCGAAGGAAACAAAATCACTTTTGCTGAACAGAATATACATCAAGTTGCTTCCCAGTTCGACTAAGTTATATTTGAAAAGTATCCATTAACTCACAGAACTGTAATTTAAGCTTTTAAATACTTTGTGTTTTTATTACATTTTAAAATAACTGCTGTGTGCCCTCTTTCGGTTCATAACTGTAAGCACGTCACGGTGCTGCACACACACGCTGGTGATGGGTTAGCCCAATGATTTAGCAACTGCGAAAAGTCACCACATCTGTGCGGTTTTGTAGGTATTGTTCCGCAAAGTTCTTGCTCTGCTTCAACTGTTTTGCACATTATTGTGAAGCGCAGTGTAGTGAGCCGAAAGTGTCATTTACAATTTCAATGACAGCCGTCTAATGTGTGCCTGAGAGATCATAAGTTATTATTAGCGGTTCATATTCGCGCATCCTGTTTACTGCCATCCATGCTAACCCTGCATTTTCTGATATATCAGTTTCGACGTAGCATTTGCTGAAATGTGATTGAATTTTATCGCAACCATTTATTCAGTGTAAATTCTACTCAGATGCAAGCAGAATGGATCTAAGTGATTCGAGCATTACGTTCGATATCAACAGTTGACAAACAGCGTTGCGAACAGAAGAGTAAATAATAGATGCCATAGCAAATCGAGAGATTGGGTACATGTAGTGCTGCGACCACTTCGGCCTATGTAGTAATAAATTGACCAACTCAGCTACGACCCCTTGTCGACATTCTAAACTATCATTAAAGCTTCGGGGCTGTATGGTTGTTTAGGACGAGTGTTTATAATATAACGAAGAGCACGATAATTATAATATTCCGCAATAACAGAAATATTAGAACATCAGAGGAAACTACCACAATCTTTTTTTAAATAAGCGCTCTCATTTTATAAAAAAAAATTGAGAATGCTGGGCAGTGCTTTATTCACAGCCAATCATGCACAGTTTACATTGTTGAATCACTTTCACCAAGTCTCTAAATGTTTGCCACTAATCTGGAATAAATATAGGTGGCGTAACCATATAAGAACTGCCCATTTCGAGAAGTAGGAATAATATACCTGTACGTTATAGTGTGTTCCAATTGGTGATGGTATATTTGTTCCGTATAGTGTATCTACACAGCAAGTTTGTGATGTTGTATACACCTAAGGGCTCGTTTTGCCGTATTTTGACACAATAATAATGAAATCTAACAGACAATAATGCCAAGGAAAACCTAGGGGAGGTTATTAGAATGAATTGTAAGGTAAAAATGAAGAAAGAAAAGAGGGTAAAAAGATAACTTGCCGTGGACGGGAACCGAACCTGCCACCTTCGAATAACGCGTTCGATGCTCTATCACTGAGCTACCACGCCGGCCATCTTTCCAGCCACTTTATTGGGTATATATTTGAATTTAAACGTGGGAGTCTCAGTCGGCGCCATATGTAGCCAAGGCAGTGAGTGTGGCAAAATCTTTTATGGGCCCGTGTGGCGTCACGTAGCACGTGAACCTAATGCCAGCTGGCAGCTGACAGATATTCCCTCGTATACAATCTAAGGCATCAAGTCTGCAAGTACAAGACCCGCCTTCACGAATAAGGCAAAGAAGTATATACTTGAGGGCTCGTTTTTCCGTGTTTCGACGCTTTCTTATTGCAATCTAACAGACAATATTGCCAAGGAAAGTATAGGGGAGGTTATTGGACCGAATCGTAAGGTAAATGAGAAGAAAGAAAAGAGGGTGAGGTAATTCCACAGTATTGTGCTAATTTTTTTCTTTCATCTGTTGAGGAAGTGCTTAGTGTATACAAGCAAGTCCATTCGTCAATTTCTGAGTACTAATGAAACCTAAACTAGCCTTGATGCATTACACAAAATGCTGCGTACTGTTTTCCTACAAAATTGCAATGGGTTCTACCTAACTGTGGTGGTTTCCATTTTATTCCCCTCCTAATGCGCGCCTTTAATGATGGTGAATTGATCCGCGCAGGAAAAACTATATTCCTTTTGATATTCTCGTGCGTATGTGCCAGTAGCGAGGACAGAGAAGCAGCGAGAAGACACTTGGTCCCGACAAGAACGAAAAAGACGTGGATTAACATGGTGGATATGCGCGACATATCTACCAGAAAGAATAAGCATCAAAACAGTGTTTTTTGAAAGATAGCTTATTCCAGAAGACAGTGAATGCTGCCGGCATATCCTCAAAACATATGGATTAAGAACATTGCAGTGGAATCGCCAGTCAATTTTTTCAGCAACTACTTATTTATTTTGCCTTTGTAATCAGCATTCGCCAGCTGTTATAGTCTGGCAAGAAACTTGGCTTTCTAAAGAAAAAACCTTTCATCTTAAAAACTACCGAACATTTCGCTTAGACCACCCCTCTAGAGGAAGTAGTTTAGCAGTGTTTATCTCTTCAAAAATTGCACATCGGGTAAAAGTTACAGGTCAAATAATGAATTTAGAGAGTGAAATTTTAACATTACACGTCTTTCTTCCGGGACACCTTCCCTTTTTGTTAGTAAACGCTTATTTTCCGTCCAGTGTACAAAATTCTAGTGGTTTAGATACCGTAATTTTGTCTTGCAAAAAAGGCATAATAATGGTAGGAGACTCTGATTCTCATTACACTTCGTGGAGATTCAGAACAGATATGATTGGAAAGCACTTGTGGGATATTGTTCCTAAAAACAAATTAACATGCATAACCCAGCAAACCCCCACGTTTGTATGTAATCAGTCTCATTGTGCGATTGATCTGACTGTCTGTAGTCCTAGCCTCTGTACTTTTTAATGGTCTACTTTAAACTCAGATACAAATAGCGATCATTTTCCTATATTGTTTGAGCTCTTATGTCCCGTGACTTCAATAACCAGGAAGCCCATTTCTCACATTTGAACAGACACTACGTGTGGCTTTGTCAAAACGAACCGAGGTAAATAAAGTGCGAAATGTTATCAACTTTAAGGATGTTACAAAACAATCTTCAATAAAGTTAAATTCACAGTTCAGGTATCTGAACAACGCCCTTTGAATCATTGGTGGAACTCTAATTGTTCACGTCATTACAGGCTAAGAAAAGCAGCGTGGCGAAAACTGCTCTATAATCAGTGCCCTGGAAACTGGAGTGATTGCAAAAACGTGGCTGCAATTTTTCAGCGAACAGTTGCCGCTGCGAAGGATAACTATATGATAGCCAACGCTCCGAGTTTTTCAAAGCCTGGCCACAGCAAATCACTTTTCAACTTACTTAAAGCCCAAAAAGTAATCCCACCATCAACAAACCTCGAATCGATACTTTCAACGCCACGCGAGTTGCCTACCTTTCTGAAAAATATTGCTCAAGGGCTGCAAATTCGCTTCACGGCTGCTAACTTTTACCACTCGCCGTGCCCTGTTAACAGCGATAACTTTGAAGAGGTTACAGCGTCGGAAATAGCCCAAGTAGTGGAAATATTACCCAATGCTGCGCCGGTCCTGATGAAATAACTGCATCGGTAATAAAAGTAATCCATAAAGTATCACCTCAAGATTTACTTGCAATAGTTAACCACTCCATTAGACATTCGTGGATTCCGCCTGAGTGGAGAATCGCGAAGATAATTCCTTTATTAATGAAACATGGAGCTGGGTTTATTTTGAAAAACATTAGGCCTATTTCACTCACATCTAATCTAGTAAAACTAATCGAAAGATTTTTACAAATTAGGATAGACAACAGGTTTGACGTAAATCCAATTTTAAGACCATGCCCAATAAGATCCAGGCGTGGCTGCTCTATTGGCGTTGCCTTGTTGAGCTGGAAAGCCGAATACAACTAGATCGTTCTAAGAAACAGGTTTCCGCCTTGGTCACTTTAGATATTGCAAAAGCTTATGACAGTGTGAAACACAATAAACTAATAAATTCGCTAACGCAAATCGGGTTACCAAGTTACTTCGTGGCATGGATTTACTTTTTTTAAAAGATAGAGAATTCTATTGCTCTCAATCTGGCATGTCGTCTTCAAAGTATAAACAAACTAGAGGTCTCGCCCAAGGTTCGGTACTTTCACCATTGTTATTTATAGTTCATTGTGGACAATTCTAGTACAACATGATGTACATCGCAATTTTCGCTACAAATACAGATATATATATATATACATTATGTCACATGGTACAGATTTATATGAACGCTCTGGACACATGGTTAGACGATATTATTCTATCATGCAACACCATGAAAAGTGCAGTCGTAGCTTTTCCTATAAGTGTTCCAATGCATATTCCGTACTGTACATACAGGACCTTATCCCTCAGGTGAAATCGAATAAATACGTGGGAGTGACTTATACTGATAACTTAAATTGAAGTCCGCATAGAGAAAATATGGCAGCTCAAGGAGCACAGGCACTTGGGATGCTTCGTAGACTCAGCAATAAACGTCGTAGTTTACGTCGTAATGTGCTGGTCATGACATATTGTATGTATATTCGCCAAATACTACAGTTTGGCTGTGCCTTGTTTTCTGGAGCACCTGCCTACAAAATTAGACCACTGGTACTACTAGAACGTGAAGCGTTACGTTTATGTCTTGGGCTCTCTAAATTTGTCGCAATTATTATTTTATATAAGGAAGCGCGCCGGCCTTATTTTCGTGCTAGGTTACAAATACAAGCAGTCCGCACCTTCCTAAAAATATACGCATCCCCACACAGGAGGTCACAATATGTTTTCATTAATGAGCCGACATCCTTTTTTAACCAACAGTGGTCTAGATTAAAATGTCCACAAGTCATCGTCGTACAGAAGCTCTTGTAAACAATAAATGTTAACCTTCGTGAAGTACGGGTACTAAGGACACCTATTCAAACAATGAAATGATAATTTGACAATACTTTTTCTAATAATTGCAAAACTCTTCCCAGTAGATATCTAAATGCCATTTTGAAAGACCACCTGGCAAGATTAGACAAAAAGATTGTAATAGAAACTGATGCTTCAGCTCGCGAAGAAAAGTCAGGACTCAGTCTTTTTCGATTCGTTTACCGGATTTCACACCTATTTATCAGGCGGAATTACTGGCAATTCTCTTAGCGTTACGAAAATTACCTCAATCAGTAAAAGATGCTATTATTCTTTCAGGCTGCTTTTCTGTGTGTAGTTCATTGACTGCGCCTAAAATGCCCAATGCTTTAAAAGTATTTTACGACCTTGCCCCAAGACATTTACGACTCATTCGCTTGGTGTGGATACCAGGACATAAAGGTTTAACCCCCAATGAATATACGGATGCACCCGCAGTGGCCTCACATAATTATCCCATAATTTCTATATTGCCGACGCCAGCATTTCTCGCCGTGGCACGCTTTGAAAAATTTGTCATGCCAGATCAGTTTGAAAAAATCTCGCTTGTCAACATCGAATTTTTCCCATCCTAAGTACCCTTGGAAAATCGATGGTGCTCCTCCAGAACGGCGAAGATATCAATTACGGCACTAAAAAGCCGAGTCCCGCCCCCCCCCAAACTTTTATCTACACAGGTCTGGTCTGGCACAGTCTCCCCTATGCTTCCAATGCAACGAGAGTGAATCGCTTCACCATTTCCTCTTAACATGCAGGTTATACACAAACCAAAGGAAGAGACTGTTAGAAGAACCTCTTCGTAGGTTGGCTATAAATTTATCCCTTTCGGTGATCCTCTCCTTTGGAGCAACTGAAAAGGGAATTAGCCACAGGAATAATTGCGAGGCCGTATGCGATTTTCTAAAGGCAACAAAACGATTGGAATGTCAAGCTGAGGCATAAATTCCCTTTATTTCAAACCATATTAGCTTGTCCGCTCTTTGTATTACCTGTATTAATTTTATTTCTAATCTATCGTTTACCGACTGGTTCTGTGTTTAAACATCGTTATCTAAATAATCCGGCTGGTAAAACAACTCCACCTCACAAATGAGGCACTGTCCGTTTCATGGCCGTTCACCGTGGTGGGTTGCGCCAGGACTCTGAGAAACAACCAACAACAACCAATATCCATCGAGGCAGATGGCCGTGCCAGCCACGTATCCGTGAAGAAGAATCTTACACACATGTTGAGCACTTCTGTTCGGACACGCATTGATTGACGTTCACGTTCGCTCGTCACTCTGTTCCTTCAGGCCTTTTCGAGTTCCTGTTCAGCTGCCCTCGGCATGGGTGCACCCTTCCGGGGTGTACGGCCATTGCGGGCGGTGCTGAATTGAGCTCAGCTGACTGATGTCTGTCGCGTCTCCCGGCCAGGCAAACTCTGCCTGGTCGGCATCCCTCACTAATGATAATTAACCCATTGATCCTTTCTTGCGCAATGGTCTCAGCAGCATTCCGGTGGGTCTGGTCCCAACAAATGGGGCTTATATTTACATAAAAAACCACAAACGCATCCAGGAGGAGTAACGGAAGGTGACCGAACACTTCCAACTCATCACCAAGGTGCGACAGTTTAGTCGTGGAGGTATTCTGTGCTGTTCCCCAGATCAGGCATGCGTATCAGATCTGCTAAAATGCACATCATTTGCCTCTCTCCCGGTGAATTCTTTTGTTCCTCCTCACTCGGCCTGTGTGAAATATTTGCTTCGTGGGGTGGACTTGAGCCTGTCTCCGCCCGAAATTCTGGAGATGTTTTCTGCTGCAGGCACGGTGATGGTTCGTCGCTGTTCACGTAGCGCTGACAAAAATAAGATCCCGACAGAGTGGGTGATAGTTACCTTTGCTGGAACAACTAGACCAACAGAGATCAAAGCGTGGCCACTGATATAATGGGTCGGAGTGCTATCTCCTCGTCCACTGCAGTGCCATAGATGCTGGCGTTTCGCGCATAGCATACAGGGTTGCCGATCAGTAGCGTGGCGTCAAATGTGTGCAGGACAACACAACTCTAAAGAATGCACAGCTCAGGAAAGGTCTTTCCATCTCTGCGTTGACCCTCACCCATTTGATGATGGCACATGCCCTGCGAGAGCTCAGGAGATTCAAATTATGGAAATATATGAGCGAAAACGTTGTTCAAGTCGCGAAGCTCGAATCACCATCGCAGAGCGCTCTCGTGGGTACGCTGTTACTGCGATCCGTAATAACCATGTCATGGACTCGTCACTCTCAGACGTGATAGCCTCGACCGTTGAGAAAACAATGAAAAAGCTATTGCAGAATCTTTTTGTGACGCTGATGGAGTCATTTTCTCAAATATTAAACGCACAAATCGCTTAAGTCTTCAAGAATGTCAATCATCGACATTCAGCCTCTATGCTTTCATCAGGTAAAGAGGTGAATGAATACAGGATCTGTAGAAACAGGGCCTTCTAAACCCAGCCACCCGATAATAACACCTGTTGAAGAGTTACGTTCATCAAGAGCTGGTCCGTCGGACTGCGGCCGTAAAATAATTCCCATTGAACATCTGAATCGGAGCTCTGACTCAGGTTCACAGGACTCACAAATGGAATTCAACACAGAAAAAATGAAACAGTGGGCATCGCCATGAAAACATGGATCTCCAGTGAGTCCTAAAGGAAAAAAGTAAAAAAATTGTCAGAAATAAATAGCATCAAAAGAGGCTTTGTTGAAAGATAGCTTATTGCAGAAGGCAGTGAATGCAGCCGGCATATCCTAAAAATCGGTGGATTAAGAGTCTTGCAGTGGAATTTCCAGTCAATTTATTCCGCAACTATATTCTGACTTATTTTGCCTTTGTAATCAGCATTCCCCAGATGTTATAGTGTTGCAAGAAACTTTGCTCTCTAAAGTAAAAAACCCCTAATCTTAAAAACTACCGAACATTTCGCTTATACCGCCCCTCTAGAGGAGGTGCGGTTTAGCAGTGCTTATAACTTCAAAAATTGCACATCATGTAAAAGATATAGGTCAAATAATAAATTTATAAAGTTAAATTTTAACATTAGACATCTCTCTCTTGGGACACCTCCCTTTTTTGTTAGTAAACCGTTATTTTCCGTCAGGCTTTCAAACTTCTAGTGTTTTAGATACCGTAATTTTGTGTTGCAGAAAAGACATATTAATGGTAGGAAACTTCAATTCTCATCACACCTTGTGGGAATTCAGAACAGATATGAGTAGAAAGCGATTGTAGGATTTCGATGCTAAAAATGATTTACCATGCATTAACCAGCGAACCCCTCCGTTTGTATGCAATCTGTCCCATTTTGCGATTTATCTCACTTTCTGTAATCCCAGCCTCAGCGTTTCTACATAGTCTACTTTGAACTAGGGTAAAAATAACAACCATTTTCTATATTTTTCGACCTCGTACGTCCCGTGACTTCAATAATCAGGCAACCCACTTCTCACATCAATTTCAATACATTTGAACAGACACTACGTGTGGCTTTGTCGGAACGAACCGAGGTAATTGAAGAGCGAAATGTTATTAACTTGAAGGATGTTATAAAACACTCTTAATAAAGCTAAATTCACAGTTAAGGTCTCTAAACAACGTCCTTTGAATAATTGGTAGAACTCTGATTGTTCACGTAATTACAAGCTAAGAAAAGCAGCGTGGCGAAAACTGCTCTATAATCAGTGCCCTAGAAACTGCAGCAATTACAAATACGCGGCTGCAATGTTTAAGCGAACAGTTACCGCTGCGAAGGATAACTATATGATAGCCAACGTTCTGAGTTTCTTTCAAAGCCTGGCCACAGCAAATCAAATTTCAACTTCCTTAAAGCCCAAAAAGTAATCCCACCATCAACAAACCTCATCGATAGTCTCAATGCCAAGTGAGTTGCCTACGTTTGTGGAAAATATTGCTCAAGGGCAGGAAAGCCACTTCACGGCTTCTAACTTTTTACCACTCGCCTTGCCCTGTTGACGGCGATGACTTTGGAAAGGTTACAGTGTCGGAAATAGCACAAGTAGTGAAAATGTTGCCCAATTCCGCTCCAGGCTCCAATGGAATAATTGCATCGGTAATAAAGATAATCCATAAAGTATCACCTCAGGATTTACTTGGAATAGTTAACCTCTCCATTAAACATTCGCTGATTTCGCCTATGTGTAGAATGGCGAAAATAATTCCTTTATTAAAGAAACATGGAGCAGCGTTTCCTTTGGATAACATTAGGCCTATTTGACTCACAACTTATCTGGTAAAAGTAATCAAAAGTCTTCAACACATTAAGAATGACAACTGGTTGGATGAAAATGCAATTTTAAGCCCCTGCCAAATTCGATTCAGGCATGACTGCTCGAATTGTTGTCCCCATGTTGGCCTGTAAAGCAGGATACAATTAGCTCGTCCTAAGAAACAGGTTCCCGTCATAGTAACCTTAGATATTGCAAAAGCTTATGACAGTGTGGAACTAATTAAACTAATAAATTTGCCAACGCACATCGGTGTACCAAATTACTTCGTCGCATGTGTTTACTCCTTTCTAAAAGATGGACAATTCTATTGCTCTTAATCTGGCATATCGTCTTCAAAGTATAAACAAACTAAAGGTCTCCCCCGAGGTTCAATACTCTCACCATTACTATTTAAAATTTTATTGTGCAGAATTCCAGCACAACATGATGTACAGGTGTATGCATACGCTGACGCCATCACATTTTTTGCTACAGCTACAGGTATACATACATTATATCAGATGCTACAGTTTTATATTTATGCTCTGGACACATGATTAGACGACATTAATCTATCATTAAACGTCAGAAAAGTGCTGTCGCAGTTTTTCCTACAAGTGTTCCAGTGCAGATTTTCGTGCTTTACAGACGCGACTTTATCCCGCAGGTAAAATCGAATAAATACTTGGGAGTGACTTATACTGATAACTTCAATTGGTGTCCGCATATAGAAATTATGGCAGCTAAAGGAGCACAGGTGCTTGGGATGCTTCGTAGACTCAGCAATAAACGTCGTAGTTTACGTCGTAATGTGCTGGTCATTATATATTGTATGCATATTCGCCCAATACTGCAGTTTGGCTGTGTCTTGTTTTCTGGAGCACCTGCCTACAAAATTAGACCACTGGTACTACTAGAACGTGAAGCGTTACGTTTATGTCTTGGGCTCCCTAAATTTGTCGCAATTAATATTTTATGTAAGGAAGCGCGCCAACCTTTTCTTCGTGCTATGTTCCAAATACTATCAGTCCGTACCTTCCTACAAATATACGCATCTCCACATAGTTGCAATATCATTGCATTAATGAGCCGACGTCCTTTTTTAACCAGCAGTGGTCTAGATTAAAGCGTCCACAAGTAGTCGTCGTACAGAAGCTATTCGAAACATTACAAGTTAACCTTCCTGAAGTACGGGTACTAAAAACACATATTTAAACAATGAAAATAAAATTGGACAATATATTTCCCAATAATTGCAAAACTCTTCCCAGTAGATACCTAAATGCCATTTTGAAAGACCACCTGGTAAGATTAGACATAAAGATTGTAATAGCAACTGATTCTTCAGTTCGCGAAGAGAAGGCAGGAGTCGGAATTGCATCCTCAGTGTTTGATTTACTTTTTCAATTCGTCTACCCAATTTCACACCTACTTATCAAACCGAATCACTTGCAAATCTCTTAGCTTTACGAAAACTAGCTCAATCAATAACAGATAATATTATTCTTTCAGACTGCTTGTCTGCGTTTAGTTCATTAACTGCGCCTAATATGTCCAATGATTTAAAAGTATTTTACGACCTTACCCCCAAGACATTTACGACTCATTCGCTTGGTGTGTGGATACCAGGGCATCGAGGTTTAACCCTCAATGAATATGCAGGTGCACTCGCATCGGCCCCGATAATTATACTATAATTTCTATATTGCGGAAGCTAGCATTTATCGCCGTAGCACGCTTTGAAAAATGTGTCATGTCAGATCAGTTTCGAAAATCTCGCTTGGCAACATTAAATTTCTCCCATCTTAAGTACCCCTGGAAAAATCGATGGTGCTCCTCTAGAGCGGCGGAGATATCAATTACGAGGCTAAGATGCCGAGCCCCCCCCCCCTGAACCTTTATTTACGCAGGTCTGGTCTGGCACAGTCTCCCCTATGCCTCAACTGCAACGAGGGTGAATCTCTTCCCCATTTCCTCTTAACGTGCAGGTTATATACAAACCAAAGGAAGAGACTGTTAAAAGAACCTCTCCATAGGTTGGCTCTAAATTTATCCCTTTCGGTGATCCTCTCCTTTGGAGCAACTGAAAAGGGATTTAGCCATAGGAATGTTTGGGAGGCCGTATGCGATTTTCTAAAGGCAACAAAACGATTAGAATGTTAAGCTGAGGCATAAATTCACTTTATTTTAAACCATAATAGCTTGTTCGCTCTTTGTATTACCTCTATTTATTTCATTTCTAATTTATCGTTTACCAATTGGTTCTTTTGTTAAACATCGTTATCTAAATAATCCGGCTGGTAAAACAACTCTACCTCCCAAATGAGGCACCGTTCGTTTCATGGCCGTTCCCCGTGGTGTTTTGCGCCAGGACTCCGAGGAACAACCAACCAACCTTTAGTTTTTGTATTTTTTTGAGGATAACATAGTTTTCTCCAGCCAAGTGCGGGTTTTTGCCAAAGTGCGATAGAGACAGAGTCGCACACGCGACCGCCAGACCCTACGAATCCTGCGGAAGCCACCTCCAGAAAGCGCAATGGCGCTGAGAGTGACACTGACAGTGATGATACCATGAACCATTAGTCAGCAGTGAAGAGTCCGGTGACGAAACTTTCGAGCTGGTGAGGAGCCAAAAGGCTCATAGAGGGTTTCTGAGCACGCTTTCCGATTGCAGTGCGTCCCCCATAAGGCCTTCGCGTAGTATCAAGGAATTCACCGTCCTGTTCATGCCAGTTCTCGGCACGGATAATATGAGGCGCCTCAGCAGGCAAGCCGTGTCTGCACAGCTGGAGGCACTGGTGCCAAACGAAATCAAAGACGTCAGAGAGAACAGGCGCAAGTAGGTTCTAGCCATTGACGCTAACCACGTGGCTGCGCTGGACATATTGCGCAAGGTCACAGAGTTCAATGGCATGGCAGTACGCTCTCACATACCGATCGGCAAGGAAGTCATCACTGGAGTAAATTATGATGTTTACGAGCCAATGGCCAACATCACCGTTTGTGCCTGGTGCACTGAACCTCACGCCACTAGCAGATATCAATCCAATACTCGGAAATGTTCGAATTGTGACGGGCCTCACGATGCATCTTCGAAAGATTGTCAGAGTGTTCGAGGGGAAACAACAGGGCTGAAGAAAATGGTTCGAGATCACTCGTCTTACCGGGAAGTGGCTGCATCTATTAGACGACGACAATCACGTCATCGATGGTGCTCCAAGACATGCAAAGCATCGTTGACTCCTGAACCGCGCTCAAAGTCGCTTCCACTTCTGTCTCCCAGAACAAGCGATGTCTGGTCGAAGGATAAAGAAGCCGCAAACAATGACACAGCTGACGCCTGGCCGGAACTCCCTCGACTACAAGCCACTAAAGAGCGCCATAAAACTTCACCAGTGAAGCACTCCTCGTCCGAATTCTCCAAACCAACAGAGGAAGATAAAGAAATAGTCGCCATGGTCAGCTTCCTTGTGAGTACCATTCGTGTGTTCGTAGAGAAGGTGCAAACAATAATAGCACAAAGCGCGCTGCAGCTGCTGGATACCATCAGCCCGGTTCGTAGCAAGCCTTCAAAATCAATTCCTTAACAAGAATAACAGCAGAACCATTGCTCGTCAACGGCAACAGCTATCGTTTGCTGATGATATTTGAAAC
Organism: Rhipicephalus annulatus; assembly: GCA_013436015.1. NCBI lineage: Eukaryota > Metazoa > Arthropoda > Arachnida > Ixodida > Ixodidae > Rhipicephalus > Rhipicephalus annulatus. The sequence goes on from WOVY01009981.1 coordinate 173,494, forward strand.
GCCATCATACTTCAATGAAATGTGAGAGGCCTGAGGCCCCGGATAGCGGACTTCCGGCAGTTAGTGTTTAAAAACCTCTTCCCGCTAATAGTAATCTGTGAGCCAAACTCATCGAATATTAGATTATGAGGACACGAGTATTTCACTGCAACCACGAATGGAAGGAGCAGCAAAGTTATTGTTTACATTCGCAAGGATTTTAATTATTTTGCCCACGCTATACCGCCAGACGACGAGAACCAGTGCGTGTGCATCACTCCGAAGAAGAAGTGGTTGTTTTTTACACTTATAGGCGTATATATATCCCTCGCAAGTCCATATGATTGTAAAAAATTAACAGACATTATGGCAGCTATTCCAGGCCCTTGCAATAGAACAGGTGATTTCAATGCACAACATTCGATATGGGGAAGCTTGACGACAAACTCCAAGCGATGCTCAATGATATCGTTTGTGTCAGATAACAACCTGCGCCTTCTGAGTGATAGTAGCCGGACATGCCTGCGAGGAACGACGTACAGCAGCTGCCTCGACCTGACTTGGTGTCGTGTTGCCTAAGTTCAAATGTGCGGTGGTTTACAAATATCAAAACCCATGGTAGCGATCACATTCCGACTTAAGTCAGCATTGATGGGCAAGAGACTTCGTCCTTGTCAGTCGATCGGTATATAGACTGGACACTTTATGAAGATCAAGTAGAGGACACGTGCAGAAATGATTTCTCGTTTAGGCTAGAAGAAGTAATTGCTGATGCAATGAAAAACTTTACGCGCAGCTTCACACGCTCACAGAAGCGCAGGTAGCTTGACATCGAATTATAAAGTCTTTCGGCATTACGTAGACTTGCTGAGAGATGATACAGGTATGGACAACTCTACAGGGCCTTCGCTCAAGCGCCATGCAACGTCATCCCTTCAAGGTTCTCGCACTTCGTCTAAACCGCCGTGAAATTGAAGTTGCAGAGGATTTTTGCACAAACATCACTGGCGGGACAGTCCTATTCTCCGATATGCATTTATGCGCTATCCCCGGTCCACGAGATATAAGTATGGATGCTCCCTTTTCTATGGAAGAGCTAGAAGCTGAACTGACACTGTGTAGGCGTCCTTATTTACCAGTGCCAGATGAAATAACGTATACGACTCTACGTCACTTAGGCCAAGCAGCAAGGCAACAACTGCTAAATTTATTTAGTTGGTCATGGAAAGATTGCGTCGTACCTCAAGAATGTAAACGGAGCCGTCTTGTGCCACTTCTAATTGCAAGAAAATCCTCTCTGTTTCTGACATCATACCAGCCTGTAGATCTCTCCAGCTGCGTTGGGAAACTCATGGAGCGCATGATTTTCACGCGCCTGGAATGGTTCCTTCAACGGCACAACATTTACCCCGACTCCAGGGTGGGATTTTGACGAGGCCATTCACCTATTGACAACGTCGTCAATTTGGTGTCATCGGTAGAACAGCAGAAATTTAGAAAGCGATTAGCACTTGCACTCTTTATTGATGCTAAAGGTGCGTTTGACAACGTTTCCCAACAAGATATCTAGACACACTGCTGGTAATTGAACTGGGAGGGCGAATGTTTCGATGCATTTGAAGCTACCTGACACGATCCTTTTTCTCTATATACTGAAGTTGGCCCGACCTCAAACAACTATACGTGCCATGGGGTCCCGCCAGAAGTTTTTTTAAGCCCAGTTCTTTTCAATCTTGCCTTGCTTGACCTGGCGGAAGTTTTCACAGAAACAGCCAGTGCTTCAATATACGGTGATGACATCTGTGGCTGGGCATCTGCATTGACACGCCTACAAGTTCGAGCAAGGATACAGAAGGCAGTGTCGCAAGCATCTTACTATCTTCGCACGCAAGGTCTAACAATGTCAACAGAAAAATGGGCACTGGTGGCCTTCACGCGCAAGGCGATGAGAAGGTACCCGATAAGCATTATTGGCCAGCCCATCTCTTACAAGCGTAGCCATCGTTTTTTAGGTGTCATTGTTGACCGCGACCTCTCCTGGAGCCCTCACGTGACTAGCTTGAAAGCGAAACTGGTATCTACTGCCCACGTCCTAAAAGTCATCGCTGGAAAAATACGGGGTTCATCATTTAGTTAAATGCTACAGCTATACCAAGCACTTTTTATTGGTGTACTGCGCTACAATTCTCCGATGCCTACTAAAACTTGCAAGACAAAGATCCAAGCACTTCAGAGCGTGCAAGCACCGGCACTACTTGTTTGTCTCGGCCTACTACGAACTACCTCAACCACTGGAACAGATATATTGGCTCGGGATTATCCGGTTACGACCTACATCAAAACCGACGGGCTGAGAGCACATATTTGGCACATTTCACGGATGGCATCGAGCCATCTGCCACCAGCATTTCTGCCAGAACAACGATTGCAGGCGTCGTTCTCTAAGGTCGTCAGCTTCCACCGCGCTTTGCTACCATCCGGTTTTATACCATTGGTACCTTCACCGTCCGCTTTGTGGAGCCTACGACAACCCGACGTGTGCCTTTCCGTCTCAAGAATAAGAAATAGAAAAGTTCTTTCCACCTTGGCCTTGAAGCAAGCAACTCTGGACTGTTTACACACCTTCTACGCTGACGGAATCCACGTATACACAGATGGCTCTACCACCCAGACTAGCTCAACCGGTGCCACTGTCGTTCCATCGCGACACATCAATATCACTTACAAAAGTTGTCACGTGTTCACATGGACTGGTTCGGAAATTGTTGCCTTGCGAGATGCCATCGATTAAATAAAGCAACAACCGGCTAATCGATGCGTAGTATTCTGCGACTCCAAGGTGGCTCTACAATGTCTTTCGTCGGCATTTTGTCGGGGGTCGTATGAACAACTGGTGTCGGATATCAGAGAAATGCTGCACTATGCTACCGAACAAGGATACAACGTTCTGTTCCAGTGGATGCAAGTCATTGCGGTATCTCCAGCAATGACCTCGCCGATGAAGCAGCCAAAATGCACATCTACAAACAAACCCTGTTTCCGTACCTTTAAGATTGACTCGGCTAGATACCTATGTGAACTGGCACAGATCATGACACTCCAGAAGTGATAGCCATCACAGTTCGCACACCCTCAACTATATTCTACCGACCCATCTGTACGACTGCGGCTACCCTCTGGTCTTTCTAGGGAGGACGGTACCGTGTTGTGCCGTCTGCGTCTCGGCGTAGCCTTCACCAATGCCTACTCATTTAAGATAGGGACGGCCGACAGCACAGAGTGCAACGACTGCGCCGTCGATGAGACCATTGAACATATGTTAATGCCCGGCATACAAAAACGAGCGGCTTCACTTGCACAGTGTTTTAAATCAACTGGACAGCAGTGATTTCACTGTCGCGAAAGTTTTGGTACCACGGCACTGCCCATCTAATTTCCGAAAGGCAACTAAAGCACTGTTGCATTTTCTCAAAGACATTGGCGTGTTTCATCGTTTGTGATGTCAAACCCTTACGCGTCGGCCCAGTCAGTGATTTTTTTTCTCCTCCTCTATAACTTTCCTTCCCCCCTCCCCTTCTCCAGTGCAGGGTAGCCTACCGGGGCTCAGCCCTGGTTAACGTCCCTTCCTTTCTCCTTGTGTTCTATCTCTCTCTTTGTAGATTGATGTCGAAGTTCGCAGACTTTATGGCCGAGTCTTCGCTTGCTGCTAGAAGCGTCGTCTGATTCTTGAGAGAGCGTTTCGAATGGCCACTCGGTCTTTCTGTCAAGTTGAGCTGGTACGTTGGAAATGCGGCACAATAGCCTTCCTGAGGTGATGGACCTGCCCAAAAGTGGCTTGTGATATTTATATGAACACACACACACACACACACACATATATATATATATATATATATATATATATATATATATATATATATATATATATATATATATATATATACAAAAAACAAAAGTGGTGCTGGGTCTGGGTAAGATTATTCGTAGGGAAGAAGACGCACGTACGAAGTGATTTAATTGACGTTTCGGCCACGGGTCCGGCCTTCATCAGAATACAGATTATGGCACGAGTGTTGTTTATATACATGTGCATATCAATAAGATACAAATATTAAAACCGGCACGAAAGGCTATATATGGGCATATATATATGCAAGTCACACAATTTGAAGGGCACCTGATACACGAGTAAAAAGATATCGTTTCCACGCGCGAGCAAGTGGCGAGCACGTTGTTTACAAATAAAAGATAAAACGCATAAAAGATAAAGCACATAACATGAAGAGTAGTCTGACCGGTGATAGCAAGAGGAAAAGGAGGAAAAAATAATTAAATATTAACAAAATCGCAAAGAAAGGCGTTACAAAGCTGCTACGTAATCAACCGATACAGACAATGTAGTGCGACTTGCTGAGCAAGATTGAAAAAGGATGTACAGGGTGATACAGGTTACGCAAATAGACAACTAAGTTTTCCTACGTTTTCATTTAAACCAGATCTGACAACGTCGAACTTATAGATGAGGAATGATGCACGGGCTTCTCTATCATAACTTGTGCGGAAACCAGATTGTAGTGACGTGACTTGTAGATTTTCAAAAGAGTGGTCAGGGAGGTGCACGTGTCTTAAAATGGGCTAGTGGGGCAAGGTGTTAGCATGAGAATTATGGTAGTTAAAACGCAGTCTATAAGGACCTTCTGTTTGACCAATGTACTGTATTTCACATAGCGCACATTCTATCGTGTATATCTTGTTCTTAGAATCGCAGTCAAGATTGTCTTTGATCTTCAAGGAAACGTTTGAACCAGTACTGGTGACTTGTTGGCATGTGCGCATGTACGGGCATACTTTGCATCGCGGTTTTTGGCAAGGATGGTACCCGATCGTGTCAGGACTGTCTGATTTCGACGATGATGACGATGAGAGTATGTCTCGAATATTTTTAGCTTTGCGATACACTGCTTTAGGTGGTTCGGTGAAAATGGTTCTGAAGCGTTCACTTTGCATTAGAATATTGTGGTGCTTTCTCAGCACATTCGAAACACGTGCAACTGACGCAGAATGGGTAAGGACTAAGTTTGTTTGCGGTGAGGGAGTCGCGTTTTTAGCAGTGCACAACAGGGTTCTACGATTATGCATGTCGGCACGTTTTATTGCGTCATCATTTCATTGCGGCGGATATTTTTGCTTGACTAGAGCATCCTCTAGTGTTCTGCAATTTTTTTGAAACTCTAATTGCTCTGAGCAGATTCTTTTAAAGCGTAAGGCCTGACTGTAAGGGATGCTAGTTTTGAAATGTTTCACGTGGCAACTGTCAAACTGCAAATACTGTTGCCTGGTCTGTAGGCTTCCTGTATAGAGCAGTGGATAGATTATCATTCACAACCGAAATGCTTACATCAAGAAAACTAAGCAATGATGTGAAATAGGTGTGAGAAAATGATATTGATGAATAGGCATCATTAAAGTCAGATATGAAGGAAAGCAACTCCTGTTCCCCATGCGGTCAAATAAGGAAAGTGTCATCGATGTAACGTTTATAATTAAAAGGTTTCAGCGCGCGGGTTTGCGAACATTCACTTTCAAGCTGGCCCATGAATATATTGGCGTTGTTGGGTCCAATACGTGTACCCAATGACGCGCCACTAACTTGGACGTAGTGTTGCCCTTCAAACTTGAAAGTTATTTAGCTAATGTGTTGCTGTCGATAGATTTGCCCGGTGACGCTGCTTCATAGGACCTGGCAACTGCCGCTATTTCGTCTACATGCGGAATGTTGGTGTATAAAGACGCTACTCTAGCGTGACCAAAAAGGAACCTTGAGGAATAATCAGATCAATTATACCAGAAACAAAGTCGGTAGTGTTCCTTACGTAAGACGGAAGTGATACTGGGATATTACTGATTAGAGAATCGACATAGCAGTACAATTTTTCTGTGACAGTACCTATACCTGAAATATAGGAACGGCCGAGGTCGTTTATCTTGTGTAATTTAGTCAAAAGGTAAAAACTACCGGGAACAGGACTTAGGGAAATAAGAGAATGAATCGCATTGTCAGGCACCTTTTTCTTTTTGAGAAGTTCTAGCAAAGTGCTCTGGACAAGAGATTTAAATTGTTCAGTGGGGTCGTGACCCACACGCTTGTAAAAACTCGTGTCTGCGAGCTGTTTTAGGCCTCTGCTTCGTAATCAGGCGTGTTCATTACGACAACAGACCCACCTTTGTCCGCAGGCTACATGACGATGTCTTTGTGACAGGACAAGGCATTTAGTGCTTTCATTTCACTGGTGAATAGGTTATGGCGAAACGGCGTTTGCTGCCGATACGACTGTAGTACGTCTCGTTGTACAGCTTTGATATACATATCTAAGCATCTGTCTCGCTGTGAGGGACGTACCCAACATTTTCCAGAAGGTAATGCGCTTGTAGAACCATTTGTCTTTTGCCGGCCATTGAAAAACTCGTGCAAGCGTAAGTTGCGGGCAAAACTATCCAAGTCTTTCAGTAATTAAAATTCACTGTGTCTGCCTGTGGCCGGACAGAAATTGAGACCGCGGCACAGAAAACTGCGCTCCTCAGCAGTAAGTACAATGTCCGAAATATTCACTATATTGCTCTGCTCCTTGACGATATAATTGTCAATGGAAGGTGACAAAGAAGTATCGGAGTAAGCTTCTACCGGATCCATTTGCAAAGGGACGTAATTGCATGCATTGTTCTGGCTAGGACACCAAGCGCCATCACGCGATATTTTGTTGACTTTCAATGCGTAAATTTCACGATGCTTTTTAGATGCTTATGCATCTAGTGCGGCGGACTCATTAGACGAGAGGCTTAAATTTACTGACATTTGATTTTGTTGGTGCAAGGTTTTTTAGCTTAAAGAACGATAATGATCAAGGGTAACTCGGGTGAGTTGTAGTAAAGCATTTCTTAAAGGGCCACTCACCAGGTTTAACAATTTTGAGCTGACAAGCGCAATGCGTAGACGAGGCGTTCATAATCACGCCTGCCAAAATTTGCAACGCTACGCGCCGCGGAAATGGGTCAAATTTCAAGATGAAAGCTGCTCCCTCTCCCCTCTGCCAGCACACGCGTAGAAAATGAGGGCATCACGTGGGCGTAGGAATGGCCCTACGTACACGGCAATGCAGTGACGTTGGTCCTCTGCGTAGACGACTCTGATGTGATGTTGTCAACAGTATACGACGTGACATGACAAAAATCATTCAACACAACATGCGTAGTTTATGTATTGGTTGCTTTGAAAGATCAGTAAATCTTGAAATAAATAATGAGGCGCAATAAAAATTGTGCGCGTTTTTCTTGCATTTTTTCCCGTAATATGCTAGGAGATGCGGGACTAATGTGCCAGCGTTTCACAAGCGTTTGGGTCCCCGCGGTCAGCGCATTGAGCAAAAGACCTCCGTGGAACGCTACTACGCGTTCGCGCACTCATTGTGTTCATCTACTCTGCCGCGTCTAAGCCAGCGTTTCCAAACAATCCCGCAGAAACAGGCAGAAGACCACAAAATTACGCTGGTCAACAAAGCAACGCCGCTCGCGTGCACGGGGGATGGGCTTATTCGGTCACGTCATGCGCACGTCACCTCTTTGTCGGATGTCGGAGAGGGTGGGGAATAGATTTGGCTTGCGAAGGCTACGCGGAGAAGCGGCAAGGGTGTCGAGCTCACCTCCTCTCACCATCATTTCGCGCCGCTTCAAAAAACCTGTTTTCTCCGCTCGTAATGAACCGATCGGAAAAATTTTTGTGGCACAACGTTCCTTATCGGACACCGAACAACTTCCACTGTCTTACTAAAATTCGGTAAGGGGCCTGGTGAGTGGCCCTTTAATTTGTTGTCCCACCTATCTATATTTTGCTGAGAGATGTTAGACAGGGCTAAATTCACAATGATACGTAGACCCTTAGGTGCAACAGACGTGGTTAAGTAGGTGTTCAAAGTATCTACATGTAGGTCGTTGCAAACGCGTTTTTCTAACACCTTTCGTAACATTAAAAATTCTTTTGAACTGAGCCAAAAAGTGTTTTTACGGGGTGACAAAGTCTTTAGTCAATCGGCAGGTCCCTGTTGCATGGCTTGGGTATGGCTGCGAAGCTTGTAGCGGTCACCGGCTTCGCATATATATATATATATATATATATATATATATATATATATATATATATATATATATATATATATATATATATATATATATATATATATATACGTCCACTTCAGGACAAAGGCCTCTCCCATGTTCCGCCAGTTAACCCGGTCCTGTGCTTGTTACTGCCAATTTATACCCGCAAACTTCTTCATCTCATCTGCCCACCTAACCTTCTGTCTTCCCCTAACCCGATTCCCCTCTCTGGCAATCCAGTTAGTTACCCTTAATGACCACCGGTTATCCTGTCTACGCGCTACATGCCCGGCCCATGTCCATTTCTTCTTCTTTATTTCAACTATGATATCCTTAACCCCCGTTTCTCCCCTAATCCACTCTGCTCTATTCTTGTCTCTTAAGGTAACACCTACCATTTTTCTTTCCATTGCTCGCTGCGTCGTCCTCAGTTTAAGCTGAACCCTCTTTGTAAGTCTCCAGGTTTCTGCTCCATAGCTAAGTACCGGCAAGATACAGCTGTTATATACCTTCCTCTTGAGGGATAGTGGCAATCTACCTGTCGTAATTTGAGAGTGCTTGCCGAATGTGCTCCACCCCATTCTTATTCTTCTAGTTACTTCAATCTCGTGGTTAGGCTCTGCGGTAATTACCTGTCCTAAGTAGACATAGTCTTTTACAACTTCAAGTGCACTATTACCTATCTCGAAGCGCTGCTCGTTTCCGATGTTGTTGTACATTAATTTCGTTTTCTGCAGATTAATTTTAAGACCAACCTTTCGGCTCTCCTTGTCTAACTCCGTCATCATGAGTTGCAATTCGTCCCCTGAGTTACTCAGCAATGCAATATCATCGCCGAAGCGCCGGTTACTAAGGTATTCTCCATTAACTCTTATCCCTAACTGTTCCCATTCTAGGCTTCTGAAAACCTCCTGTAAGCACGCGGTAAATAGCATTGGGGAGATTGTGTCCCCCTGCCTTATACCCTTCTTGATTGGTATTCTGTTGCTTTCTTTATGAAGCACTATGATAGCAGTTTATCCCCTGTAGATTTCTTCCAGAATGTTTATATATACTTCATCTACGCCCTGATTCTGCAGTGCCTGCATGATGGCTGATATTTCTACTGAATCAAACGCCTTCTCGTAATTTATGAAGGCTATGTATAGTGGTTGGTTATACTTTGAGCATTTCTCTATTACCTGATTGATAGTATGAATGTGGTCAATTGTTGAGTAGCCTGTTCGAAATCCTGCTTGTTCCTTTGGTTGATTGGCCCCGCCGCGGTGGTCTAGTGGCTAAGGTACTCGGCTGCTGACCCGCAGGGCGCGGGTTCGAATCCCGGCTGCGGCGGCTGCATTTCCGATGGAGGCGGAAATGTTGTAGGCCCGTGTGCTCAAATTTCGGTGCACGTTAAAGAACCCCAGGTGGTCTAAATTTCCGGAGCCCTCCACTACGGCGTCTCTCATAATCATATAGTCGGTTTTGGGACGTTAAACCCCACATATCAATCAATCAATCAATCAATCAATCCTTTGGTTGATTGAATTCTATTGTTTTCTTTACTCTGTTAGCAATTACCTTTGTAAATTGCTTGTATACTACAGAGAGCAAGCTCATCGGCCTGTAATTCTTCAAGTTGTTGTCATCTTCTTTCTTATGTATTAAGATGATGTTAGCGTTCTTCCAAGACTCTGGTACCCTTCTCGTCAGGGTTGTAGGCCCGTGTACTCAAATTTGGGTGCACGTTAAAGAACCCCAGGTGGTCAAAATTTCCGGAGCCCTCCACTACGGCGTCTCTCATAATCATATAGTGGATTTGGGACGTTAAACCCCACATATCAATCAATCAATCAATCAATCCTTTGGTTGATTGAATTCTATTGTTTTCTTTACTCTGTTAGCAATTACCTTTGTAAATTGCTTGTATACTACAGAGAGCAAGCTCATCGGCCTGTAATTCTTCAAGTTGTTGTCATCTTCTTTCTTATGTATTAAGATGATGTTAGCGTTCTTCCAAGACTCTGGTACCCTTCTCGTCAGGGTTGTAGGCCCGTGTGCTCAAATTTCGGTGCACGTTAAAGAACCCCAGGTGGTCTAAATTTCCGGAGCCCTCCACTACGGCGTCTCTCATAATCATATAGTGGTTTTGGGACGTTAAACCCCACATATCAATCAATCAATCAATCCTTTGGTTGATTGAATTCTATTGTTTTCTTTACTCTGTTAGAAATTACCTTTGTAAATTGCTTGTATACTACAGAGAGCAAGCTCATCGGCCTGTAATTCTTCAAGTTGTTGTCATCTTCTTTCTTATGTATTAAGATGATGTTAGCGTTCTTCCAAGACTCTGGTACCCTTCTCGTCAGGGTTGTAGGCCCGTGTACTCAAATTTGGGTGCACGTTAAAGAACCCCAGGTGGTCAAAATTTCCGGCGCCCTCCACTACGGCGTCTCTCATAATCATAGGGTGGTTTTGGGACGTTAAACCCCACAAATCCTTCTCGTCAGGAGACACCTCGTAAACAGGGTGGCTAGTTTTTCTAACACAATCTGTCCTCAATCGTCCAGCAGATCTGATGTTACCTGATCCTCACCAGCAGCTTTGCCTCTTTGCATGCTCTTCAAAGCTTTTCTGACTTCTTCTATTGTTACTGGTGGGGTGTCATCTGGGTTACTGCTACTTCTTATAGAATAAGGTCGTGGTTGTCTCGGCTACTGCACAGATCTCTGTAAAACTCCTCCGCTATTTTAACTATCCTATCCATATTTGTAGTTAATTTGCCTTCTTTGTTCCCTAGTGCATACATCCGACTTTTGCCTATCCCAAGTTTTCTCTTTACCTCCGTTTTTCAGAGCGTGTTCAATTCTCTCCATGTTATACCTTCTTACATCGCATACTTTAAGTCTATTAATCAACTTGAAAGCTCTGCCAGTTCTATTTCGTCTGTTGTACTTGACACTTTCATGACTTGACGCTTCTTAATTAGGTTCTTCGTTTCTTGGGAAAGCTTGCCAGTGTCCCTTCTAACTACCCTCCCTCCAACTTCCACTGCACACTCCGTAATGATACTCGTCAGATTATCATTCATTGTATCTACTCTAAGGTTGGTTTCCTCACTAATAGCCAAATATCTGTTCTGCAGTGACACTCTGAATTCCTGTACTTTCCCTCTCAGTGCTGGCTCATTGATTGGCTTCTTGCGTATCAGTTTCTGTCGTTCCTTCTTTAAGTCTAGGCGAATTCGAGACCGTACCATTCTATGGTCACTGCATCGTACCTTGCCAACCACTTCCACATTCTGCACGATTCCTGGGTGTGCAGTCATTATAAAGTCTGCTTCGTTCTTATTTTCGCCATTGGGGCTCCTCCATGTCCACTTGTGGTTTTCTCGTTTTCGGTAGAAGGTATTCAAAATCTACAAATTATTGCGTTCTGCGAATTCTACTCGTAGCTCTCCTCTAGCGTTTCTAGTGCCGATGCCATAATCTCCTACTTCCTGGTCTCCAACCTGCTTCTTCCCTACCTTTGCAACAAGTCGCCCATCACTATAGTATACTGTGTTTTTAGCTTACTCATTGCCGATTCCACGTCTTCATAGAAGCTTTCAACTGAAGCGTCACCATGGCTGGATGTAGGCGCGTAAGCCTGTACTACCTTCATCTTGTATCTTTTATTCAGTTTAATTACAATACCTACCACCATTTCATTATAGCTATAGTATTCCTCTATGTTGCCAGCTATGTTTCTGTGAATTAGGAACCCCACCCCCCGTTCTCCTCTGCCTGCCGAGCCCCAATAGCAAAGGACGTGCCCGTTCTGTAGCACAGTATAGGCCTCATCTGTCCTCCTAACCTCACTGAGCCCTATTATATCCCATTTAACACCCTCTAGCTCCTCGAATAGTACAGCTAGACTTCCCTCACTAGATAAGGTTCTAGCGTTAAACGTTGCCAAGCTCAGGTTCCAAAGGCGGCCTGTAGTCCAGAGATTCTTAGCACCCTCTGCTGCGTTGCAGATCTGACCGCCGCCATGGTCAGTTGCTTCGCAGCTGCTGGGGACTGAGGGCCGTGAGTTATTTGACGTATGCATGTGGGAGGTAGTGGCCAGATACTGCACCAGGGTGGCCAGTCCTTCTCTGGTGAGGGAGTGCGTTCCTGGTGGTGGTTCCCGGTGAGGCCGCACCCCAGGCCTCTTAATGCAGTTCCATCAACACGCGGATTTTTTTTCCGGCTGGGAACTGCGTGGCACCGGGATTTTAACCACGGACCTCTTGCCTGCGAGGCGGATGCTCTAACCACTACGCCATCGCCGCAGCCGGATTGTTATGTTCTAAATGTAGGTTTCAGCGGTGTATCAGTCAAGTTTGTGGTTATTTTTTATAAAAATGTTTTAATGAAATGGGATTTATGCTGATTACCCCGTTGATTTAGGGTCTAGAGAGTACGGAGTTGGGCCTCCGATTAGCCTATTGGATGCTGTTTATTAATATATTAAGTGGACAAAATTGAAATTCGTTTGTGAGGTGATGTTACCAAATTATTCTTTTAGTGATTAGGCTTAATTTTGGTAATGAAATAGTTCCGGTACTATTACTCCTGTCCTGATGAAACCTGAGCGGCGGCAGGTCTACAACAAGGGCTTTGCACTGTATGAGTTAGAAGTTTCCCTGGTAGGTTATTAGCAAAGTTAAAAGCGATCGTAAAAAAGAAACAAAAAGTGGTTCAAGACTGATCTGACGGGCGTACCTTTCTTCCGAGCAGTGAGCCACCCTCCTCCTCTGAGCGAAGGAAGACGCGGGTGCCACACGTTTATTAGCGGTTCTCGTTATATTCTTTCTAACTCTGTATCTTCCGGTTACCTTAAGCTATCAAAATTATTTTTACACGGAAAAAAACCGGACTGTTGTGTTCTAAAAGAAGATATTAGCTATTTTTTGGTGGCGTTTGGAGCTCCTTTTGAAAATTTGTTTTATTGAAATGAGCTTTTTGCTGATTACCACCTTAATTAAGGGCCTAGAGTGTACGGAATTTGGCCTCCTGGTAGCCTAAGGGGTGCAGTTTATTATTATATTAAGCGCACAAAATTTAAATGCGTTTGCGAAGTGATATTACCAATTTATTCTTTTTAGTTATTAGGCTTAATTTTGATTGCGGAATAAATCTGGAACTATTAAACCTAGCCTGATCAAACTTCAGTAGCATCAGGTCTACCCTAAGGACTTTCAACTTTATAAGTAAGAAGTTTCCCGGTATAATATTAACGAAGCTACAAGCGATCGTAAAAAAACACGTGGTCCGACTGTTGTTGTTTTCACAGATTCACAATGTTTTCCGCTCCTAAAATTTGAAAATTTCGTTTGTAATAGCAGTATTTGTAGCGGCTGAACTTCTTGTATCTTCACGAACAAATAGACACCACTCTGACCCTCCTAGAACCAAAATTGCTAAAGTTATAAATAGATATGTGCAGAGCTCACTTACCCGTGCTGCTGACCGGGTAATTTATATAGTGTACCAAGCTGGGATCTGCACACTATGTGTTATACCACCATGACTTCCACCAAAGGTTAGACCTACCGACCGAGCTCGTACAGTTGTGTTATCCGTGCTTCTAGGTTTCAGAATACACGATTTCGATGATTAAGAATGACAATACAGCACGGCCATGCCATCAATGAACCTAAATGAAGCATTTTTCATTGTGTATGGTGTCCGCGTAAAAAGCAGCAACAACCTTTATGCGACGCGATTCCAGCACTCCCAGAGAAAGCATGTCTCTCCTCACCGACAGCCGACGGTCGCACTCGCTGGCACTTCTCTAGCTTTTATGCGAGAACACAAACTTGGCAATTCGTATGCTTGGAGAACCAATATGATAGCGTAATGTTTCCGGCACAATGCATTCGGTTTGGCCAAGCCGTTATGTCGTTATTGCTATAGCGAAAAAGCTACAGCAGTGCACTGGCACGACTGCCCTCTACACTGTGCGAAAAGTATCCCATTACTCAATCAATTTAGGTGGGCATATCTATGTAATGAGCCTAGAGGCGTCATAAAGCTTGAGCAGATGTCAGCTCTTTGGAACGAGTGCAAAACGGATATTAAACTTGGCAGATCGCACCAGTAAACTGCAGCTGCTTCCCAGTCTGTTTTTTTTCTTGTGGTTGTGAATTGCAATAAAAACATAGTGCTGGTGCCATTATCGCAGTGGCAATCGTTACAGGCAGCAGTTGCTTGTACTTAATAATGTGCAAATTTTAGTAGCAGGTGCAGATCTCGTCTACGCCGAGTACAGGACAAACAAAACTGAAGTTGAACCATGAGTTTGTACGTCAACTAGCTATTTAACACGCTAAATACGTCATGATTACGTGCTACCGTGATTCGTGTCTCCGAATGGGAATCCACAATTTGCACGTTCAACCCTCCATGATAGTTTTTTTTATGGGACGGGTGTTTCTTTTACATCATTTTTTATATAATTCTTTTTTAGTTTTGTGGCAGCTCGTCATGATAATTCCGACGCCATTTCGCGCTCAAGCGTTGCCAGCGGTGCAGCCCCTGCCATATCCCACTATGCACCATGGTGGACGTTTTCCAGCATTCACCCACTACATTAAACCACCACAATAATGGGTGATGGTTTATACCATGCCCACCATTCGTTTTTTTTCAATAGGGGTCCAATGTGCCGGCATCAGAAAAGTCGGCGATTTCATTGAGGAAAGCGACGGTGGTGCCTCTAGGGACATGCTGAAACTTATTGCTCAAGTTCAAGTTGGTCAGCAGAGCTCGAGAGCGTTTATTGTCTAACCGAACAAGGCATCGAGCTATGCAGATGTTTCGTTTGATCAGCAGCCGGATATTTGCCTCTGCAATACCTTCATAGTCATTGAATTAATCGAAAACCTCGCAGGTTACCAAGGTCAACACGCAACTTTTCGGCGGTAATTTGACGTCATCGTCAACAATTCTCAAAGCATTAACGTAACTGTCGTGAGGGTTGCACGCCAAAGCGTGTGCCGTAGAAAACGTCACCTGCGACTCTTGTAAGTCAATCACGGCTCCGTTATCATGCAGAAAGTTAAGTCCGAGAGTTAGGTTCCTTGAACAACTCGGCAGTATTACGAAATCTCCGAGAACACGAAAAATTTGTGGATACTGACTCGCGCTGTGAACCGTCCCACCGAAGTGAGAAGATGGCCTCCTGTCGTAAGTATCTGCGACCCAGCCTACTGGGTAGAAACCTTCTTCAGCCTGCAGGCAAGACGCATGCTCATAACGGAAGTGTCTGCTCCAGTGTCGATTATCACCATTACTTCGTCGTCTAGGGTTACCGCAATGTTTGATGTCATCACTCTTTGTACCACGTTTGACTGTGTCTGTACATCTTTTTGCTGCCGTCGTTGTCGTCGTAGTGAAGGATTTTCCATAGAGTATGCGTCAGCGGCCTAGAGAGTTTCGAGATGAAACTCTCTATTTCCAGTGGTCGCTCGCCAGGTCGTGGTTGATGGGCATTAGGCGAAAATTCATGGAGACCCACACGGTGGTGTGGACATGTCCGATAGGCGTGTCCGGCGTCCCCGCAGTAGAAACAAAGGTGCCTGTGATAAGGTGTACGCCAGATATCACTCTTCTTCCGTCATGCTTCGTCGATCAACGGCGGGCTGCTAGAACGGAAGCCTACCTCCATTTGCTGAGTGCGTCGCTAATTGGGGTAAAACATGATGGGTGAACTGCATGATGGAAAACATCGCACTGCTTCCGCGTAGCTCATTTTGACGCAGTGCCTCTGTTGTGGCACCTCGGACTGTTGGGTAGCGTGAACGGCTTGCAGTAGCTCAGCGTGCACCATCTCCGCAACGGAGACCTGCTCTACAGGTGAAGATGTCACCTGCATCTTTTGTAGCTCCTCCTTAATGAGAGCTCTGATGAGCTCTCGCAACGCCCTGATGTCATAGCCGGGAGTGACAGAAGTGACCTCACTTGGATGAACACCGCGGTTATACTGCCTGGCATGCTGTTGAAGGTCCCTCTTCATGGCAGTGGCTTCCTCACGGAACTCCGCAAGTGTCGTAGGCGGGTTTCGAATCAGGCCGGCAAAAATCTCTTCTTAAACACCACACATTAAGTGGCGAACATTTCAGAATTTGATTATAAAGGGCTCCGCACGCCTGAAAAGTTGATCCATGTTTTCTATGTAAGTTGTCACCCTTTCGTTAGGGCCTTGAACCCTTGCCTCAAGAGCACGCTCCGCTGTCTCTTTCCTGTCCTCTCGGGCAAAGACCTCGAGGAACTGCCGGTGAAACTCATCCCATGACGTAAGCGTTGCTTCATGGTTCTCAAACCACGTTTCCGCGGAGTCCTCGAGAAAGCAGTACACACCATTTCGGCTGCAGTTCAATAATCACCGGTACCACGCCATTCAATGCCGAATCTAGCTTTATCTGGACATCTGCGCCTGCCAAACCACAGCTTTGAAAATCTCAGCGTAACTCTTTTACAGTCCGGTTTCTAAAACAGTTGCGAGCGTGAACAGCGTGAGGCATATTTTATTTTCAAATTTAGAACATTAGTAGCCGGCATCAACGAGTACCCCAGGAGACTCTCTTGCCTCCGAGAAGTAAGCCAGGAGAAAATTGCTGACAAAGATTCATAACTGGAGACCATGCTTGTTTTGTCTGACTCGTACACTGTCCTTTCTTGCTTTTTTTTCTTCTATATATATTTTTTCCTCACGTATATAAATATATATATATATATATATATATATATATATATATTGTTCTAATTCCTTGTTCCTTGTTCTAATATATGTATATATATATATATATATATATATATATATATATATATATATATATATATATATATATTATAAATTAGAACAAGGCATGAAAATAAATGTGTGAGTAGCTTGAGTTTTTTGGACATTAACCATACATACGTCTTTATTTACACCTTGTCGAGGGGAAGGGAAATCAGAGCAGCTGCATAGGTGGTCTTGCACACATTCCGTCCTGCGCAATGTGGGCCACGCAACGATACCACGCATATTTAACAAAAAAAGAAACAAAAGCGATTCAAACCTTGGATGAAGCAATTCACAATTCAAGTGTAGGATAAATAGTTGCATGTACAACCACTTCACGTCATTTACAATATCCAAAACTTGCTGTGCAGATACTCTATACGAAACCAATATCCCATTGCCAATTGGAACAAACTATAACGTACAGGTATATTATTCCTACTTTTCCAAACGGGAAGTTCTTACGTGGTTACGCCACCTTTACCTATTCCAGAATAGTGGCAAACATATAAGGACTTGGTGAAAGTGATTCAACAATGCGAACTTCGCATGGTTAGCTCTGAATAGAGCACTGTCCAGCATTATCGTTTTTTTTGTAAATTGAGAGCGGTTAGTTAAAGAAAGAATGTGGTCGTTTCCTCTGATATTCTGATATTTTTGTAATAACGGAATAGTATTAATATCGTGCTCTTCGTTATATTTTAGGCACTCGTCGTAAACTACCATACAGCCCCGAAGCTTTAGTGATAGTTTAGAAAGCCGACAAGGGGTCGTAGTTGAGCTGGTCAATTTACTACTATATAGGCCGAAGCCGTCGCAGCACTACATGTGTGAAATTTCTCGATTCGCTATGGCATCTATCATTTACTCTTCTGTTCGCTATGCTGTATGTCAATTGTTGATATCGAACGTAATGCTCGGATCACTTAGACCCATTCTGCATTCATCTGACTAGAATTTACATTGAACAAATGGTTTCGATAAAATTCAATCACATTTCAGCAAATGCTACGTCGAAACTGATATATCACAAAATGCAGGGTTAGCACGGATGGCAGTAAACAGGATGCGCGAATATGAACTACTCATAACAACTTATAATCTCTCGGGCACACATTGAACGGCAGTCATTCAAAGAGGAAATGACACTTTTGGCTCACTACACTGTGCTTAACACATAACGTGCAAGGCAGTTGAAGCACAGCAAGAAGTTTGATGAACAATATCTACAAAACCGCGCAGATGTGTCGACGTTTCGCAGTTGCAACGTCATTGCGCCAATCCATCGCCAGCGTGTGTGTGAAGCACCGTGACGTGCTTAAAGTTAGGAACCCAAATAGGGTGCACATCAATATTTCTAAAATGTAATAAAAACAAGAAGCACCTAAAAGCTTTATTTAGTGTTCTGTGAGCTAACGGATGCTCTTCAGCCATAACTTTGTCGAACTGGGAAGCAACCTAAGGTGTTTTCTGTTAAGCAAAAGTGGTTTTGTTTCCTTCGAAATACAGCTTTCTAGAAAATCTCGTTAGCCTCCATCTCCACACCACTGCGTCGTTTTTTTTTACGAAATAGAGTATCGCAGAGAAGCGTATATGTACCCTAAAGCGTTTACTGCATGTGAAGATGAGCAGCTTGAAGCAAGTACCACCTGCGCATGATACTGTCTTGGCCCAGAGTAAATACTGCGTAGAATAATCTTAGCATAATTGAGGCACTATACGGAAGGGGCGGGAACACTTAGTAGTTGCGCAAAGGAAAGTGGTGGGGTCTTCTTTTGGCGCACTCGACAATCAGTAGCACTTTAGAACGGCGATTATTCAGAGGTAGCCCTGAAGAGATGCTAGCTTATACACGTCGGGGCAATGGGTATTAGCGAGAACGTCCATAGCAGAGCCAGATCCTGTCACCACTCGTCTGCTTTGACTAAGCTTGTTCCAGAAGTGGACACCGTAGCTGACGTTTATCGCTCTCAGCACCTCAGGTGCACTTTTAGGATTGAAAAGGGTCTCCCATTTTCTATATGGAACAACAAAAAATGCCGGCTCATTCACGATGTTGATGCCGCGAGAAAATTCGGCGTTAGAAGCGAGCGGCGACACAAGAGCAGGACCACACGAGGTCCACACCTCGGGACTATACACATGCGCGCACTGACTGATAAGGGCACTGAGCACGGGGTGATGCTTGTCAAAAAAGAGAATACCATTTGCCACAGATTCACCTGGAGTTCTCGACTGATAGAATAGGCTGTTCCTGATTCCTTCCAGAGACCTGATCACGATTACGTCAGTGTCTAAGTAAACGCCACCACGCCTCCAAAGCACGACGTACCGGAGGAAATCGCTCAGATGTGCCACAAAATACGGGCTTCGATGCAGAGCTCCTCCATTCGCGTACAATGGTGCCAGCGGAGTCTCCGCCAGTTCTGCGCCCGGGTTAAGCCCCGAGTACTCGAAATTCGGTAATTTTGAAAGCAGACGAAGGTATTGGCATTCGTACGTGCTGATATTTTTGGTAGAAAGCAAATGTACGATGTAGTTCCTGTTGTGCCGGCAAGCCGACTCGATACTGCAGGCTTCTCTTGCGTTGAGTCTCGTTCGATTTGACGTTTCTAGGAACCATATGCGATCTTGTCTTCTGTTGGAGGTTTCTGAAAAAGGAGAAAAGAATGAGCTGAAGTTACAAGTTCCTGGGAGTCTTGTAATGTAATAGGTGTTTTAAACAGAATTAACGCACCCTCCAATCTACTACTACACGTTCAAACCTTCACATTGTTATTACAGGACAGCTCATATGACAAGAACTCATGGCCCTTTTCGTTACCTTTGTCACAAAATGTGCGCTTACGTTACAATATCTAAAGTCAGGGAATGTAAATAGTGTGCGACAACTTCTCTCAGAATTGCCGTATTGATCGAAGCAGTTTTTGAAATGAGACAAGGACACAGTATTCTGCCGTGAAGTTATTCAAAACCAGCTACGGGATGTCCGTATTGACAGCCCCTAGCTGGTCTTGAGGCGATGAGCTTCATAATATCTTCTTCCATAAGTGCAAGTTAAAAATTGTTTCGGGGCGCACTTTGCATACTTTGCTTAGCCACAAAAGTAACGTTTCCGTGTTCTTAAATAGATAAAGATAAGTGCACGGTTAATGGTGCTACGCCTACGAGGTGACAATAGGTTGTAAATTCGCTCGATTTACAGTAATCAAAGAATGCGGAGATAGGGCTTTTAGTGTGATGGCGTTGCGCTAAGCTCCTGGAGTTAATTAGGGGTGATGCTCCTAATGGTCTAGGGCACTCCACCCCTTTGATGTAGCCAGCACAGCATATCCACAGACAGACAGACAGACAGACAGACAGACAGACAGACAGACAGACAGACAGACAGGCAGACAGACAGACAGACAGACAGACAGACAGACAGACAGATGGACGGACGGACGGACGGACAGACAGACAGACAGACAGACGGACATACGGACGGACGGACGGACAGACAGACAGACGGACGGACGGACGGACGAACAGACGAAGGGAGGGAGGGGTGAGCGGGCGGACGTTCACTTCGTGTATATGGTGTAACTTTTCTGTTGCTTCAATCATCAATTACTTACTCTGCACGAACACATCGATACTGTCCGCGAAAAAATACAGCGCGAGCAAGCGCATTTGAAGGCACATCTGGCGCTACATTTCGCTAACGAGTAAGGAAAATACTCCTCAAATGGGCCGATAGATAGATAGATAGATAGATAGATAGATAGATAGATAGATAGATAGATAGATAGATAGATGCATGAAAAGATGGGCAGACAGAACATCGCTTTGATGGTCTACTTCAATGCATCTTGTCACCGAGACGTCCGTAGGGTCCCCGGCTGACATTTCTCGACTGGCCCGGCGCACCAGTCATAACTGCTTACTCATGTTGATGGTGAGCAAAACGCATTCCTGACTATTCTAGCCAGGGGTGCCAGACAGGTGGAACTACATTTAAGACTGAGTGACTTGTATGTACCCGACCGATATAAAAAAATCTCAGCATATCCACAGAGTGAATTATGAGTGGGGCGATGCGTTTGTCGGTCTATCCGCACTTCCATCCGCCCGCGAGTCCATCCGTGCGTCCGTTTGTCTGTCTGGTTGTCCATCCATGCATCCGTCGGTCCCTCTGTGCATCCATCCGCCCGTCCGTGCGCCCGTCCGCGCGTTCGTCCGTCCACTCATCCACTAGTCCGTCCATCCACACATCCGTTCATCCGTCCGTCTGCTTGTCTGTCTGTCTATCCGTGCGTCCTTCCGTCCATCCATCTAGCGAACACTCCAAATACCGCCATCTTGCAACTTTTCATCGCGACTGTAGTCACGCGATCGTCTCTCTACTACACACCTACCTACCTGGCTACCTACTACATACGTCGAGGACGCACGACCCATGGCTTAAGTAGCTTCGCTTCTAAAGGTCTATCTCATGTGGCACATGCCCACTCTCTCCGGTATGTTCCACCGGTGGTTACAAACGATAACGGAACGACCTAACAGACAGTTTGAATGCAATGTGCGACCAGCCGGACGATAGTATATCACGTTTCACTTGAGCCACCTGGTCACATTGTCTACGAATACCTTCTGCAGTATCAAGCGTGTATTCGTAACGGCTATCTGTTTTTTTGCAGATCATAGTCACTCCCGTATACTAGTACGTAATATCCCCAAAAGCTACCCTCTATATGATACTTCCCGTGTACACTTTCTTCCTGACTAGTTTTAGTCGTAAAGGTGTGTAAAATATTTTAAAACCCGCTACATACCTGTATTTTCTTCGACAGACTTATTGGCCTGTCTCCAAAGTAAATCTAATGGCGAGATATATATTTGGCTGACGTACAGTGCGTTCCAGGTCCAGTAAAGAAGTGGTGTAGTAGAAATCACGGTGAACCCTAAAAAGAACAAGCGCTTAGAAGCTACACAGCACTCTGAACTATGGTTGAGTAGATAAAATATGAATATTTATTTCAGGCAAATATGACGAGCTACACGCGGCAGTAAAAGCGATATTTCAAATTTACACGAGCTGGATACTGCTGATGCAAACATCATACGTCAAGAACGTAAAGTTTTACTTAAGGTATTTTTATTAAATTAGTGAGCGAGTGACTGAGCAAGGAAACGTTAACACGTTGCGTTACCCATAAAAAAAGTTAACGCCTTACTCTTGCCGAAAAAGTAACGGACGTTACTTCCGCTGTTCCTCCGAAGTTAGAAATTTTGCTGATGAGTCTTCGCCTGAAGAACCGACAATAGCAGCTTTAAAATACTCATATTATATACAGTTCCCAGATAGCTGTCACCCAAACGTAATTCAACCTCAGTTGCACATTAAACAAGAATAATTTGCAAAAATGTGGCGTATCTGTGTACTGTGGCGTATCTGTGGCGTAAATGTGGTGTATCTGTGGCTTCGTACTCTGTTACATGAAGCAGCTATTTTCTAGAGTGGGTTAATAAATCCAAAATAATATATTTCTTTTTCAACGCTTCTCTCAATAAAAACAACACTGAGCAAACTTGCAGTAACTGCGACAGCCTGCTTCTGTACCAAAATTGATATGCGAATTTCGCAGCGCTAAAGGTATGCTAGAATAGTACAAATCGGTGGTAAAATGTTTGCGCACATACACAAGTTTTTTTTTTAATTTGACATGCATAATGGCCCTCCATATTATGACTACCTTTGTGAAAATGTTGAAAGTCAGTCTCACTTGTTAAGAAGTTTTGTAACCAGGAGAGTGATGAATAAAAAGAGCCCGACTATTGTTGAATACGAAACCCATAAACTATGCAAAGATAATGCAAGAACAGTTCCTTATGCAAGTACAAACTGCTGAACAGCTACCTTTCAGAACTTTCATCAAACAGGTTGACTCTCCTGTTAGCGTGTACACCCTCACCCACGCTAAATAAAAACACGACAGACGCACTATGTTGCACTTCTGTGCTCACTTTCACGAATAGCGGAGGAACGCGTGGAAACAATTTCCGTGAACCCACTCACAGCATGCAATGCGGCATCAAATTTACCGAAAAAAAACACCTGCTGTTCTTTACAAAGATGGCGTTATTCAACAATATAGAAAGTGCAGAAAACATGTCTGGCACCACATCGCAAGAAACAAACTCAGAACAGGTCGATATTAAAGAACAAAGCTGCCATTAGCGCCCAGGTGGACCAGAGGCTTTGTGTGGTCGACAAGTAGGTAGTGTGACGCACGAAGGTACGAAAGAGTTGTTCAGACCAACACCGTATTTTCTTGCGCATAACTGGCCTGCCCAATTTGTTCAGCATTCCAAACAGCCCGCTGAGTGCGGATATTGAAGAACCAGGCGACGAATATGGTCAAGGTGGACTAGAGGCTTGCGGTTGCCTACGAACCCGCACTGATGCGTATTAAGATGTTGAAGGAATGTTTACATCAATAGCGTATTTTTGTCTTCTAACCAGCATCACTGGTACGTACAGCATCCCAAGACGTACGCAAAACTTGAGTCGATATTGATCAACAAGGCGAACATTAGGGCCGAGGTGGATTAGAGGTTTGCAGCTGCTGAAGAATATTCACAGCTCAGTATGATATGTTAAGGCGCTGTTTACATTGACACCGGGTTGTCTTATGCATAGCCGAGGCCACGCGGCTGTATACATACAGCGGCAAAATTAAACCTTAATGATTCTCACGTATTGCCGCGAAACCAACCACATTTTAATTCGTGTAAGTTGGTACCGGCGAGGCCTTATTGTGCACCGAAACTCGCACCAAAATTACGGTAGATTCTTGAAAAAAAATTATCCGGTTGTGCAAAATATTGAACTAGCTGTTATCTTTTGTTTCACTAGTTTATCATAAGCTTGTTCCTATGTATTCTGAAATAAGCAATGGCGTTTACAATCTATTGCTGACGGACTCATGCTTCACACTTATCGGTGTTTCTAACGGTCTACCTGCGTTATTTCAGGAAAGCCATCTAACAACATTTTTCGGGTCAATAACCAAAAAGAAGCCATGACATGCATGTACCGGTATATGCTGCGATTCCTGTCTATCAATATTAGACACTGTCCCGCCATATTTACGTAAACTGTCTGTGCCAAATCATCAGTTGCACATAACTTTTTTGCGCCAGTGTTAACTACCGTGTATATAGGTGACAATTCTTAGCATTATCTGGATAATTATATTTCTGCCCAATAATATATTATCAGATTATGTATGACTTAAAGTGCACTATTTTAGTATTATGTACAATATTGGTTTCTGATAGTGAATAGCAAAATTTGACCACAAGCGTGATGTGCATAGTTTGTTTTGTGCCTATCTTATCATTGAAGTGGTACTGTCCCTTCATCAAGGCTAATTATTGGTATCGTAAATTGCAGGAGTAAACTTCACTTCTAGACATACTATCCCATTGCGACGGAAAAGAATCTGTGGTTGACTTCCCCACGAAAAAATTGAAGCGTGTGTAACAATCAACTTACCGGTTAACAGATGTACCCGTGAGTATTTCATATTCTAAAAGAAAGAAAAAAATGGTTAAAGTAAAGGGTAGGTAAAACAATGTGCGTTTGTTGCAACAAACTTCTAGTCCAGCGCAGCATGTGATTTTTCAATTGGATAGTAATTGTGGTCATATGGTGTTGGCCCAATTCAGCAGCACTTTGCTGAGTATTTTTCAAGGCAATTTGAGAACACAAGTTGTGAAGACAGACTTGTGTACGTCGGAGGTTTCACCTGACAGTGGAACTCCTGGTTGTTTCTTTCTTCTCTCAGAGAAAAGACCAAAATCACACAATGCCTATCCTGATTTCTCCAGTAAATGTGAAGTGGTAAGAGTATGGTCACTGAGTGCGAATGCCATATATGTTATTCGTTAGTCGCGGCCTTGTTCTGGTCCCACTGTTCACAAATTCCCACACAAAAGCAGCTTGTCAGTAATAACAAATAAAATATAGTTGGGGTTTAACACCCCAGTGCATTAGTATGGTTATGAGAGACACCGCATGGCAGGTCTCCGGTAGTTTCAACCTTAACGTTTCCCTAAATATAAGCACAAAGGACTCTAGCATGCAGCTTGTCAGTGATTCTTCCCATGTGCTTTATAATTTCTACAGTTCTTTGGTATTTTGCATAACACGTATGAAAGAAACTGCGTTATATATGCCAAAAATAGCTCAGATTTTGTATGCTGCTGTAGCTCTTTATTACACTTGTAAACAGTACGAAAGTCGCAATTTTGTGGCAAGGCCAAAGCAATGAGTGTGACAGCAAGAAATTGGAAAGCCGCACGAAGAATGACAAGTAGCTCGATAATTTTTCAGTGCCATCGAAACACAAAGACGAACATAAATGGCAGGGGGTGATATAAAAATTCCACCACTGGGTGCAATAGACTAAAATGAGATGTACGCATTAAGAGATAAGGAAGGAAAGGTCCCAATAATATGAATAGAATGCGTGCGGTAGCACACGATTTTTACAAAGATCTGTAGAGCCGCTGAGACAATCAGGATGACAACATAAGAAGCAGTGATAGTCCAGAAGAATATGACAGAGGCAATGTTGCTGGTGAGAATAAGGTATAACATATGACCTGTTGAAAGTCGGGGGAGGACATAGCGTTGAAGAAACAGGTCACCGTGTGTACGAAGTGTACCTTTACGGGGAAGGTACAAGAATCTTCGAAAAATGCCAACATCGTCTCATACCATGAAAAAGAGGACGTCAAGACCTTGACAAACTACAGGCTGATTAGTGCATTGTGGGCTGGTACAAGCTATTTACAAAAATATTAGGTAATAAATTAGGACAACATAAAAATTCAATTGACCAAAGGAAAAAGCGGCATTTCGTACAGGCTACTTGACAATAGATCAAATAGATCGTTTTCATACTATCAAGCAGGTGAAGGAGAATTGAGTAGAAATAAACCAACCCCTGCATTTAGCCTTCGTATATAATGAGAGGGCATTTGATTCGGTCGAGAAAACAGCACTCATGCAGCCAGTGCAGAAAGGGGCATCGATGAAGCATATATAAACACACTGAAAGCAACATACAGCATATCCACTGTCACCATCCTCTCCCATTAAGGAAACCCCAGATTCCCAATCAGCAAGACCGCAAGGCAGGGAGACACGACCTCTCCAATGATATTGACCGCGTGTTTACTTTAAGTTTTCAGGGTCCTAGATTGGTAAGAGTTAGGTATAAGATTGAATGAAGAGTACCTTGGTAGTCTGGGATTCTCTGATGCCAATGCATTGGTGAGTAACTCAGTACGAACCACAATGAATTATTACTAAACTTGACTCGGAGTGCTTCTGACTTTTGTCGTTGTGCAAACGCGTGCACACACACACACACACACACACACACACGCACACGCACACGCACGCGTGCACGCACGCATGACGGTAACTATTCTGAGCGTGTCCATATACCTATAATCGCAATAACAATGATGGTGAATAGTAGTACTAGAGCTAGAGCACTTTTAAGTACCCGACATCATAGGCACGCGTTCTTGCAGGCGAAGGTAGTGAAGAGAAGTTTGTGATCTGTGTGTCAGATTTCCCGAAGGTAGCTAATCCGGCCTTGGCCTCCAGCGCAAATAACGCAAGAAGTCATTTCGCCTGCAGTATATGGCCCATTTGTCTCTACGAAAGCGCTATTTCTACTGGGCATAGCTGTCTGGTTTCTCAAGCCATTTAAAAGTGGAATATATGTTTCGGCATCTCAATAGGCTTAGCGTGCATCTATATTTTACGTAATCTAATTCCACTCAACCTTAATAATCTTTTACCGGAGGATTTATTGTGAAATTATCATGAACAAAGTCATTCTCAACGCCTTCAAACTTTTCCTTATGCTAGAGATGCCGGTTTTCCCTGCCCCCCTCCCAAATTTCACAAGTGCTTTTCAATGTGCCTTTTTCACGTACGGACAGCGCCTCCAGTGGAGATCACCGAAATCGAAACTGGGTGCCAGCGGCCTCCGTAGTTGTAAGTAGAAAATATCGGGAGCCAGGTATTTTGCGTGAGAAATTGCAAATGGCACCACCCAGTGACCTCCTGAACAAAAATGGCGCGCGTGGCATCACCGTAGCTGTGCATGCACAGGCAAGTCTCATGCAAAAGGCCCAATGCGTTTATTCGCGCGAAATTTTCTTCGGTAATCTACCCACCTTTTTTTGAAAAAAACTGCTGCTTTCTTTCCCAATACCGTGACCAATCATCACCTAATTGAGACACCAAACCTCTTGCATCGCTACTTAGACCTAAACGGTGCGAGTAGATGCCTCTCGTATACAGAAGGTGATGGAAGGAACTAAGGTGGCGAAGAACGACGCCGAGGCTTCAGAAAGAGCCGAGCAGGAAAAGGCCTCGCGCCTAACATACGTTTACCCCCTGCCATCTTGCCAGCAGCCGCGTACTTACTTATACTGTAACGTAGCGTTCTGGTAGCTACTTGGTCGCCGCTGGAGGTAGGACACGTACACACAGCAGATCCAAAGACTTTCTCCTAAACTTATCTATTTGGCTAAAGTACTCGTAATTGTACACTACATAACTGTGGCACTCAGCGTGGCACTCACTGCAACCTGCTCTCGCGCCATCCGCTGTGCGACTCCTTTCGGCTCCCTGGAAACATCCCAATAGCCAGCCCAGAGACTTAACAAAAACTACTACTCAGAAGTGTCCGTTGACGACACCCGATTGGGTGTCACGAATTCAAACAGGTATATCTAATCACGGGTGGTCTCCACCGTGTTTGAATTCGAGCACCACTGTCAACCTAAAGAATAATGACCTAAACTAAAGCAAACACTCACAGTAAACTCCGGCGACGTCCGTTAGGCTTCAACCATACCGCCCACCTCGCATACCGTCCGGCGCCGCAAATTTAGAGCCGGCGTTGGCCGCCTAAATGAGAAAGAGCCCATCGTAAGATGGAAGATAACACTTTGCACAACAAAGCTGGTGAGACACTGTAGGATACCACCGCAAATCCTGCTCTTGGGCAGCCCCGCAACATAGGCGCGAGCCAAAAGTTGAATAAAATAGCGACACCAACGTTTACGTGACAGTACGATACGCAGAAAGTGTCCATAAGTAAGAAGATCTCGGTCGTTACTATACATCACGCTTCATCGCCGTTACCGAAGCTGACCATACCGTACAAAAGGCGTCGATAGTCCGTATTCGTTGGCTTCAACAGGCCATTTCGCTAGCGGGAAAACGCTTGGGGAATTCCAAGAAGGTAGCCGTGCATATAAAAATTCAAAAGTCACGTGCACGGCTGCATTCTGAGAATTTGGAAGTATTGGAAAAATAGAAGTGCAAGCGTTTGCGATCCCTACCGTCAGACACAGTGCGACATTTTGCAGCTTTCCTACATAGATCAATTCTGATAATACACGACGCTTTTGTTTTACGTTACAAAGCT
Source organism: Rhipicephalus annulatus (assembly GCA_013436015.1). Taxonomy (NCBI): domain Eukaryota; kingdom Metazoa; phylum Arthropoda; class Arachnida; order Ixodida; family Ixodidae; genus Rhipicephalus; species Rhipicephalus annulatus. The sequence continues at coordinate 201,924 of WOVY01009981.1, forward strand.
GACACAGTCTGATCGAGCGTCGATCGATGACATGCAGCTGTCGGCGTTACGCCAACAACAATAGAAGGAGAGCGGTTCCCTTACAGCAATGATGTATACAACAATAGGTCATTTGTAACTACTCGAATACCTGCCTCTTCGACGGAAAAAAACACCATCAGATGTGCTAAAAAAGGTAAATTCCACCTTTCAATGCTAGTAAACTAACAATAGGCCAAAAAATGCTTATAAATATACTGACCAAGTTAATTCTAGAACTAATTTGGGCACGAACTTTATCGCAGCGGTTGAAAGTTCGATGAAGCATGCAGGAAAGCTGACAAATGTCATAGACGAACAAATCAGTCGACACCCGTTGTCTATGGTCGGCACAACCATTGTGCAGTGGATGTTGTTTCAGCTTTAAGTTTTGGATGGCCCAAGTTAGCCCACTGATGGCTTCTCATATGTTCTAACTGGTGCTATTTGTACTTTCAACTCGTGAATATGTCACATTCTCCTGAAAATTATGCTGAAACCAAAGATTTCTTTTTAGAGACGTGACCAGGCATCCAAACAAGGAAGGCTTCACGAGTATTGCTATTAAAGTGAAAAGGCAAGTGATTCCTGCGAGCTCAATCAAAAAGCTGTGTCCATAGCCCAAGCCAAATAAGCAACTGGGGACTACATAAGAGGCTTGATCTCTAGAAAGATAAAAAGATAGAGAACTTCGATAAATAAACTATCACTCTCAAGGAATTCACATCGATCCCAGCGCACATGGCAGAAATTGAAGAACACCAGTCCGCATGGCATAGAATAGAAAACGTCACAGTTTAGCCGCAAAGACGAAACAATTATTGCGATAGCAACAAATCGGAAAGTCACGTGCAGAATGGCAAGCAGATTGGTAAGCATTTCAGTTGTTACTTAGCCGTGTCTGAAAAGCGTGCTCTTTTCGCCAACGGAGACTGTGCTAGAATTGCAGTGACCTTTGTGTGCTCGGTAATTGCAATAGCTTTGTTCGAATGAAAGCCGAAGGCCAGCCAAGACGTACGATCCTCCCCACCAAAAGACCAGGGCGCACGAGTGAGCGTCCAGACCCTTCCTCTGCACGGGGCAAAGTAAGCGTGGGAGATGAGAGTGCGCTCCGCCACGTCGTGACAATGTGACGACGCTCGCTCAGTGCGCCATGTTGCTGGTAATGCTGAAAGCACGACAGTACCCTTTGAGATGCCCATCCCCAGCGGTACGTGGTAGATATAATTAGCTTGCCGTTCGAACGTTCAAGGAGGTGCTCCTCCGTGTCTCAGTGGTTAACGCCTCACACTCCCGATTCTGTGGTCCCGTGTTCGATTCCGATGAAGTCTTTTTCTGTATTATTTTTCTTTACTTGCGTTTTCATATATAAATAGATACGTATACATATACTGTGAGTGATGGCGACTACGATGCCAGTTGCAAAATCCAGCCGAGGGTGTTCATATAATTTCTATCACAATCAAACTTTAATTTTAGCCTGCAGGATGCGCTTAGCCCGTAGCGGGCGTCTTCCACGTAAGGGCCGACAGGAAATACCTGGTGACAACTTCTCCTAACATTAAATGAAACATTCATCTAGCCGTGCACGTGGACCTATTCACGACGGGTAACACATGAATAATGATTTCGTGGGCGAAACCATGATCCAGTACGACAAAGGCAAGACGCTCACATTTCGTGATTGAACCATTAGACAAGACTACGAGAACAACAGTCCCAGCTCCTCAAGAAGCTAGATAGACTACAAGACGTCGACTGGAGACGTCTACAACGACAGAAACTCTAACGTATAGTACACCTCATTCGCATCAACGCCAGACATATCCCGACAGCTAGTTGTAGCCTCTTTGAACCGAAATAAACCTGCATAGAAGACACCCCCACTAAATGTACGAGTACAACGAATACTTTTTATTAAAAAGCAAGGTTCTCCTTGAAAAGCACTGGCGCCATGCTTTAGCTATCTCAGAACTTCATTACAAATTGTGTTTCGCTCAGCAGGCCCTGGAAACAGTGAAACTGCTAAGAATCAACACACGCACTGAAATAGCTTAGGACAAGGCCACAGTTTGAAAGTTTTTGATACATTGTTGCCACCACAACCAAATAAACAAATACAGAAAATCACTGATTGTGTAAGCAGCAAAATGTTAAAAAAATACGAGGCCTATCCCCCTATTGAAGAATCCGTATAACAAGAAAGTGGAACGTCCTCACAGATGTAGTTGGGTTTTTAATGTGCATTGTTTCAGCAACAGCAACAAATTGCGAAGTCACGTTAAGAACGGCAATCAGCTAGAAAGTTGCAGCTAACACCTCAAGCAGAAAGAACACGCGGAAATATATTACACAGAACGCGCGCTGGCTAGCAAATCAGCTCGATACTAAAGTGCACTGTTCAAACAGATTGGGCATGGTGGCACTCACAGAATGTGGTCACTTAACAATCCGCCCGTATTCACCCTATAGAGATCAGAAAGCGATATGAAAAATGTATCCGTTCAAACGAATTTTCCTTGTTTGTGCTGCCGTGCCCTCGGCTATGTGCTATTGTGATTGACCATGCCGTACTGAAACTTAAACTCATTGTTTGCGGAACATGTCGGGATAAACCCTGGCCCCAAAATCAGTCAACGTATAAACGAAATAGCCGCGGATATCCAAAGAGATAAAAAAACCACCTAACAAAGTTTGACAAAACACTAGACTTGCTCACAAGCCTATAGAAGAAAAAGTGAACTCTCTTTTAAGAGCAAATAGCGAACATAAAAACGGTAATTAGACTTTTGCAAGAAAGAAGTGATGATTTAGAGAATTCTAGTAGGCGAAATAACCTGATAATTTATGGCTCTCCGGAGGCTGAAGGAGAGACTCTTTGATTCTTGAGGATGTAGTAAACAAAACTATAATGGAGAATACACTTGAATAAAAACCAGTAGCAGTCAAACGCATGCATCGGATTGGTAGAGCTGAATCAAACCAAACAATACCGGTAATTTTGAAGCTGCTAGTCTCAAAGAATAAATCTTCGATATTTGAGTGGAATGCCCGAGGCCTCAAACCCTGAATTTCTGATATCGGGCAATTTGTATTTAAAAATCAGTTTCCTAATATTGTTATCTGTGAGCCACGGCTACACAATGCAATACGACCATCCAGGTACGAAGCCTTCAAGTTCGCTACCTGCAACGAACAGAGTAAAGTCATTGTATATATCAGATGCGACTTTACCTATATCGAGCACTGTGTAGCACCTCACAATGACAACGAGTATGTCTGCTTGACAGTAAAACCTCAATTTTACGCTGGCAGGCGCATATATTACCTTCAAGTCGGTTTTAACCTGAAAGACTACGTGCACTGTTAACAGCCACACCTGGACCATGGATCATCACCGGAAATTTCAATGCTCACCATCCACTTTGGGGAAGTCAGAAGACAGACCGTCGAGGAAGGCAAGTATTCTCCTTTGCTCTGAAGCAGCAGCTGCTTTTGTGAACGACGGAAGCCCAACGTTTCTACGGGAAACGACCTAGAGCAGCTGCCTTCACTTGACATTTGTGTCACGAAGCCTAAATTGAAAAGTTAAGTGGTTCGTAGACTATGAAACTCATGGAAGCGACCACATACCAACTTATTTAAAGATCAAGGACCTGGAAAAATAGGAAAACTATGACACTTCGACTCGCATCGACTGGACAAAGTTCAGGTCACTGACGGAAAAGAGGTGTCAAAAATACAGCGCCTCCTCCTGACACCCTCGAGGATGTGATTAGAGGTGCTGCTCAAGAAGCGATTTATCACACTTAACCTACTTCAATATATTGTCAACATGAAGCGGAATTGGAACAGCTCAGAGTGATCCGTCGTCGTGCCGAACGAAGATATAGGCGCACTAAGTCCATTCACGACTTAAGGGAGGCAAGGCGCCTACAGAAAAAAAAATCAGCGGCGAATCAATTCACTTCAGTCCTTTCCGTGGAAATCTCTGTGCGAATCGTTGGATCCACACAAGCCTTTGACGCAGACATGGATGATTGTTCGTGACCTACGAACATCGCCACATCAATATCGTCCCTTCAAGTGTCTGTCTCTCCACCAAGGTCGCACCGAAATTGAAGTAGCAGAAGATTTATGCAGGAAAGTTGCCGGTCAGGCATCCGCGTGCACCACGCGTCACCTAGAAAACGCTCCAGTCTCCAGAGATTCAAGAATGAACACGTTTTTCTCTCTTGAGGAACTCCAAGCGGCCTTGACGGCATGCAAATGATCTTCATCGCCTGGTGAGGGTGGGATCACGTACATGGCTCTCTGAAACATCAGTGAAGCAGCTCGACGGGCCCTTCTATCTGTGTACAACGACTCGTGCAGCAGCGCATTTGTCCCTCATTCGTGGAAATCCAGCCGCCTCGTCCCTGTCCTTAAACCAGGTAAATCTCCTTTGAACTTGACCTCTTATCGCTCCATCACGCTTACCAGCTGTTTCGGGAAAGTGATGGAGAGGATGATTTTGGCTCGCCTAGAGTGGTACCTGGAGCACCACGAGGTATACCTTGATGCTATGACAGGCTTTCGGCATGTGCGGTCCGCAATTGATAGTGTTATTGATCTGGTCTCGTCTGTGCAGCACCAAAGAAGACTGAAACGTTTATCTGTGGCATTGCTCTTGGACGTGAAAGATGCATACGGTAACGTATCATATGAAGGCATTCTGGATGTCATGAAAAATGTTGGATTTGGGATCGGGATTACCAATAAATCGACAACTATTTGAAAGGCAGAACTTTCTTTGTACAGACGGAGAATGTCACAATAACGCATCATTGCATCCTTCGTGGTGTGCCTCAAGGTGGTGTTTGTAGCACCACACTTTTCAATCTAGCACTCCTCGGCCTGGTTGACGCAATTCCAGAATTAGTCCGTCTATCAATATATGCAGATGACATCTGCATCTGGGCGTCAGGCGTAACATGCCTTCATTTGCGTGCTCGGCTTCAGAGAGCGGCTACACTAGCGAAAAAGTACCTGGAAGAACGGAGACTACATCTGTCATGTGAGAAGTGCTCGCCTATAGCATACACGCATAAGGCGATGAGTCCATATGTTATTACAATCAACGGACACACGATCAGCTACGTGAAGACCCATTGGTTCCTCGGAGTCATAGTTGATCGCGACCTCTCCTGGAGTTCTCACATCACCCACATGAAAACTAAACTCAACATGATCATTCACGTGCGGAGGTTTCTTGCTGAAAAAACGTTGGGGGCACTGGTACGAGCTATGCTTCTGCTCTACACTATTCTGTTACTCGGTGTTATGCAATACAGCTTACCCGTGCTTTGCGGGATCCGAAAAACAAACTTGAGCGTCCTCCAGTCGATCTGAGCGCAAGCTCTGCGAAAATGCCTTGGTCTCCCGAGATGCGTGTCTACAGCAGCGGCAGTCATCATTGCGCGTGATTATCCAGTCAACGCACACATCCACGTAGACGCTTTGAGAATGCACCTAAAACATCTCGCTCGGCTTCTATCACATCAATTCGCCTCACTTCGAACTTTTATGCCCCACTCAGCGTTCAGCGTGACTGTAGCTCAGCATTGCACAGTGCTTCCATTGCTCTTCACGCATGCAGCACGGCTGCCGATACTATTGTGGTGCCTACACCCCCTCGAAGCCCTTCTTACAATTCCTGGCATCCAAAATAAGGAAACGTCGTCGCATCTAGCCCTGAAACAGGCCACATTATTCTTCCTGTAGGAGAAGCACAACCAGTGCCTTCACATTTACACGGATGGCTACATGTCTCCAGTAAGCTCAGCAGGAGCGGTGATTATTCCCACGAGGCACATCACAATTCAATTCATGACATCGCATTTGACATCGTCGAGAGCTGCAGAACTCGCCCCCATACGTTGAGCTCTGGAGTTTATAGTTGAAGAACCTTCGGGAACTTGTTCTATCGTCTCGGACTCGAAGGCAGCTCCTCAATCTTTTATGTCACCCTTTCGCCATGGACCTAATGAACAGTTAGTAGCTGAAATAAGTATTCTTCATCACCAAGCAATCTAGAAATAGCACAGCATAGTGTATCAGTGGATACCAGGTCGTTGCAGTATACATGGCAATGACCGTGCAGATGAGGCTGCTAGATCTGCACACGATGGTACCAAATACACAGCCATCCCGTTCTCAAGAACCGACGCAGCTGCAAGACTTCGTTACGGGACCTCACATTGGTACAGTGGAACTCAACAGACTTCACAAACGCGCGCCTGCATAACTTGGATCCCGATCCGCAGCTTCCTCTTCCCTCAGTGATATCTCAAGCTGAGGAGACTCTTCTATGCCGCCTGTGGCCTGCAGTGGCCTTCACGAACGCATACTCTTATCTCATTAAAATGACCAGCTCTTCTACATGCACTTACTGCAGCTGCGAAGAAACCATCGTGCACCTTCTATGTGAGTGTACCCATTTCAACGCGCCAAGACAAGAACTGACTACAGCTCTGGATAGACTGGATGATCGGCCTTTGTAGGAACAGAGGACATTGGCGGAGCATATCCCCAGCCCAGAAAGATTTGAAAGCTTTCCGGCGCTTTTTGCGGACAACTGGCCTCAGCGACAGACTTCAGTGTCTTATTCTTTTTGATGTTGCCTTTCCTCTGTCGCTATTTTTTGTAATTTTTCTGTTTCTCTTCGCAACATTTCTTTTTATCATCTTTTATTCCTATCACCTCTTCCCCAGCACAGGGTAGCCAGCTGGTCTAAGAACTGGCTAACCTCGCTGTCCTTCCGCTTAAATTTTCCCCCTCCTCCTCCTCTCTAATACCAGAACAAGGTCATAAACTTAGAGATACAGGCCTATTTATCAGTAAAGACCATTCGAGATTAATACGAAACATTCGAAGGAAACTTGGGAACAGTGCGACGGGAAACCAAGAAAATAAAAAGTTCCTTTAGTTTTTGACAAGCTGTATATAAATGATCGCGTCTTTGTTTGGAGCAACGAAAATGTTGATAAAATATTGTTGAAAAAAAACAGACGTTGAAGCTGACTTAGAAACTGCGCGTATAAAAAGAAGATGACAAACATACTCGGCCATCAAATAAAAAAGAAAGCTACCGCCCGTCGCGCTGCGAAATTGTTGAGCTAACGCTGCTCACGGTGAAAGCTCACAGTGTGATTATCAAGCCTAAGCACTTAAAAATTTGATCATTGATAATAAATTCTGCTCAGCAGCCGTCACAGAAACGTGGCTTATGCTCGGTGATTTTTTTCATGAGTTGGCACTGTCTAATTATTCAGTTATCCGGAAAGATCACCTCACATGTGGTGGTGGGCTGGCACTTCAGTTTAAAAAAAAGACCTTGCTTTTGTAGCCCTTTCATATGTGCAAATGCCAAAGCATTTTTTGTAGGCTACTTTGTGATGGTACTAACATATGCGTAGTTGGTGTTTATTGAATCACGAGTTCGGGTGATGATTCCGTCAGTGCAGTTTATGATTACATGCAAATCTATGCATCTTGTTCACGTGGTGCACTTATGGGAGATTTCAATCTACTAGACACAAGTGGCATAGTATGGGTTTTTTATCACCTTTGGACATACTGTGCGACCTCATGCTCACCTTCAATACTTATCAGGTTTTTTCGCACCGTATACCCACTCACAAGGAGTAACTCAGAACACGCTTGATGTTATATGTTTAAGCGACCACTTCGACATAAACAGTATAAGAATCGAAGTAGCCAGTGGAATATCTGACCATGACGTGCCAGTGTGCATTGTTTTTTTGGCGATATCTAACAACATATTTTCTGTAGCTATAATTTGTAAGACTTTTAAAAAGCTTATAACGATAGCATACAAACTCACCTAGCTCATGAATTTCAGATTTTTTCAGGAATATGTTCAAATACCTCAGTATATGTCGATTCCATTTGGCTTCTCTTCTCTTAAAATCTGTTGTACTTTTTTGGAATCGCTCAATGCGTACCAACAAAAATGAAGCGTCCACCAAAGTTAATCCATAAATTATGCACGACGTCGTTCAGGAAAAGGGACGTTTGAAAATGTTACGCAGAGAAATAAAAGCAAAAGGCATGGCAGAATCAATAATTTAGAAGCTACTGGATGCCATCGCGGCATTCAAGCTTAATGGTAAGCTTGCTAAAAAGCGTTATTTTGACGTAACGTTACCTACCTTTAATGTTAATAATCTCCGAAAATTCTGGGATCTATTTCGCGCCAATAAAACAACATCGCATCTCCTCCCGAGGAAAATTCTGTTAAGGCAAAAATATAGAGCGATTTCTTTCGATCAGTGTTTTCTGTAGAGGAACACTAGAGGCGGAATTTTCAGGCACTAAAAAATTCCTTTGAAGGTTCCAAACACAGGCAGATAAAACACCACTTTAAACCTTCAAAGTCATAAATATAAGCACAATACTTTTATACAAAAATGAAAAAATTTAAAACAAAGACTTCGGTGGAATGTATCTACGACAAGAAACAGAAAAAAAAGATATTGCTTAAGATTGCACAAAGGCGCCTGCTGTTGAAAATAAACCTTAGAAGGCCCCTCACTAGGTTCGGGCATTTCGAGCTGACAAGCGTAATGGATGCAATGGTCAATCAAGATCATACCTGGTGAAGTTTGCTACCCTCCACTTGCAGTCAGTAGTGCTGTGTTAATACGGTGCAAAATGTACATATACATGTTTAATTTGTGCCTCTTGTTAACCTTGCAGTATTCATAAGCGTATCTGTCCTTTTGTGACAAATTTTTCTGTGGCTGTGTTCTTGTGAACCATCAAATGTTCATGTTCTTTCTACGTCGTCGCGTATCCTTTATGTCGCGGGAAAACGCTATATTCCTACTGAATGCTACTTGCCCTTCTCGCGGGCGCTTGCCCGATGATGCAGGGAGTGACGTACAGCAAGGAACGGTCCTGCTTTTACGTCACTCATTTACGTTGAAATTGGAGCTGTGACGTCGCTTGCCGTACACTCTTCAATGGAACTTGGTTAAATGGTAGCTATATCTAGAAAAACAGACGAAAAATGCCCCGTTTACTGATTATATTCTGCATTTAAAACGGTGCTTTATTTAAATAGTTGCACCGGACACTAATCTAGCTGGCATGTGTAATATGTGTGTTCTCTTGTGAAACACGATTGAAGAGTACTTTGGTTTGGGCTGGCTGCTTCATATAATTTTGAGAAGGAAGGGCCTAGACAAAGGGCAAAAGAAAAACAGCGCTCCTTGTGATTATGCCTTTCTTTTCCTCTTGCCTTTCCGCATCTCTTTAAAAAGGAATATAAAGGATGAAAGCTGAAAAAATAAAACAGGAAAACGAAATCTCAGCTTGTTATTATTTTTATTTTTTGTTGTCAATGACCGCGAGATGGAATACACTAATCTGTCCTCGTTTGGCGTCGGCCTTGGTGAACCAGTGGCTAGGGTGCTCCGCTGCTCACCAGAATGTCGCAGGTTCAATTCCAACTGTGGCGGTCGCATCTAGTTGGAGGGTAAAGGGTAGATGCCCGTGCACAACGCTATATCAGTGGGCGTCAAAGAACATGAGATGGCCAAAATCTACTGAGCTCTTTACTTCGGCTTTCCTCATAGTCATATATTGTTTATTTCTCGCGTAAAACCGCACATACTGGCATGACTACTACTATATGCTTCTACTACTACTACTACTACTACTACTACTACTACTACTACTACTACTACTACTACTACTACTACTACTACTACTACAACTACGACCCCATTTCGCATGCGTTTGTCTTCTCATCGTTTCTGCATCGTGCCTTCGCCAAACCTGGCAATGCTTAACGCGTTTCGTGGTGGGCCGTCCCTGACCGCAGTTTCAGCGGAGCGACGTCCTGTATCGCGGTCAGGACACACGGTCCATGCCAACCTCTCCACAAGTACGCGCACTGACTGATCCATCCCACAGAAACGAGTAATACACAACGCAACAGCCCCGCCGCGGTGGTCTAGTGGCAAAAGGTACCGGGCTGCTGACTCGCAGGTCGCGGGATTGAATCCCGGCTGCGGCGGTTGCATTTCCGATGTAGCTGGAGATGTTGTAGGCCCGTGTGCTCGGATTTGGGTGCACGTTAAAGAACCCCAGGTAGTCGAAATTTCCGGAGCCCTCCACTACGGCGTCTCAAATAATCATATGGTGGTTTTGGGACGTTAAATCCCACATGTATATCGAATCAATTGAGTAATACACAATGGCGAACGCCGAAGCGACACAACAGCGATAGAGTTTGTGCACGAATAGGCTGGGGCACGTCATCCGCGCGTGACGTTGCTTGCGCACGATGTGCTTGGTGCGTTTGCATCATGTGATCCTCCTTCTCAGATACCAAAGAGAGCAGGGAAGAAATTAGGCTCGCGAGGGCTATATTAGGCGAGAGGCAAGAGAATAAAGCATGCCTCTTCGCGTCATGGTTTCGTGGCTCGTGGCGAACCAATTAAAAAATTGCTGGGGTGCAACGCTTTTCTTTGGGTACGCAAGAAATTCTGGTGCCTAACTAAAGCTTTTTATATCACCTAAAGAGGGTTTTAAATGCGAAGCATTTCTTAGCGAACTTCAGTGACTTTGCGCGTGTCTATCTAGCCGCATACGACTTTTAGCTCTCCTGGCAGTTTTAATTATGGTATCAATACCAAACTTGGTATGACATAACATGACTGTATGAAGAACTTATTTAACTAGTCATAACATGAAAATCATGACATGGATGTCAATAATGTCATGATTTACATTTTAAGGTCCTGAAGCTCTTGCGGTGGTGTCGTTCACATGGCTTGTTGCAAAACTGGTACGGTATTGCATGATTGCGTTGCGATCACGAGCGACAGAATCTAACATGAAAGTCATAAAATGCGTGGTATGTAACAACATGACTACATGCCAAGCTCATGATGCGCTCACGGGCATTTCGCTAGCGTCTCGTATACCAAATTTGATATCATCATCATCATCATCATCATTAGCCAGACTGCGTCCACTGCAGGCCAAAGGCCTCTCCCATGTTCCGCCAGTTCTCTGCTTGCTGCGGCCAATTCATACCCACAAACTTCTTAATCTCATCTGTCCACCTAACCTTCTGTCTCCCCCAAACCCGCTTTCCTTCTCTGGGAATCCAGTTAGTTACCCTTAACGAGGAGCGGTTATCCTGTCTACGCGCTACATGCCCGGCCCATGTCCATTTCTTCTTTTTGATTTTAGCTATGATATCCTTAACCCCCGTGTGTTCCCTAATCCACTCTGCTCTCTTCTTGTCTCTTAAGGTTACGCCTACCATTTTTCTTTCCATTGCTCGCTGCGTCGTCCTCAATTTAAGCTGAACTCTCTTTGTAAGTCTCCAGGTTTCTGCTCCGTAGCTAAATACCGGCAAGATACAGCTGTTATATACCTTCCTCTTGAGGGATAGTGGCAATCTACCTGTCATAATTTGAGAGTGCTTGCTGACCAGGAATGCTATTACCAGATGTACAGAAATATTAGATGTATTACGTTAAGTATGCAAACCAAAAACGTGTTAAAAGTGTAGTGTATAAGTTGGATTTTTCCTCTTCAATGTGTTCGGTATCTGTGTATAAGTGATATGTTTATCAAAACAATCTGCATCTTAAACTAAAATGTCGTTCATTATACAACTCTTTCCCCTGCCTCTAATAATGTATGTTATAATTGCATGGATCCATACTAGCATTCTGCTAAGGATCCAGATGTTGCTAAACTGTTTTTCTTTACTGTATGTTGTTTATTCATAATAAAGTTCAACGTTCAAAGTTCAGAGTTCAAATTTGCTCCAGCCGATACTTATTTTTCTAGTTACTTCAATCTCGTGGTTCGACTCCGCGGTTATTACCTGCCCTAAGTAGACATAGTTTTTTACAACTTGAGGTGCACTATTACCTATCTCAAAGCGTTGCTCTTTTCCGAGGTTGTTGTACATTACTTTCGTTTTCTGCAGATTCATTTTTCTGCAGAAGCAGCGATGGCGTAGTGGTTAGAGCATCCGCCTCGCATGCAAAAGGTTCGTGGTTCAAATCCCACTGCCGCGCAGTTCCCAACCGGATAAAAAAATATTCTGCGTGGTGCTAGAACTGCATTACGAGGCCTGGGGTGCGGATTCACCGGGAACCACCACCGGGAACGCACTCCCTCACCAGAGAAGGACTGGCCACCCTGGTGCAGTATCTGGCCACTACCTCCCACATGCATACGTCAAAATTGATATAATGGTACGTAAATAAATGACGAAGGTATGTGACTGGTGCAAACATGATAATCATGAGATGCGTGTCATGAAACAACATGACTACATGCCACGCTCAGGATGCGCTGGTGACCGTTTTGCTAGCTTCACTTATACAAAATTTGGTATTACGGTACGTGAATGGATGGCAAAGGTACGGTACTGGTGCAAACATGATAAACATGAGATGATGCATGTCATGTCAGAACATGTCTACATGCCAGAGTCAAGGTGCCAAAACATTTCGACGTGACGTAGTGCGCGTGCTCACCGGCATTCATTTTGTCGGGTCAGTCTGGCGTTGACACGCCAGGCACCCGTCCTGCCATATACACGCAGCTGGGTGCCGTGATGCATTACTTCGCATGCGCATTTCAGCGCGTTCAGCGTCCCTCCGGCACGAAAAGAGGGAGACGCAGTGTTGCCTGGGTAACGCATCGGCGTGAAATGCAGCATGTCGCATTTCGCGCCAGTTACCGTCGGGCCGCGCAGACGGACGCTAGTCGCGCCAGGCGTCAGACTATGGAGTGCGCTCGCGTTTTGCTAACGGAGCGTCGCTGTGCCCGGCGTGCACGAGCGTGAACGCTACAGTGGAGTATATCGGGCCCTTCATGATGCGCTCGCGGCCATTTCGATGGCTCCACACATACGAAACTTGGTGTTACGTCACGTCAATCGATGACGAAAGTATATGGCGTGTGCAAGCAGATAATTGTGACACGCGTGTCATGTGAGAACATGGCAACATACCACGCTTAAAGTGTGCTTGTGGTCGTTTCGCTAACTCCACAGATACTAAATTTCGTATCACGTAACGTGAATGGATTACAAATGTCAACGACACGTTCAAACATGATAATCATGACACGGAAGTCATGTACGGCAACATTTACCTCCACCTCGTAACTATAGGCTTATTTTAAATTCAGATATCAACCTTCCTCATTCGTGCTTCGCATATCAACGAATCCCACCGGACGTGGGCTCTGCCTGTTTTTTAAAGAGGTAAATTACAAACAAAGCAAAAGCCGCGTGCATATCGTAAATTTACCCGTGGGCGCTGCAGCAGATGGGTTACTATGTCAAAGAAAGCACGCCTCCATTAACAGAGCAAACTTTATCTTTTTATAAGTCATTTGATTCAGTCCTTAAACTAACAAAAAATCACAGCATATACACGGAGTGAATTATGATGAGTGTAGCGAAGCTTCAAAGGGTTTTATCAGCAAACCGTGAATCATCCGTTGGCCGCGTCCATCCGTCCACCCATATGTGTGTCCATCCGTCCGTCCGTGCGCCTGTCTGTCTGTCTGGCCGCTCGTCTGTCCACATGTTCGTCTATCTTTATGTCCATTCATCGGTCCGTCCGTCCATTCATCCATCTAGTGAACACTCTAATTATCGCCATCCAGAGCACATTCTAAGAACTATAACGAGAGGTGGCTATTTCATACAGGAGACGCCCGCATCACGCCCTAAAGAGCTTCGCCCCTAAAACGAGTTAACATAAACAAGTGTGTTTTGAATAAGCGCACTTTTGCTAACGGTAGTATCATGCGGCGGATGCGCCGCACGGAGAACACAGGGCATCGCGCTGAAGCGCCGGCCGACAAAAAGTACGCAGCAGCCGGTGGCGAAGCAGGAACTCTCTTTTATATACACAAGCACCACAATATGTACATATATACAGCGTCCCCTAGGGGCCAGCCTACCAGTTCCAAAACGGGAACCGAAACCACGATGTCACATAATTCTTTTTTAACATGAGAATGACGCAGGTCTTCCCCGCAAGCAGTGCACACTAGGAATAAAGTGTATCAGAACTGCAACCGAATGATGACAACACCTCATTCCCCCTTGAAATTAACAGCATGTGGGGTCCTAACATGTAACGAGTGCAAAGTAGGAATGAAAATGTGTCGTATACACAAAAAAATAAATTCGACATCATACCAGCGTAAAGAAATGTAAGCAAACTCAAAGTCAACGCACACGCCGCACACCACTTTATCATCGCCTCCTCCGAGAGAGGATGTCTGCATAGTCACATTCTCGCTAAAGTCCACAACGTCGACGCCTGTAGTGGTTTCATTTCCACGACAGGCACTGTCACCGCCCACAGCAGTTCGGTGGTAGGTAAGAATTGACCCATGTGCTGTCCTTCCATTGTACTTCTGGCACAGTAGTGAACGGAACAAGCATAAAACGACGCTTCGTCTGGACACGGGTCGGCGTCATCGACACAGGCGCCGTGCACAGAACAGGAACGGGCATGACCGGCACAGACGTGACCAGTGGAAGCACCTCCGCCACACGCTGAATCGTAACTGACTCTGAAATCTCGGCGGTCACGCTCGGCAGGTGCACCTCCTTTGGACGGCAAACAGAAACAGAATCCCGAAGATCATCATCAGTCGGAAGAAGTACAGCCGCAGTGGAAGTAGCAGCGGGCAAAAGCAAAGTATCGACAGATGAGACGGAAGTGGGTAAAGTATGGTCAGCAGCAGCGGGCGCGACCGGAACAGCCATCCTCGCAGTAGAAGTACTCCCAGTCGAAGCATGTACTGTCTGGGTATGCCCAATAGCAGGCAACACGGCAGGAGCAGGCGCATCAAGAAGACGATCAGCTGGGACGCCAACAGGTGCAGCCCCAGTGAGCACACTCTGAGTCTGTGCCGGAATCGTCGTAGCCACTTGCAGGACAGTAATTGTATTGGTCACCGTCGATGTGCCTTGATGACTGGTCGACTCCGTAGTAGTGCGGCAGACCCGCGCGAAGTGTCCACTACGTCCGCACCGTGAACACGTCCGGCTCCTGGCAGGGCAAGCGGCGGAGTTGGTCCAATGCCGCGACGAGCAGCAGCGGTAACAAGCAATCGCGGGAGCGGGCGGCGAACCTGGAGGGTAGTTCTCCGCAGCAGCAGAAAGCGAGGAGGTGCACGCAGGAGAAGTACCGCCGGAGCCATCTTGCACCGAAGCTTGGGGAGGACCGCATCCATTTGCCTAGTATTTTAATCACTCGGCGAGCTGAGCCGTTATCTTAAACCGTACGTGTTGATCGGTGAAATCCCGACAACTCTAGCAACGCGCGGTCGACGCACTCCTCCTCTCTCGCTTTGTTGAGCACCTTCTGTAGAGTCAAGTCCTTGCCCATCTTGGAAAATGTCCTTTGGAGGTGCGGCGACGCGATTCCAGAGACGAACTGGTCGTAGGCGAGGATATCGCCAGCAGCGCCAAATTCGCAAAGCTTGGCTACTCGGTGTACTTCCTGAATAAATTCTACCACCGACTGGTCCGGGCCCTGACGCAGGGCTTTGAATTGGGCGCGCAGACACGCCGCGTCCGGTTGAGGGTCAAAGAGTTCATTAGGCAGTGCGAGGGATGCGTCGAACACGTCCGGCGTCGTCTCACGAGTTGGCCGGTCAGCTCCAGGCTGCTGCTCATCTTCGGCGGCACGCAGGTAGGTGTTGAGGCCCTCAACGCCCAAGGCATTCAGGAACAGTGCCTTCCTGCGCTTGGGCGTGGTGCCCCTGGCAGCGGCATTGATGTAGACCTGTTACACAGGACGCAACTGCCTCCATTGAATAGGCGGTGCACCGGGGCACTGAAGGAACTGAGGCGAATGAATTACCATGTCGATGATTGCCGAAGAGAGTGTCGAGAAGGCAGTTCAGTAGAGACGCGCACACTGGTAAGCTTCGTGACCGGACTGGCATGAAAAGTGTCGAAACGTAGTAATGGGTGCAGAAAATGAAGTACCGGTGGGACAGCTTGCACGGGTGCTGAGCCGACAGCACTAGGAAGAAGGCTGGATGCCCACCTTGACGTGTGATGCACGTGTATTGAAGATCCTCGTCGCCAATCTGTGGTATCGTGTGGCGGACGCGCCGCATGCAGACCACAGGGCACGGCGCTGAAGCATCGACCGACAAGTAGTACGCAGCATCCGGTAGCCAAGCAAGAACTCTATTTTGTATGCACAAGCACCACGATATATACATATGTACAGCGCCCTCTAGGGGCCAGCCTACCGGTTCAAAAACCGGAACCAAAACCATGATACCACACACCAACTCTAGCGTATTTCGGTGGTAATTTAGGTCTGTTCATGGGTTTTCGCTGCTCCCTTGAAAGAGATTAGTGTAGAGCACGCCGGGCGCCTGCCGGCACCAGCGGCGTCAGCGGCGGCCGCCCCCAGGAACCGGATTGGCTAAGCGAGCGACAGCGACAGTGATGATACTCATGTCTACTCCCACAGCAGTGATGACTTTTCGGATGACGGTTTGCAACCTGTGCGGAGCCGCAAAGCAAGGAAGAGAAACATGAGGACTTCCTCATCCTTAAGTATACAAACTGTAAGTGAAACGCCAAAGTCGAACACTTATACCATCCTGTTTCTGCCTGCACTTCCCACCATCAGCATGAAACGCCTTAACAGACAGTCTGTGTGGAGGTCTCTGGGAGCGCTCGTGCCAAATGGGATCACGGGCATAAGAGTGAACGCCAGAAAGAATATACTGGCTGTTGACGTCCTGCAAGTGCTTTGGGCGTTCTGCGCAGTGTAAGTGACCTAGACGGCAAGCAGGTGCACTCTCATGTTTCCTTGGGATCTGATGTAGTAACCGACGGGATCTACGACATAGATGTGGGTATTTCAAATAACGACTTACAAGCTGTTGTCAAATCAACAACTGATACTCCCATTGTTAATGTCACCCGACTGGGCAAGCCTCGCTGTGTGAAGATTGCGTTTAAGAGCACATCCCTTCACTCTGCTGTTAAGGTGGGTTACTTCAGACATGCTGTGCGACCTTTCATTCCGAATCCTCTCCAGTGCCTAAATGTATCCAACTAGAACATGTGAGCAGCGTCTGCGAAAATCCGACGGTATGCCACCGCTACGCCGAGCCCCATGATTCGGATAAGTGCGTCGCTATTGTCAAGAAATGCTCAATTTGCAATGGATCCCACGAATCCACATCGAAGGACTGCCCGCGTATTCCTAAGGAAATTGCCATCTTGAAGGAGATTGTACGCGATCACTGATCTCATCGAGAAGCTGCAGCTAAAGTGAGGAGGCGTCGTTCACGTAGACGTCGGTCTTCAAGGATGCCCGCTACCTCTTCGATGCGTTTGCCAGCTCCCTCATCATTGCCACCTCCTTCACCTCCAGACAACATGCTGCAGGAAATACTGTAAACGATTATGCCAGTGAGCATACCCTAACTGCGACAGACTGGCCTGCACTTGAAAGGAAAGCAGCATCAAGAGAACTGAAGGAGTTCCATGACGGCCAGCCCGTTATCCTGGTTCGGGATCTTTCCAACCAAGACAGGCAAGGGACTGCAATCGTACAATCAGTAATTGCTACGATTCGCATGCTACTGAGCAGCATACAATCTCCGTCTCCTAATAGTGCACTGCACATACTAGATGCACTAAGCTTAGTGCTTTCTAACATCTTATAAGCACGATGGCTCAACAAAATCTGGTCTTCCGCACTGAAGTGAAACGTGCGTTGATTTTTCAATGGAATGCAGGACGAATGAAGTACTGTATCAAGTACTTTCGCCAATTCGTTCGGGCGAATCAATTTCCTATACTTGTCATATGTGAAACTAATGTATCAATGCCTTATAGATTGTCCGGTTATGAAGCTTTTTTCTTCAGCCACTTGCGAAGAACGAAGCAAAGTAATTGCTTACATTCACACGGACTTGACTTATGTTTAACACTCATTAAATTCAAATGACAAAAATCAGTACGTGTGTCTATGTCTAAAAAAGAATCCCGTTTCCTTCGCACTTATTAGTGGATATATATATACCCGTCAGCGCGATTTGACTGCGACAGATTAAAAGACAGCCTAATGAGGAACAGTGGATCTTGGATCATGGCCAGTGACTTAAACGCCCATCACATGCTTTGGGGGAGCTTTAGGATGAATGCCAGAGGCAGGAATGTTGTTACGTTCGCTTCCAACTACGACCTTTGCCTCATGAATGATTTTGACCCAACATATTTACAGGGTCTCACGTGTGGTTGTTGCCTTGACCTGACATTGATGTCATGGTGGTTCTCTCGGAAAGTTAAATAGTCTTGCGACATTTCTCACCATTCTCCCTATATTTAGTGAGAAACATTGCGTACGCTGATGACCATGGCCAAGAAGAAGCGCCAGAGGCGGCCCCAAGCCAGTGGCCTGTTGCGAGATTTCGGTCGGGGCCTTCAGGTGTCACCACCGTCGAAACAATGACAGTGCACTGCCGACGGCTACAAGCGAAGTGCCACGTAAGTCTTTTTTTCGACAATTTAAATTGTAAGACCCAAGAATAGTATGCCTAAAAAGTGCTTCCAATTTATTTTCAGCAATAATAAACACGAATACTGCTAACGTGTACAAGATTAGAAAGTGACCTACTTTAAATGGCAGCATGAACCCGAAAAAAAAATAGCGCACCGCCCTGCTCGTGAAAGACATGCGGATACGTTGATATTATTTACAGAAAGTTTGCCGAATGCTGTCAATGACATTACAACATTTTCAGCTACAGAATTGCAGGAACGTTAGTGGTATACCTTTACTTACTGCAGCAGAGGTTTCGTGGAGTGGGATGGATGAGTCAGCCAGCGCGAGACAGCTTCTGTGCTCCGGGCATTTGCCTTGTGGCCATGCGTTGTACGGAGTTCGCACATGAACGCTAGATGATGCGTGCATATTATGGAGTTTTAGTGCTGGGTACGCATTCTCTTGGGGCGATGCGGGCTTGGGAGCGCGCGGCGTTGCGTGCCCAACCCATACCCAACCGGAATGCCTTTTAGTTGTCGCCACGGTGGCACGCACGCAAACGCAAGCCGCACGAAGGTCACACGTGCTCGCAGCGCCATAGCGTCTTGTCGCGTAAGTATTATTTAATTTTTTTTATGATTGAAAATGTAAAATGAAACATACATAGTGATCAGGACACTTTTTTTATTGTGTACAGTAATCTGGTATACGCAAAAAAGTGAAATACAAAGTTTTTGTAACGACAGTGTCGACATCTTGTGACACTTCGTGCAACCGCAGTCATGAACGTGCTAGCTTACGCGTAATGTTTTTGAGGTGAAAATGAATAAAAAGGTTACTCGTTTGTAGTATTGTCGCTGCGCAGTTTTTGCACCAAATGTACAATGCACAATGTTTCTGCAAAACAAAGTTGTGGTTGTCTGTTTCACTATGGCCGCACTAGATGGCGCCACCTATTCAGCTGGTCTGGGGCTGGCATATGCTTTTAGTTTCTATGTTCCAGGCCATTCTAGCTTTGGAAATCTGGCTGAAACCGTGTAATCGCTATAAGTACTCGCACTTTGGCTTATTTTAACTCGACGGCTAGAGTATCCGCAGTGCGGATACTGTGAGTTCTTGCGAAGGGGGACCTAACAAGGCGGCCGATCCATACTGTCCGAGATTTCGCGCCTTTGTGTCATGCTATTTATATAGTGGCTAGCCACTATATATTTGCGCTTAAACTTAAATGTCAAAGTGGTTGATCTGGCCAGCCTCGGCTTTGCTCGCCGTGAAGGTAACATGATGAGCCAGCATGTGCGCCGGGGCAGCTTATCTCCGCTAGGTGGCCAGTGGAGGCAGTGCACAGACGCATCGCCCCATCGCCCCAGCTATCTTGCGACGCATCTGTTTGGGGCTTCGCGCATGCGCAATACCGCCGCCCCATCGTCCTGCGTACGCAAGCCGCCAGCGTACCCAGCACTAAAACTCCCTATTGTCTACTGCGATATATGCCGAAACGTTACTTACGTGTCCTTTAGTTTATGTACACATGCATTGACTTGCAATAAAACAATTTATTGCAGCAAGTTTCTGTGATTACCATTGTCGTTTCACTCGGCCTGTGTGCAACGTCACTCGCTTCATAAAGTATGCAAGATACTTGAGAGCTTCTAGTAAGTTGGGCACTGTATTGTACTATACAGAAACAAGTGAAATCGAGAGTGCGGGCTGTTGCTCAGAGGTTAAGCCATGACGCAGACGTCGTCTGCGATGCGGAAAGCCAGGCGGCGAGTTTGCAAAGACAATCGGATAGACCCCCCTCCCCCCCCCCCAATGCACTGCGCCAGGCGTCTTTACCAGGCTCTCGGAAGCTGCGCGATCACGGGTTCATGCGTGAAGTCGTCAGCAAACCTGTCTGCGCCAATGACGGTACTGCAGGACCACAGGCAGCAGCCAGGCAAGACTAAATAAGCGCGCTGTGTTCGCTGAGGCGATCTTGATGGTGAAAAACGCCTTCCGATCATTTGCAAGCACGCGTAGAAACTTCAAGTGTGCCGAAAAACGCTGTGAGCGTGCTTCTATCGACGCTGCGCTTCACTGCTGCTGGCAGTGTTGATCCGCTTTCAACGACTGTAGGCGACACTAAGAAGTGAACATTTGTATCCAATGAAGATTAAGAAGACGTCGAGATGCTGGTATAGGTAAGTTATTTTTTCTTTGCAGTGCTGAACAGAGCCATAAAATGCTTGTTAACGATACCGTCGATGCAGTCATGTTCGCAAACGATGCTCGGGCAGGCGCAGTATCGGTTACTACGCTACCCAGCGAGAGCAAGGCTATTGCTCCTATTGCACAGTGCCTTTTGTGCGCATAAACTTCAGTGGACTAAACTAAACAAGAAAAAAAAACAAAAAACAAACTGATACTCACAGCTTCGAGTGTTTGTCGGGAGCTATAATATAATAAATACTGGCGCCGTATCTGCAGGTAATCTGCAAATGCCGTCAAAAGCCGATAGTCTTGCGTGTGGAGAGAGTGAACAAAACATTTATTTGATGTTCTTCGCAAGAAAATCGGTGAATGCTATTCTGGAGACGCTGCGATAGAGTGCCTCGAGCGTGCAGCGGAAGCGAACGAGTGCATCAAGTAACGCCGCACGTGAGACATGAGTGCCCCCTGGCAGTTTTCTTGAAAAGGACGCGCGTGGCTCTGAGACGAATGTGCGCGCCCATCTCAGAGGAGATAAGGTTTAGAACGCAAGGTGATGGGTAGGTTCAACCACCTTAGCAAAGCGTTGGAAACACTCGCCTTTTCGTGCAAGGGTTGCATGATAAGCACAGCGTGATGAGCGCTATGGTCCTTAAAATTACTTAAGTATGCCTTTTTAGTAAAAGACACACATGCAGAATATATACGTGTTGTTGTAGTGCCCCAGACAGGCGCAATAGGTGATTTTTAATTGACAATTTCACAAGCATGAACGCTGAAGCTTGAGCAACATTGGTGGGTGCTGCGGTTGGGGTCGGCTGTTTCAAGTACCCGATGCCGTTAAGAGTGGACAAACAGACAATAGTACTTACAGACAGACACACCAAATTTTTTCGTCGAAGGTCCTCAAGAAAGACTATCGTTTTTAAAGAAGTACGCACGTGTTTATTGGGGCTTCACTGCAGTATTGCGAAGTATTCTGGTGAAACCCTCTGCGAATCTTTACGATCGAGTGCGCAGAGTAAGCATCATGTTGCAAATCACTGCAGTTAGTGTGGAAAAGACTGCCATGTGTACATCAAAACTGGAATCCAGAATTGTTAGTGGTTTGAGCTTGCATTATTTACACGTAAATTAATGGACAAATGTTCTGTAAATGAAAAGAATAACTAGCTGCAGTTAAGTGGCGCGTAGTGCTCAGAAATGCACCCTTCTCATTATTGCTTTTTACATACAATGCTTGTTTGCGTAAGGCAAAGGAATTATGATAGTGTGCCGAGTGCACGTGACAGGGATTGCTACACTAGCTGTAGGGTTGTGAATGATCAGTTTATGAACAGTTTATAATCTGTTTGCAGCACCTTGCTCAGAAAAACATGGGCCTTTTTCAGCACTGCTAGTTCTGGCTCCATGGAAAAGAATAAAAAAGCATCACTACGTGCACCTCAGGTTGACAGGTAATATATGATTTATGCGCATTATGATGACATTAGTACTATAATTATACTGAAAGGCGCAACTAACAGAATGGTACAATGCTACACTGTTGACACATAATTGTTATACATTGTTCAAGACCAACTGAAATTTTGGTGAGCTTGGGAAAGTTAGTTCGCATTTTTCTTTCAATGCATACTAACCTTGGCCTATTGTACAAGTTACTATCAGGAGGTATGTAAAGAGACTGCACATAATACAAAGACACAGCACTCTCTTTGTCGTCATTTCTAACTTCTTTATTTTAAGTCCTCAGTCCTCTCAGTTTCCTAAGCAAGAAATTATTTTTTTCAACTGCTTAAGCCTGCTTCACTTGTTTTCAAACCTTCTAAGACGATAAAAGGGTACTGACAGCAAAATTTTAATTTTCTTGCGTCAAATGAAAGGCCCAGCTTTCAATAATCTAGAAAATGTACAAGTACACCCTGCAAAAATAAAACAGTGTGCTTTTAAAAGGTAATTTTCATTTTTACAGTGCCCTGACAACGTAACACATGTGCTTTTCATCATGTGCTTGTGCGAGGAATCGTGAAACTCGCTCGACGGCTACGCACAGTGGCTCCGTTGCCGACCCACAACCAGTCAGTTCAATAGTTTTTCTGACGCTGAGTGGCCATTTTGGTACCTGATGTCATCACAACTAGCCAGATCTCAGTATGAAATCCCTAGAATTGGCCGAAGTGCCACAGAAGGCATGACTTTAATATAAAAAATAATATATTTTATCACAATTTTATTTGATTTTCACTTCTCAGAGTCACCTTTGTTACCATAAGATTCGCAATGCCAAGTAAACTCGCCATTAAAAAGTGGTGCCGTAGCCCTTTAGAGTGTTGGCTGTGGAGGCCAATTCGAAGGTGCCATTGAGGCCAGCTTTCCGGTCAGACTTTAAATTGCCCTGCTGGCTTGCCATTTTGACAAAAGATAATGGCCCTCTGTGACTCGCTGCTGAGTTTCGCAATTCTTTCATCACTTGCACCAAGTCGCGAACCGCAATTATTGGTACAGCTGTATTCTGTCTTTTGTCGAAGTTCCTTTTCAGTCTCTTTCTGTACTTAGCTTCACCCTCTTTAGTTCCCTCTTCTGTCCGGCTGATCATCACTTCAACTCACAGTCACGTTGGCTGGTAAATATGTTGTTTTGCAGGAGCAGTGAAAAATTTGTTCATGAATGTTGATTTGTTCTTGTTTTTTTTCATTCTTGCAATAGCCTCATTGAGGCTGCAGTATGTAAAAATACTTAAGAATTGGTGTGCACCCCAGAGATGTTTTTAGGGCTGTGCACGATGACCTACGTCATTTAAACGCAGCTTTCCGTCTTTCTGGGAAGTCTGGGCACATAATTAATTGCTGATTTATATCTCAATTAGCTTGCTCCACTACCCCAGTAACTACTGAATGACATGAAGCAATAAAGCTGAGCGCAATTCGTTGTTGGTTTGCCATCTATAGGGTTGATGACTCAGCAAATCTGGTTCACTATCTCTCACTAATACTGAGTTTTTGTCAATCATCTTTTAGTTTAGAAGGAGATCAGACTGTTGGCATCCCTTTTTCTGCTTTTGCATCCACCATCCTTTTACAAGCCATAAACTCAGAATCTTCTTAGAATATTCTTTAGAGTTCATGTGAATGACCTCCAGCGGCGCAGAAAAGTATTTTGATTGTATCATTTGTTGGGTCAGCTGTTTAAACTTTACCTTGATAATCTGGCACTTGTGAAATGATTGTACTTCTCGAGTTGTATCTTTTTTTATGCCAGATGTGAACTGCTTGGTCAGCTTCATGTACGTCCACTGGATGTCGTCATGACCACTCAAATACTGCAGTTATGAAGATTGAATATTTTTAATTAGTGTAGCTAGAATTGCGATTCATTCTGTTTGTGTTAGTTTTAAGTTTCAGAGCTTTCGTTTCTTCTCAAAGCTTGACATCATTTACTGTCCGAGAAGGAACTAAGGCTCCTCGAAGGTTTCGGTGCGCGCAAGTAGGTAAATTACTTTTACTTTTCTGTTTATTTACCTTATGGACTTTTCCTTGCCTTTTTCTGTGCTTCTGTTTTTTCTCTTACACATGTATTGCTCTTTGTGCCACATGGTTAACTGCCTTCTCTATATGTTTTCGCGCACTGCGCAATAAACTCAGTTGGAGGTTAGCGCTCCTGTTCTTCGTGTCCTTCTTGTCTCTTTGTCGTCGTTCTGTTCTCGTGCTATACCTAGTGAGTACAGCGCTCGTGTTCTTCGTGTCCTTCTTGTCTCTTTGTCGTTGTTCTGTTCTCGTTCTATAACTAGTGAGTACACGAAGCTGAATATTTCAAAAGACTCACTTTGTTTAATTTTTTTTGATACGGCGTTACAACAGCAACCGGCTGCCTTATTTTCCTGCTACTCCACGGCCACGACACCTTCTTATGTAATGTGTGCTTTTAGTGTATACAGAGCAACCTATTTATCAGTAGAGAGACACGAAAGAGAAAAACAATTTTTCTTGCATGGGTGAAGTACACTTTAGAAATAACAAAAACATGGTGCCAAATGCGAAAAGACGCCTGGTAAGCGCGAACCTCAGAAAGGGAGTGTACATATGGTGATAGAACCCTAAAGTTACTGTACCATCATACTTCAGTGATATTGATCTCATGTTGTTGATATGTCGTGTTTTGAGGCTAACAAAACTCTTGATAGGTAAAAACAAAGCATAATCTCTTCTGACTGGGGCAATGACTTAACCAATCAAGTTTTAGCAAATTTTGTTAAGCCAACGAGAAGAAAACGCTATAAAGAATCTTTAAACCATAACGTCACACTTACAAAGCTATGGCGCGAAATCTAAAAAAAAGTAATGGAGTGGTGGGAGCGAAATTTTCGCTGGTGACTTCTTTTACTAACTTTCAGTCTGCTTATCCCAAATGGAATCGTAAATGGGCTAACGTATCATGTAACTAATACTGGCGCCATTGACTTTGACCAACATTTGCATCTTTTAATTCATTCCGACGCTTCCTAAAACTCAAAGTGAAGCCACTGCCAAGCATCGGCGCTACCAGGCCTCACGATGACAACACAGAGGTTGTCAACATTATAGTTACTGGGGCATCGTCACTGAACGCCTTGGCTGTGCCCTGGGAGCGCGCTGTAAGCAGGATCATACTGTCAATGTCGCAGGGTGCTGGACGCCCCGTGGAGCATTTTGTTCAGAAAAATTTATTGCCACAAACGTCAATAACACCCAACAGAACATTTCTTTCTTAGACATACTCTAACTATGATGACAAAACAGACGTCATATACATGAACATGGATATGAGATGACGTTGAAAGAACATGTACATTCGATGGTTTACACGTTTTTATGCTGTGCGGTCTTGAAATAAAAAAAGTGTGTGTGCACGTAACGAACGCAATTCTCATTTCGCCAAGACCGACACATATCAAGTTATTAAGAGAAGGTCATATCTCGAGCTTGAAATTTCGTAGCACTGCTTCTTTAAGATTGCACCTTCATCTCTTCATATATTAAAATTGCCCACATAATGGCCCTATAATGTCTATTTCGCTGCCACTGGGGTTTGCAACTATGGCGCGATTTGAAAAATTTCCAACATAGGACAACTTCGCCAAGTCTGCGTTGTCAGCTTCTGAGTTCTCTCACCTAAATTTTTATTAAAAAAATTGATGGTGCTCGTCCAGAAGGCCGAGATATGAATTACCAGAAAACGATGCTGAGTCCCTCCCCCTCCCCCCCCCCTGAACTTTCACCTGCACAGGTCTGGTCTGGTACAGTCCCCTTCATGCCTCTCTCGCAATGAGAATAAATCTCTTGATCATTTCTTCCTAATGCGCAGATTACTCACCGATCAGAGGAAAGGACTTCTAGGCGAACCACTTCGAAGGTCAAGATTAAATTTATTCTTTTCGGTTCTTCTTTTCTTTGAGGCTACCGTGCTGGGTGTTACCAGCAGGAGCATTTGCGAGGCCGTATTTTCACGAAAGACGGGACAAATCGAAGGCTAAGTTCATTGAAATCAAACATATTTAAAAAAATGGTCACCTCCTCCTTTTTGTTTATTGAAATGATTTGATTTCTAAAGTTACCTAAACTAAGTATATTCATTGATACATTTGTCTTTTTTCCCTTTTTTGCTAACAAATGTAACGCAATCTAATATTTCGTTAAGGCGCCAACAAAGCACTATCTAGAGTAACGCGTGAAGCCGGCATAGAACCCCGTACACACAAGGAAAAGTTTGAATTTCCAAAACTTTCAGACTCGCCACATACCCGATATCTTTCGCTGGTCGCGAAATGCGCCTTCCGGGGAGTTGTTTCACATCTCGACGAAGGCTGAAATTAAATTCAACGACGCCACGCTGATTGTGCCCGAGAACCGCCAGAACACTACTTCAGGCAACTGAAGCAGCGCTGAGCAAGCACAGGATATGCCCGCGTGCGATATATGAGTAGTAACCATGAGCAGACGCACTACTGACCTCTAGATAGCATTATATGACGCCAAAACAGGAAGTGCAAAGTAGACAACGCTTAAACATCACTCCGATTCTATGTCGAGTGTGCATTTTTAATTTATCATTATTATTTACCAGCGTTGTTTCTGTGAACCCTTCATTAGACTTAGTATAGAGCAAAGTTAATTTATTTCACATACAACTAAAGAAAGTATATATTGGAAGGCCTGTTTCATATAACCATTACATGTGTTGTTACACGCAAGCTTTGGAAACTGTTTGACTGGCCCAATGATTACTAGTACCTACAGAAAATTGGATATTTTCGAGTACTTTACGTCGCTAACCCTACACCAGGAACCGCTGTTAAAAAAATCACTGAGGTTCAAATCTCGTAAACCTAGTTGTCATGTCGGAAGGTAATAACATGGCTTTATAACGAATATATTCACACAGTATTTCATTATATTATTGGCCACCTCACTTGCTCACGTGGTATCCCAACGACAAAGCTACGAGGGAGCGGAGCGGTCTGTACGCCGTGGAAGGCGTGGCTTCACTTCACGTACAATACAGTTGGGTGCTCGGCTCCTTTAATGTCATTGCGATGTCATGCCAGCCATGACTGACTGTGGGAGACATGATGTAGTGGAGCGTTTGATCGAATATTCTATTTTGTCAGATCATGTAGGGTTCCCGTAAAAGAGGTTGCTTGGTTCATCGGGCAATCATAATCGTCCAGTGCAACAGGATCACTCGCAGGTAAACGTGTTGGCCCTACTATAAGCAGTGGGCATGTTTCAGCACAGTAAAACTAAATACCGCGCGAGACCTTAATTATATGACACTTTAATAGCATAACTATGGCCACTGGATCAAAGCACACAACCTGTGCGCTTTGATCCAGCGGTCATAGCATGAATAAGAAAAATGATCGCCAGGCGTACCCAGAACACGCAGCTAAGCCACTGCGGAAGCTGGAAGAGCATCCTTCCTAGAGCCCGCTGGAGATTCTCTTGGGACAACCAATACGATTACACATCCTAGGTATACAACTACGCTATATACCATGGTCACTTTTAAAAAAAGAAAATCACACACTATACACCATTATTTGTAATTCCGTGGACAAGCGAGGTTACCGCTACACACTTCTGAGGTATTGTGTGCATTTTGTGCAATGATTGATGACGATAAAGAAATATGGCTTAGCGTTCTCCCACGTGAATCGGGGCAGTACCGATTCACGTGGGGCAGTACGGGGCAGTACCGATTCGGGGCAGTACTCATTTTTTGGGGCCTTGGACAAGATGATTTTTCGCTCACAACCAACGACACCCTTACTGACTCCATGCAGTACAAAAATAATTGTCTATTATCTAAGTGTTCGAAGAAGCAGCGAGAGAGCTACGAGTGAAGTATCGTTTAACACTATCGGGTTAAACTTTGCTCGAAGCTCTTTCGCTGCTTCTTCGAACACTTCGATAATAGACAATTATTCTTATGCTGCATGGCGCGCAGCCCTTCGGCTGTATCCGTCTTACGTTGAGTCTTGCCGGAAAAAAAATATTTGCTCCCGCAAATATCTTCCCAACGCATGCTAGCGAATCACACTGTAGAAATCACACCAAGTAAACCAGTTGATTGCAAAGCTCCTATCGCACTACAATATATATCTAATTACAAGTTGTCATGCATATATAAGTCAGCATAACCGATAATGATCTGGTACCGAAACACCAGCGCAGCAATGTTTAGCATGTGCATCACGTGCCAGACATCATCTGCCTCATGCAAGATATCCAGGGTTTTGTGGGAGAATATGTACTTAAAATTCACCCATGAAACGTGAGATTCTGTACACCTCAGGGCAGTAGGTACGAGCGAGAATATCTATAGCAGAACCAGAGCCGGGCACTACTCGTCTCTTTTCGCTGAGCTTGTTCCAGAAGTGCACACCGAGGCTGTCGTTTACCGCACTCAGCGCCGCAGGTGCCTTTGCAGGAATAAACAAGTCATTCCATATTTTCCACGGTACACCGAAGAATTCGGATTGGTTCAGGAAATTGATGCGGCTAGAATATTCCGAGTCAGAAGGAAGCTGTGACATCAACATAGGCCCACACGTGGTCCACGTGTCGGGATCGTAGGTGCGTGCGCACCTATCGATCAGTTCAACGAGGACGGGATGATGCTTGTCGATGAACAGCATACCGTTTGCTACGGAAGCTTCATCTCTCGAGGACTGGTAAAAAGCGCTATTCCTTATCCCTTTCAGCGACTTCATTATGATAATGTCACTGTCCAAATAAGCACCGCCTCGCTTCCAAAGAACGACGTATCGGAGGAAGTCACTCAGATGCGCTACGGCGTAAGGGCTACGACGCTGTCTCCCGCCTTCCGCAACCAGCGATGCCAACGGAGTCTCCGCGAGTTCGGATGTCACATTCAGCACAGAGGATCGAAAGTTCAGGTATTTTGAAAGCACGTTGATGTATCGACAGGTAGAGGAGCTTATGTTTCCGGTACACAAGAGATGCACGGTAGTCTCTTCGTTGTTGCGGCAAGTAGACTCGATGCTGCAGGCTTTCCTGGCGTTAATTTTTCGTTTATAGGCTGTTTCGAGGAACCATATATGGTCTTGGCTGCTGTTCGCCGACTCTACAATGAAAAATAAGAGATAAAATTGCGGTAATTCACGTAAATCAATCGCTGATAACCAATCTGGAACGATAAGTAAAACTCGGCTCCAGAATACGTATGCACCTCCAAGAATCTTAATTGGAATCACTCGATTAAGATTCTTGGAGGTGCATACGTATTCTGGAGCCGAGTTTTACATATCGTTCCAGATTGGTTATCAGCGATTGATTTACGTGAATTACCGCAATTTCTCGTCAGCAATCACTCGTCAGCTACCAAGAGCCTTGCCGCAGTAGTCTAGTGGCTAAGGTACTTGATTGCCGACACGCAGATCGCGGGATCAAATCCCAGCTGCAGCGACTGCATTCTCAATGGAGGCAAAGATGCTGTTGACCCGTGTGCTCAGATTTGGGTGCACGGTAAAGATTCCCTGGGGGTCGAAATTTTCGGAGCCCTCCACTACAGCGTCTCTCATTATCTTATGGTGGTATGACGCTGATACCCTACAATCGATCAAACTTCAGCTACCCAGAATCCTACTGTACGACTCTTGAGCGTTCTATTACCTTGTAATAAGTTGATATGGCAAGCCAGAGTCGTCCTATATCTGGACTAGCTATATCAGAGGCATACAGTGAACTGCGGACACAGATTATCTATCTATCTATCTATCTATCTATCTATCTATCTATCTATCTATCTATCTATCTATCTATCTATCTATCTATCTATCTACGTCTGGGTGCTCTCATGATCGCCTGGTTACCTTGGGGTAGACCAAAATTAGTATGGGAATGTGATAGGCATTGGTGAATATGCCTGGCGATCAGAACATCAACATCAATGAATACTGTAAAAATCCTGTGGAGTACATCTTCAAACCGTTTTATCTTGACATGCGTGGGACATATCTATATACCACTGGCCACGGTATGCGCGTGCGCCTCGAAGGGGATACAGTTTTGTATCAACCTTGGTACACTGAAAAAACATGTAAATGTGAGAGCGTACAAGATTACTGAAATCGGCAGGGTTAACACGGTAAATGCAAGGAATCGACATCCGCGTCCTAGCAGAAATCCAACCCAAGCATTCTGCGTAGCATCAAGTGTTCTGCCACAAAGCCATGCCAAGTGTCGGAACGATTCCGAAAAAAGGCCGTATCCCGGCATGGTGGTGAAACGCCAATTGTAGTTGCAGTTATGGCTATCTAATTTCATAAACATCAGATATGTACTCTTGATTCAGGTCTCACAACTAGTTTATTTATTTATTTATTTATTTGTAGACACTATACGGGCGCCGTATGGTAGTCTCCGTATGCCGCTCCCTGTTGTTAGGCTTGTCGGTACATTTTAATTGTAACCATCCATAGCCAGAGGTGGTTAGAACTTGAAAGAACATCGGTAGTAGACAAGGTGCTTAAAACGTCGACAACAACTACTGGTTTGTCATTGTTGCACACACCCTTCATCGGAATAGGTTGCATCGGTGTGTTATAATGATCTAATTGTGGTTTCAAGACGTTAAACCTCAGCAATTATTACATAAGCTCATCACCTTCATCAACCCAGCACATGGATTGAGCGCGAAGTGAAAGGACAGCTAAACGCTAAAGTTGTAGAAGTCAAGTGCATTATGCGCACCCTGTCATGACACCTGATCATCGTACTCATTGTGCTGAATCAATGAAAGCGAATGCCATGCTGAACCAAGTTAAGAGCTCAAGAATAATGTACTGCAAACCGAGTGACTACATAGTATAAACAGCTTCTCATATGCGTCTATGCCCAAGAAAGACATAAATCAGAAAAAAGATCAGGTTAAGCACTAAGCTAAACTATTTTCGCTGTTCAATCTTTACGCATTACATATAAACTTCTGCACATTTGTTTAGTTACAATTTTGAGTGTCTTCTTTAGCTTTCCCTTTTCTCCTTTGTCTGTTCTGGTACACGTACCGGGACATTAGAACGATATTTTTCTCATATTTACACCTATTAAATAAATGATATTGGCGTACACCCTTGCAACGAGTTCTATGTATTAAAAGCAAAGAATGTCTGTGACTCAAACTATTCCCCAAATATTTGCAGTTAACGTAAGCCCATACTTAATATGCAACAATGTCGTCAATTTTCGCATGAACAGAGCCTCCTAATCTCTCTTCCACTAAACACTAAAGAATGCCAGTTCCAAACAGCACAATCTCAGAATTGTTCCTTCTACTTGATCTTAAAATCTGTAGTTCTGGATTTTCGCAGACCATCACAGCGAAAAAAAATATTGAAAGCCAGTTTCATGCCTAGAAAACCAGAGAAAATTGTGAAGCTGGAAAGCAAGTGCCACCACCTGGCGAATGCAGGTTAGGCTCTTTGTTCATTATCGCCGCCTTCTTATTTCAGCCTTCTTTCTTTATTCTTTTCTACATCTCTTTCTTCATCTTTTTCCATGTTGCCCTCTCTTCTCATTTGCCTCCGCATAACCCTGCGAGCACTCCTTCTCAATCTCACGTCTCTTTTCCAAACTCTTTCTAAATGGTTATGCTTTGCTAGGAGCTGCTTAGCAACTACCCATCTGGCGCATACGCTCCAAGTTTCGACCAGACGAAACATGATGCTACCCTAAACTAACATATCTGCGTTGGTAATAAACTTTGAATAACCTAAATCCAGAGTACCTGTGGTCAGTAGGGTCACCTCTTGCACCCAAGCGTTAGCAGCGAGCAACTCGCCCGTTACCTGCTTGATTAGACAGCTCCTTCTGCGCTTAAATTGGAGACGAGCAGTCTCCACATCAAGAAATATATAAAATATCTACGAATTATTTAGATTTTACATGCACCAGCCTTAAGGTCAATGTCAGACGCACCGTATTAAGGGGCTACGGATTAATTTTAACGGCTTTAGTAGCCGCCTCGGAAGACGCATAACTGTCAGACAATTTTCTGGGACCTTTCCAGCTCTGTAACAACGAAAACTCACTGTACTCACATAAGCAGTGGTAATCAAAGATCTCAGAGCTCTCACAGCATGAGAACATCCGAAAATTATGAAAAGAAGCCATCACAAATGTTTACTATATGTATACGCTTTTGCGCTGAGATCATAAGTCAACAGCACCCACCATTTGTGAGACCAAGTCCTTTCGCAATGAGGACGCTTGACCAGTGCTGTCCACTCAGCTTGCTCACAGCCATTGCACCTGCGGTACCTCATGGCAATGACGCTCCCATCACGGCACAGCGCATGCTAAGTACACACTAAACGCAATGGCGATAATGTTTATGTCGATGAAGAATGAGCGCACTTTAGTCCACAGATTATATTTCTACCATCACGGCACAGCACATGCAAGGCCGCTTTACGTAATGACGATGACGACGATGAAGAATAAGCATATTCCAGACTACACGTTCTCTTTCTGCCATGAATTAACACGATTGTTAAGGAACTCTCCCAAGATAGGCAAAGCGGCAATGCCGACAACAAGCTACTGCTGCGGAGGCGAGAGTGTGGCAGGCGGCGGCAGGCAGCGAGCTACTTCACAGCGAGAGTTGGGGAAGCGGTGGCAAAACGGGGAAGTG
The DNA here is from genome assembly GCA_013436015.1 of Rhipicephalus annulatus. NCBI lineage: Eukaryota > Metazoa > Arthropoda > Arachnida > Ixodida > Ixodidae > Rhipicephalus > Rhipicephalus annulatus. Next base: position 234,914 of record WOVY01009981.1, read on the forward strand.
ATTTCAAGTTAGAAAAAAATGAAAGGAAAAGTGAACTCCGCAAGAGTCTTCAGCAAAGTGCGACACCTCACCAGTGGTTCACAAGAGAAGGGTGAAAATTGAGAGGAAAGACCGGAAAACCGTTAGAGAAGTCTAAGGGCAGAGTTCCCATCAGCGAGCAGTCGTGGAAGAAAGGACATCGCAAACGGGACAACCGTCAGCCACGATGTCTACCGAGTGTCTCGCGGCAAAACGACAACGTTGACAACAAGCTGCTACCAAGAAGTTGGGGGCGCGGGAAGTGTTAGCTCAACGTCAAAACACATTTTGGATATACTGTACACGCACGTTGCGACTCGTTTGCATGCATGAGTGGGGAATGTCATTGGTGACTTACGGTGATTTATTATGAACGATCTCAGCGCCTCGCCCACTTGTCATGAATTAATTCGTAGTGATGTATAGACTTTTTTAAACAACTACAATGCTCGGAGATTCTCAGAAGTGTTATCGTGAAAAGCTTGCTGCGTGTATTTTTGTGAAAAGAAAGCACGTATGAATTCAAAACGATGCGATATCGTGCCAACATCTGATCCTTTTACCGCTGCTCTATTTAACATATATAAAATCAGTATTACAATAGGCCACCCATTGTGGTGGCCCTGACGCAACAAGTTGTGCTGCTATGTGCGTACACACAACTTTGATTCCCTTCGAAAGCGACCACTGTTCAATGCGGTCGAAATGCAAGAACATACACGTATATGAATTGTCCAAACCAGTCCACCTTCGTTAATAAGACAGCATGTGTTAACGCCAGTTTCACTCAGGCTTTCAGCAGTTACGAAGGGTCCACCTTTAATGTAGACGATTATATGAATGTACACGAAAGGATAAAGACCAACCAAGTGGTCGGACTAAAAAATGCAGCGAGTGGATTAACGGTTGCACTCGAAAATGCTGTATTGTATTTTCCTCTGAATGTGTGCCACGAAAAATAATGGCGGATACATAATGGAAGCACCTTAAGCTTATCCGAAACCAAAAATAAAATAAGCTCTTTGAAGAGACACTAAGGAGGAACAATAACTTGGCTTAGATTGACAAACTGCACTTTCAGAACTCTAAGGCTATATGTTTCACAAACATAAGTTCATGATTATCGCAGAAAATCGAAGTTGAAGTTTTGTTATCCCATTGCGTGCCATAAACTACGCGCGTCACATAAAATTCAAAATGTATTTGCGGTATTTTTGTCGCATTGGCTCACAAAAGTTTTCTGAAACTTTGTATGCTAAATTCATGGCACCCACAGAATACATTATCTTCTTTTTATCTATTAGAAGCTACGTCGGACGCAGTAAAAGCCTTTGGAATGCTGTACATCATAGTGTTTCGTGCAGAAATTTTTAAATGGCGTCGCGACCCACAGGTTTTATGCCTGTTTTCTCGCTTACTGAGCGTTGCGTCCCGTTAAGAGCAAACCTCATAAGCGCGAAAACGCACGCGACAGCGACGAGCGATGCTATGAGCGACGAAACGGGGCGGTCGCGCGACGTGTCGCGTGCTCGTTTTCGCGCGATCGCTCGGTTCTCCAGATTTGGAAACCGTTGCTCATCGCCCGGAAGTGCTGCGCTCAAGCAGCCAATAGCGAAAAACCGGAAAAGACAAAGACTACATAGGTGCACGTGACCCTGCCCGAGTCACGTATGCGCAACAAGAAATAACGCAATGTTTATTACGCATCTGCATATAAAAAGTGCTGCAAGGCAATAATAAACACTTTCCGTTCTATTACACAACAATATATCTTATTTTTAAATTGCATACCGCTCGCTACGCGATTTTCTTGGTGCGACTAGATGGCCTCATGCCAGCGACAGTGGAATTCGCTCGCCGAAGCCGTCGCGTGAATGAGGTTTGCCTGCGCAAGCGACTGATCGCGCGAAGACGATCTACGTCGCGTCGCTCGTCACTGTCGCGTGCATTTTCGCGCTTATGAGGTTTGGTCCTAAGAGGGGTGTTTTCGGGATTGTGAAGTTGTACTGTATTATAGCCGGTGCAACCTAACAATAAATATAAGCTCCAGCCACGAGGCCGCATCGTTCTTATTTTCCATGCCTACGTGCTACAAACGCAGTAGGTGCCGAATAATGGGAGTAATTTTTACGCATACAAACATTATATTACAATACTCCGTAGACAATGAAATTAAGAATTCGAACCTAAATAAATAAACTTGAGAAGGCACTGAGTTAAGTGTCAGCTTAGCAATAGTTTGCTTAGCTTACCGATAGGTAATATATTTGCCGATAGATAATATCTTATAATATTTTTACCCCTTTACGATAGATAATATTTTTAATCAAGAAAACCGTTACCAGACGCTGCCTGCGTCGGCGTTGCGAGAGATGGAGGAGCGTATGAGACGAGCGACGAGAAGACGCGCACGCGCAGTGGAGCGTGGACACCACTATAAGAAGCTCGCTAATAAGATGTTTCGTATCTAAAACGCACGTTATGAAGCGTACCACATGCTGTGAGATTAACTGCTTTTTCATATACATGGTCATCCAACTAACTAGTTCAGAAAAAAAATATGCCGACCCACTTTTTGATGGTGGATCAAATGCAAGATGCTCACCGTTGTATCAAGGAAGCCAAGATATTTTCAAGTTTCTCACACACAACATTGTCTTTACCCTGATGACAATTACAGGTGCATGAGGCAAATATTTGCTATCATTGTTAACGTCGTCGTTAGCGTGGTGTACGGTGAAAGGTCTTTGTTATACCACACTCCAGAACTTCACAAAACAGTGCTCGCGAATTCGCGCGACTCGATACAAAAGGTCACACGAAGTAAGCCCCCTGATCACTGGTGATGTTATGTAAAGTATTTCTGAGACTCCTCCAACGTCCAAGCGCTATACGAGCCCAAGAATCCCATGAACGTATCTGCAGTAATCGCCAAAAAATTTTTTCAGTTATGACAGCATGCGGAGACGCGAAAACATCTGAAATTAGCCTTCCTATAAAACATGTAAATGCAACTCACCATTGGTGACACCACGTCCTTCTTTCAAGACATTGATCGTTTTCAAGACCGGCCCAGTCAGCATGCTCGCTTTAAATGCGCCTGCAGTAATAATCATTAGCCGATTAGTTCTCACGGTGTCATAGTAACCTTAGATTTATTCAGTCGTCTTTATAAAGACTGTCGCGGTTCGAGAACGTAAGGAAAATAAACGGCATTTTTTAGGCTGACACCAATAATTGCCCGACTGAATCTTGAATATAACATTGAATAGAAAGTTCTAGTTGTACCTACACAGCGTCCGAAATGACTCAATAAAGTCGACCGATTACTTAGAGAAGATAGATTTCACTTTCATTTTGTCTTGGGCAAATATATACATGAGCGTGTGATTTTTCTAAGTATCGATGAACATCTCTGAGAAGCTATGACGAAGACAATTGATAAAGTATTCCACTGTTAAGGTTAAAAAGGCGCTGTTCTAGCCTCGCCAATACTCACCCAAGGTCCGCAATTCATACGTCGCTATGAAAAACCCTGCGAACGCGAAAATCAGGGACAATGTTCTGAACATATTGCGGGACGCATCTTGCAATGCCATGCTTCCAAGCTTGTCCCTGTGGAAATTCGCTTGATTTCTTGCCAGGTTGTCGCTGCTCTGTTTGAGTGGTTAATTGATTGCTCTTCAGTGAACTCGTGAAGCCGACTTCAGGGGAGCGTGGCAGAGATCGATAGGAAAACGAACGCCACACAACGCGAGACAAAAGCCGTCTTCTTCTTTATGATGATGATGGCGATGGCCCATATGTGTTCTTAATATTCCTGCCCCCCTCTTAATCATGATGATGATCTTCGGAACAATAATGCAAGTGTGTGGATATTTTATAAATTTCATTTCTGAATTAACGCAGTAGTGGTAGTAAAATGAATTTTTGTACTTAAAGACATTGCGGCCAAGCTACTACACGACTCTCACTCTTCGGTTCTGGTTGGGCCGAAAATGCAAGAGTTGAACGCGATAGCGATGTCCGTTCCCTATAGTATGTACTTCAACCACTTAGTACATACTTTTCGATTTACGAAGTTAATCAAAAAGCTCAAATTGTGTGAACTGTGCACTACTAAAGTAATGAAAAACGTTGAAAGTGGCTTGTGTCAGTGAAGCTTTCACATATGACTGCATTCTGTGTGATACGTAGCATTCTTTCATCTGCGAACAATGAGCACGTCAAATTTTTTCAAACTTGCTGTGCACTTACTCCGTGGTCCGATGGGAATATACGTGTTGACGTGCGGGCCTTTCATAATGGGTGGCCGATATAAACCATGAAGTCATTATGGTAATCACGTGTCTTGCCACCTAATCGCAATGTATACGCTCGTACCAGGCCACGTTATTCCGTGCTGTACTGAAGAGCAGTTTACAGGACGAGTGTATTTGTAAAGCATGAAAGTTATTTTCACGGCATTTCCAAGTAGACGTGAGGCTGTGGTGTAGAACATCTGCTTGCCCGCAAGTGGCATAGGTTCGATCCTCAGTCAGACCCGGAAGTTTTCTTTACTTGTTATTTATTTATTCATACGAGTATCCCGAGGGCCCAGAAAGGGCATTCCTTTGAGGGAGGGGTTACAATTGTTGGTACGAGAAAGGGTGTGTACATACAAAGTAAAAATCAACGCAGAAACTGCAATATAAACAACATATCCGTAGAGGTAAACAATTTCTAATATTGTCATCTAAGCAATGAATACAAGTACATTAGGAAAGTTGTAAACGTTGAAACACAGTACAGAGAATGCAACAAGAAAATCTGAAAAGGGTACACAAGCCAAGGTACAACTCGTGATTATATTGCGTTATACAACTTTAATGCAGGAGATAATGCTTTTACGAAGCATGTGGATATTTTAGCCTCTGAAGGGTTTCCTTCCATACACGCTTTTAGGGCCACTTGGAATGACACTGATCCTGTAAGTGACACAATACATGACGGCAAGGAGTTTCACTCCGTATAGTATAATACTGCAGGCAGGGGTTGAGACGTGGTCGAAGGAAGCAGACTGTAATTACAAGGTGAAACTGTTTATTCGGCCAAATTTGTGGCCGGTAAACTAAAGCTTAGATCGCAGTGACGCCCACTGGTACTGATGGCGCAGAACAGAGCATCGGCCGTCGATAAACTGACAAGTGGTGAGGCACATCGGCATTTATACATGTACCATCTAATAATACAGCGCTAACGCTAGCGGTGACGTAGGTTTCAGAATACTATGCAATGTTCGCGAAGCTGGCGTTATCTTAACAAAGCGATCTACTGCAGTCCTGAATTTTTCCGAACACTGTAGGCGCGGTTTGCACCGAGAATCACTGACAGTAAAACGGGTAGATAACAAAACTTGAGGAGGGAATGTGGCAGTGCCTTCCTGTGAAAGAGGCATCCTCCCGATGCTTTAACAAAAGACAAAAGCACAATAATTAGGTAAGATATTAAACAATAAGTACAAGCAATAAAGCACAGTAACAAGAACAAACTACAGTCCTCAGATTCACGCATAAAATTGATTGAGGCGCACAACATGGACGACTACAGATCGTGCACGGCGCCGTTGAGAGTTCGTAATGCCTTCGGGAACAACTTCGCAGTCGAGTCTACCGTGACATCGGACTACCATGTATGGTCCAAAGTAGCACTGCAGAAGTTTTTCACTGAGTCCATGACGGCGTATCGGCGTGCACACCCAAACTCATTTCACTAGGCTGGTATTCTATGTAACTTCGTCGAAGATTGTAACGGCGGCTGTCGGTCGTTTGTAGTTTTTTTATGCTGAGACGAGCGAGTTCTCGAGATTTTTCAGCACGATGAAGGTATTCACTCACATCAAGGTTTTCTTCGTCAGTGACGTTGGGTAACATGGCAATGAGTGTTCTGGATGTGGTCCTTGCGTAAACGAACGTGTACGGCGTCATATGCGTCGTTTCTTCTAGGACGGTGTTGTACGCGAAGGTCACGTATGGAAGAATGGCGTCCCACGTCTTGTGTTCGACGTTGACATACATAGCCAGCATGTCGGTGATAATATTATTTAGACTCTCGGCTAGGCAATCTATTTACAATGGTACGTGGTTGTAGGGCGATGGCTTGTCTGGCTGTATCTTGGGATTGCTAAAGTCAGGCCAGCAGTAAAGGCTAGTTCAGTAAAGGCAGTGGCTAGGTGGCGGCAAAAGCAGCGAGGCGGCAACGAGGGAAGCAGGAAAAACCTCCTCTCCAGGCAACGAAAGCGGTAGAAAAATCAGGCGGCATTTTTTGCCGCCTGCCGAGGCTCACCGCTTTGTCGCAGCCGATCAGAACGCCACGCAGCGAAGGCGCGGTAGTAACATGTGTCTACGTTTGGGAGAAGCACTGACACGTCATAGCAACACGTGCGCAAAATCGTGAGATGCTCGCCTCTTCTGCCGCGCGACCAGACGAAGGAGGCATGCGGTCTGAAGAGGGCCACGCACTTACCGCCTCGCTGCTTCGGTTCGGAAATCCTGCTACGCAACTTTGCCGCGTCGCCTTCGGTGTGAATGAGCCTTAAATGCCGTACCTCTGTCGGCGATGAGAACCTATGGGGCGCCATGTCCAAGGACGATGTTCCCAACGAAGAACTTGGCTAACTCGGCGGCACTGCCTTAGGGCAGGGCTTTTGTTTAGGCGTATAGCGGGTGAGGTAGCCATTAGCTACGACGATACACTTATTTCTGGAAGTCAGCGTTGGGAACGGCTTTAGGAGCCCATCCAGATCTGCTGGAACGGTCACTGGGGAGGGTCGATTGGATGAAGAAAGCCCAGCTGCTGGTCTTGTGGGTGGTGTCTGTTGTCGTTGAGAGTTTCGGCATGCGCTCACGTAATGAGGAACGTTAGCAGTAAGGCGGGGCCAGAAGTATCTTTCTTCGTATCATTGCAAGCATGCGGGCAACACCTTGGTGCCCTGCCGTTGGATCATTGCGTAAGGCCTAGATGAGTTCTGGTTGCAGTGCTGAAGGCAAGACAAGAAGGTACTTGGCTCGAAGCGGTGAAGAGAAGTTTTTCTTTTAGAGTTTGAATACCTTGAGAACAACGGAGTACCTGCCCTCGAGGTAGTCGATTAGGCCCCGAGGTTCCGGGTCGGCCCGCTGTTGTTCAGCGAAGTCATCGGCGCTTATCGTTTCGAAGAAGCAGTCGTCATTTAGGCCGTTGGGTGGCAACGGGTAGACGGGGGCTCGAGACGACAGGCTGCCGGTGTCGGAGTGCTTTCTGCCCGACTTGTAAACGACAGTAATGTCGTATTTTTGAAGTCTCAGTCTTCATCGCACAAGGCGAATTGAAGGATATTTCGAGTTAGCTATATAGCCAACACAAGGCGTGGTGGTCGCTCACAATTTTGAATGGCCTGCCGTAGAGGTAATGACGAAATTCTAACGTCACCCAGATAACGGCAAAGTACTCCTTTTCTGTTGTGCAATAATCGCTTTCTGCGTTGGATAGTAACTGGCTATTGTAATTAATAACCCTTTTCAGTCCATTATTCTTCTGCACAAGGACTGCGCCAAGTCCTACGTTGCTTTCGTCAGCGGGCATTTATGTTTCGGCGTTTTCGTCGAAGTGCGCGAGTAACGGAAGCGTTTGTACGCATCGTTATAGGAGCGTGCTCCTTTTGCTGGGGGATTGTCTCCCGTCGGTGCACCTATGTGTATGCTAGTGCTCATTGCTCCCGCTAAAGGCCGTTACGAAGGCGCGACGCCAATACGGTCCCGAAGGCGCCACTGCTCAGATACTCGTCTCTGTCAAGGTCATTGGCTGTTTGGTAGCGTATGTTTCTCAGCTCGCGACTGCTTCTGCGCAGAGCTGAAAGACGAGCTGACAAGACGACGGTGAGTTAAGGCAAGGTTTATGTAGAGCATAGAAATAGAGGCCTTACATATTTGGTACTGGGGCCGACAGTTTAGGGACTCGAAGAGCCGAGATGTAAGATGACAAAGGTAAATGAATAGATGACAAAGGTAAATAGATGACAAAGGTAGATAGCACGTCCAAACAAGATAATCAGGATATGCGTGCCATGTAATACATGATTACAAGGTACGCCGATAGCGTGCTCGCGGCCGTTTCACTAATTCTACATATACCGAATTTGGTTTTACGTGACGTGAGTGGACGACAAATGTGAATGTCACGTCCGAACACAATAAATATGATGTGCATGTCATGTAAAACATTACTACATGCAACGCTCATAGCGTGCTTTCGGGCGTTTTGCTAGCTCAACATATTCGCAATTTTGTTTTACACGACGTTAATAGACGACGAGGTTAATGACATATTCAAACATAGTAATCATGGCATGTGCGCGTCCTGTAAAACTTGAATACATGCTATGCTCATAGCACGCTCGTGGCCGTTTCGCTAGCTCCATATATACCAAAGTTGGTATCAGGTAACGTTAATAGATAATGAAGGTAAAGGCACGTCCAACCACGATAAACATGACAGGGAAGTCATGTATGGCAAAATGTAGCTCTGCCTCGGTACGTTGTGCTGATTTAAAGTGACATATCTACCTTCCTCATTCGTGCTGCGCATATCATCGCTTTCCACTGTACGTGGGATCTGGCATTTTTTTGGCATTGAAGCGAATGCTACAAAGCCAAGTCGTGGCATCCTACCGCCAGTGATAGTACTTCCAAAGTAGCGCCCATATTTTGAACGCTAAGTATAAATGTTCCTCGTTTATTTTCTACGTGAAACTATTTCAAAAAGGACGCAGCTCACACCATTAAGATATTCGTATTTCTCAGGTTTATCCGTTGTGACTTAACGTTTTTGCACGCGTGAGAAAGTATCGCTTTTTTACGTGCACCTCAAGTGCTTGGGGGTGTCTGCGTCTACAGGAAATGCTGATGATGCGCCCCCGTCAGTTTTCATGGCGTTAATAGACGCGCGCTAAAACGTACTTCACGTGTAGTAATGCTACACATGTGCAGAACCTCCACCTCCGTAGTTTTCCCTTCAGTTCCAAGAAAACGTGTCGCTGAGTGGAGCACATTGCGTGATTTCGAAAGTCTATACAAAAGGAAAAACAAGTTAGAGCGAGACGGCAAATTAATGGCAGACCTAAATGTCCGCAAAGAAGTCCGAGTCATGCTCTTAAAAAGCATAGGGTACATGTGGTTAGCTCGAATGGCTGGCACTGAGAGCAGCGGAGTGGACGAGAGTTGCGATGGATGGACACTGCTAGCAGAAGCAATGGTGGACGTCCGTTTGGGCCGGCTATGAAAGTCACGTGCCCACGACGTAGGCAGCATCACTTTCGGCTATGACCTGATGCCAATCGGCACGTTGCTTGGCAACCACGCTGGAAGTATTTGAACGGAGGCAGACATTTGCCGGAACGTCGCGTAGTAATTTTCCCATGATGCATACATAATGTAGTTGGTGGGCTGCACAGCGAATGGCGGGGCGGTGTTCGGAACGTCGCGTTGATGATGCTGGTGCTGCGCATGATGTCGTCGGTGCAATGCCAACCACTGATGTGTGGACCACCGATACCAGTCTGCCTTTTGCATTTGACGAAGTGTCAGGGGGTGTCTTTGCTGTACTTGTGCCTTCTTGCGGTGGATGCCTGCACCCTGGGGTAGGCTGTAAGGATGGGTGTATTCTTGCTGATGTTTTTGACACTGGATACGATGGTTTAGCCATCTTTGAGTCACTGCCGGCAAGCATGTGAAGTCATGGTTGGGTGTCGGTCCATATTGGAAGTTGGGGTGCTTGTATTCTAAAGGGTTGTCCATTGGCATGTCCGAGACACGTTAAAGAGAATGTCGTGCAGAGGAGGCGCCGACCCCGCCATATGACCGAACTGTGTACCAGTGGTGGTGGGATTCCCTCGAAGGTACAGTGACGAGCCGCACGCGTGCAGGGCAGCATGCGTATGAATGCTTGCGTGGCTGGCGTAACTTACGCGGGTAGTTGCAATCCTGGCTGGCCCGGTGCGTTCTAAACGTTCCTCACCGGCCTAGTGGGAGGCTCGGTAGTTGTTCCCGAGAAGTGACCAGGCGGATCAGCTGGCTAATCTGTCATCAGCGATTCGGGAGTCGGTGCAGCAGAGCAGGATTTTGCAAGGAATCCGATGGTGTGCGATGCCGTAATCGTCGTCGAATCTGTCCCGGATGGAGGTGAAAGTAGCCGTGGTGGCAGAACCAACACCTCGGATACAGGAAGCGGAGACACCAAGGTGGCAGGCCTTTCAGTCGACGTGCCACTTGAAGTGGCAGGGTGATCTCCGCCACCTGTGTAGCCGGGGGTGGCTGGCAAGTCGATAGCCTCGACTGGCCATGGTGTGGGAGGCGTACATGATGAGCCAAGCATCGTAGTGTCGCTTTTGAGAAGGCTATGTTGATTAGGTAACACTCGAGCAGGACGTCGTGCCGGTGGTCGTAAGGGCGAGGGCTCCACGGGAAGTACGTGAGGTGGCGTTTGAGGTACCAGGGTAGATGGTATTTTAGTACCTCAAACATGAATTCTCGGAAACAAGCAATGGAAACAAGCAGTGACAGTCTTACTAGAGGAACACAAATTAAAAGTAATTACCTCTTTGTTTCTGTTAAGCTTGTTTGATTTCACTGCCACTGAACAGGCAACAAAAAATACCATTATGCAATGCGTACCGTGCCTTGCATGTGGACCCAGATGTTACGGGTTCGACTTCTTGCGATGAAACTTTTTTTCTATCTCTTATATATGATCGTGGATATTCTTTACACGTCACTAACATGACGGCAATCATTTTATGACGACATAGAAATCAATCAACATTTCATGACGTCATTGAAATGTTGGTGGGCTTCGGCATAAAGCACTTTCGTGTTAAAGGACGCACTACTGAAAACTTGAGTGTTAAAGTTCCACCCTAAGAATGTGTAATAGTAGCTTTTAGATTTACAATGTTTACAGGTATGAACGCAGCCTCCTGATAATAATGAGTGACCGAGAGAAAGATAAATAGAGAAGAAAGGCAGGGAAGTTTACCAAGCTTGGCTCGGTTGGCTACCCAACACTTGGGGGGGGGAAGGGAGAATGATAGAAAGAAAAGAGATAGAAAAGAAGAGGAGTAAGAAAGAGAAGGATAAATAGTCAGCTCGAGACTACACAGCATGGTCTCACACTGTTCTTTCACAAGCGGTCGTGCAGTCTGGTGGTCCTTAAGAAGTACAAGGGGGCTTTCGTGGCTTTGCGCGAATGAGAAACAATCGGCGAAGGTCCCAAGAATCTTCTCTTCTGTAAGCGGCCGTGAATCCAGCTGACAGAGCTTGGCTTCCATAATACGTCCTTCATACTGGTATGCTGGGCAATGGCATAGAATGTGCTCAAGCGTTTCTTCGCAGGCGCAGATGTTGCATGCCAAGTGCTCGCCATTCCAAGGAGGCAAAAGTACGCATTCGTAAATGCCACGCCCAACCTCATGCGACACAGTAAAGTTTCAGCGCATCGTGGGAGCCCGGATGGCAAATGAAGTTGCAAGTTTGGGTCGGTTGAATACAGGTGCGTGTTGGAGAAACCCGGCGTATTCCCGTGCAGGAGAGTTGTACGGTGAGCAAGTGATTGTAGTCGCCTTGCAGCGTCCGTTTTTAAGAGCGGCATGAGCGTACACAGGTCTTGGTCATAAGCCGATCGAGCAGCTTTGAGCACTGGATACCGGGTGGCTGAATCGTTGGACACAAATAGACAGATAGAAATTGTTGCTTTAAAGTATTCAAATAAAGAATATCCTCATTAATAGAGCACATGCGCTTTGTAAAAAAATTCATTAAGTTGAACTTTCCGTACACTGACGAAACGTCAAAGCTGTCGATTCCCGAAGAAGTTCGCCCATTATTCTATCTTGTTGAAATGGGTGGTTCTCAAACTCATACGTTCATATGCACCAACAAGATGTCTGCGTAAAGTGACGACTTATGAGCCATAATTGTTTACTGCATCCGCGTACGCTGTGTTTATTCTGCGTCACAGATTTGCGTTACTTCGCATACTCCGAGTATATCTGGCTTCAGGGAAAGAATAACTGAATTAACGAGAATTCATGATATTGAACAATCCACACGCTGGCCGGGATCAGAAAGACATTCAAATGATTCGATTTTTCAAATTAACGAGTCAAGAGTGACAGAGTTTTGCTGCCCTTTTGGGGAAGCCTAGGGAACCGTTATTCACACTTCTGCCCTTCGCCTTACCATTACTACTTCTACTACTCTTATTGCTTACTATGACAACACTCCTTTCTAGTACTACTTATACTAGTACAATGTTCTACTACGACTCCATATAAATGCAATCCTTTCCCATAGGCTCATGAACAAGCCACATCTCAGCTGCCTTCTTCTCCATCTTGCATTTCGATACGTGTTGCTCACTGGGCGCATGAAATATTCATTGCTTAGTAAGCGTTGAGCTGCTCTGCGATGCTATAGTTATGTTTAGCATTGGAACCCGTCCGCAAAGGAATGTCCTGCCGAAGATAAACTTCGATGTTTGCTTCTGGCATTTCGCGTCTCCTTCATTGGAAATTTTTACAGCTGTAAGGCAGCGCATTAAGTCGCACAAGATATGCAGTTATCCACATATCACCGTGCAAAGACACCGATCCGAGATACAGCCGAAGCTGTTTAAATTGCCTTGTCAGAGGCTTTATGGCATTCAAATAACGCTTACCACAAAAAGTCCACGTGTACCGAAGCAGTATTGGAGTAGGCTCCTTACTAGTGTTCGCCATGATGTTAACTGTAATTCTCTCATGAAAGTGTGTGTGTTCATGTTTGTGAGCGTGCGTGCGTGTGTGGTAGTTTTGTTAACACATTTAGTGTAGACAATAAATTTGTGCAAGCGTAGTTAGCGTCTGTTAGGCGGCGTGGTGAAACAAAACAGTTCAGCAAAAGTATCTCGTAGTTCTCATGGCGTGCTATCACTGAGCGACTACAATATAATTAACACACTTGTGTTAATAATACGTAACTAACAATGTATCTACTCTACTACTAGTAAGAAGTATACGATCCCTATATATTTACAATTTATCGCTGCGTTTAGTGAGCACAGTAAGCGCACGGTGCGATATTATGAGGATGCATGGAAGCCCCGCCCATAGCTTGCGGTATTCAGCTTCAAGAAAAAAAAAGAACCAGAAAGCAGGAAAAAAAACGTTGATAGGAAAAAAAACGTTTCCCGTACGAGTCGGCACGACGTTATACGAAAGTGTAAGAAACGCAGTTCAAAGCGAATGTAGATGTCGATGTCACGCAGAGAAATATATGCATGATGCTTCCTTTCAGCGAGTGTTGTCAATCATTGTCCACCAATCGCATTGGCAGGTTGGCCGCTGCGCTTCCGGCCATTGCGCGTGGAAGTGCAGCACTCCAGAGTGCTTTCACTACTACTGCTACTAATACGGCAACTACTACTGCTAACACAATGGCAACTGATACTGCTGTTCTACAGCTGCTGCTACTACGTTTATACCTACCGCTACTACTACAAACACAAGTGCTCCTCATACTGCTACAAGTTCGACTACTATACTAGTGCTATAACCACTAGCACTAATATAAGGGATACACATACATCCACAACTGCAACTAATACTTTTAATACCACCAGTGCGTCTACTACGGTAGCAAACCAAGGTAGACTAGGACCGCTCCTCTGTTGGGACTGCACGTTTTCTTGACTTCTAGAGATCCTAAAAGTGTTTCCAAAACCTTTCAATAATCCCTATGTCACTAAATATGGTATTTTTTCGGTAAATTAGACTGAATAATTACGGCTCTTGAACTTTCGGGGCATCCTAATGCTTACCGCAGGGTCAAATCCAGGCTGAGCCGCCTTTGCGTTGACCACAGGAGCCTTGTCTTTTGTACTTTTCGTTGTCTCTAATTCGAGGAAGACAAGTTTAACAATTCGCGACAACATGCTGAAAATGTTCTGAGTGGCAGACATTGGCACGCCTTTTAAGATGGAAGCATTACAGTTTAAACAAAGCTTGGTCGAGAAACACTCTTCCGAGCGTTAACTCTGAGCAAAAGAATCATTGAAATTAGGTAGGGAACGGCTACCTAGACCACTTAAGGCTTGTCTGAGTTCAATAATCGAAAAACATCACACTTTGTAAATCAGTGGAAATTTAGCTTTAACGCATAATCAAAGGTCCTTGAGACTCGAGAGCGATTGTAAAATCGCATAGCACCAGCGCAGAACAGCGTAAGAAAAATTATGTTATTTTTATACATCGTGCACAAAAGTAGACGCTGTCACCTGACAACCTTATGTGCATGCGAACGCCCCAAAAGCCATGATATAAGTAGAAGAGAAGCATAGTGGGGGGTTCTAGAAATTTGGACAACCTGGGATTTTTAGATGCGGAGCCACTAATACTCGAGGCTTGTAGTGCGGCGCCGTCCGCAAGCTTCCTCCTCCTTCTTCCACCATCTGTGCATCCCTTCCTCCTCTACACACTGCGCGCGCTTCACTCCTTCACCATCTGTGCACCCTTCCTCCTCTACACACCGCGTGCACTTCTCCTCTTCACGAACATTCGCTAGCTGTATAATGTAGCGCGCATGCGCCGTCACGCTTCGAGAACATCGGCAGCTGACGCGCGCGCATGCGCCGTCGCGCTTCGAGAACATCGGCAGCTGACGCGCGCGCATGCGCCGTTGCGCTTCTCCCCCTTCTCGAACATTCGACAGCTGACAGTGCATGCGCCGTCGCGCTGTATATATACTCAAGATCGGCGCTCGCTCGCTCAGTTGCCGCTCGTCGGTTGGTTTGTACGGCGCGTCGACGTCCAAGGTCGCGGTGAAATGAATTGCAACGAATCCACAAACACAATGATCGACGTCCCTTCGACCAGCGCCGCCCTTTCGCATACGTGTGTACGTGTTCACTCATTTAACACCCCCTCCTACAACCACGTTAACCAATTTAGCCATCGACCCAAGTAAGTCGCAATTTAACACCCCATTTCACAACCACGTTAACCAATTTAGCCATCGACCCAAGTAAGTCGCACTTTAACACCCCGTTAACCAATTATATGCTCCGCATCTTCCTCAGTGTTCCCCCGAGGGAAGCTGCGGGCAATTTTTTTAACCTGCACCTGCATATTGAAGTTTGAATGAGCTTATTGAGCCTTTTTGGCTTTACGAGATATATTTTCACCGTTAGGGCTTGACTTAACCAAGAAGCGCCTGCTGATTTGAATTAAATGACAATGCGCTTTGTGGGGAGTCAAAGAAAGTGAATGTACTTTGTGTCCCTGAAGTTTAATACAGAGTCCACAAGCAGGCAGTTGCCTGAATACGCGTGGCTCATCGTCCGCTACCGCAATGACTGGAAGGAAACCATGACACACAATGGTTCGAGTCGCTGGTCTGTACTTGAGGAAGATGCCGGTTGTGCAGTTTGGGGTGGCCGCTTTTCGGTTGACAGTACCGAACCTAGAGCAGGCTGTGGTGCTACACAGGAGGGCGGGGTAGGGCGCCTGGCTCTTCTCTGGCGTATTTCCTCATATGTATGTTTGGGTGCTCCAGAGCGCTGCCTGTGGGAAGGTGCGACTGGAGGCGACTTCCGGATCGTTGGTTGGTTGGTTCCTCAACAACTTGGCGCAACCCAACTAGGGGGATAGGCCATGAATAGGATGGTGCCTTGCTTTTTAAATGCGAAGCATTTCTTAACGAACTTCGGTGACATTCAGTGCATCTATCTATCTATCTAGCCGCCAACGACTTTAGCTCTCCTGGCCGTTTCGATAATGGTACCTATACCAAACTTGGTATCGCATAACATGACTGTATGAAGAACATATTTGACTTGTCATAACATGAAAATCATGACATGTATGCCATGAATGATTTACATTACATGGTCCTGCCGCTCTTGTGGTGGTTTCGTTCACATGGCATGTTGCAAAAGTGGCATGGTATGGCATGATTGCATGGCAAACACAAGTGACAGACTCTAACATGAAAATTATGGCATGCGTGTTATGTAACGACATGAGTACATGCCACGCTCATGATGCGCTCGCGGCTGTTTCGCTAGCTTGACTTGTACCAACCTTGGTATTACGTGACGCAAACGGGCGAGGTAGGTGAATAACACACCCAAACATAATCAACACGATATGCGTGTTATGTACATCATGACTACCTGCCACACTGGTCATGCGCTCGCGACCGTTTCGCTAGCTTCACATTGGTATTACGTGACGCCAATGAATGACGAAGTTATGTGACCGGTGCTAACATGATAATCATTAGATGCATGTCATGTGAGAACATGACTACATGCCACAGTCAAGGTGCCAATAAATTTCGACATGACGCGGTGCGCGTGCTCGCCGGCGTTCATTCCGTCGCGTCACGCCGAGGTTGCCACGCCAGGCGCTGGTCCTGCCATACACTAGCAGGGGTGCGCCGCACTGCATTGCTTTGACGCATGCGCGTTTCGGCTTGTCCAGCATCTCTCCGTCACGAAAAGAGGGGGACGCAGTGTTGGCTGGATAACGCATCGGCGCGAAATGCGGCGTGTCGCATACCGCACCGGTAGTCGTCGGGCCGCGCCGACGGACGCTGGTCGTGCCTGGCGTCAGACTATAGAGTGATCGCATTTTGCTAACGTAGCATCGCTGTGCGCAGCTTGCGCGCGCGTCTACGCTACATTGAAGTATAGTGGTTCCTTCATATTGTGCTCGCAGCCGTTTTGCTAGCTCAACATATACCAAGTTTGGTGTTACGTGACATCAATGGCGTGACATCAATGGATGACGAAGCATATGGCTGGTGCAACCATGATAATCCTGACAAGTGTGTCATGTAGAAACTTGACATTATACCACGCTCATAGCGTGCTCATGGCCGTTTTGCTAGCTATATACTAAATTTGGTACCACGTGACGTGAATAGATGACGAAGGTAAACGACACATCTAAACATGATAATCATGACACGGAAGACATGTACGGCATCTCCAACGCCCATCTCGTAACGTTGTGCTGATTTTAAAGTGACATATCAACCTTTCTCATTCGTGCTTCGCATATCATCGATTCCCACTGTACGTGGGACCTGCCAATTTTGATTGATTGATTTGATTTGTGGGGTTTAACGTCCCAAAACCACTATTTGATTATGAGAGACGCCGTAGTGGAGGGCTCCGGAAATTTTGACCACCTGGGGTTCTTTAACGTGCACCCAAATCTGAGCACACGGGCCTGCAACATTTCCGCCTCCATCGGAAATGCAGCCGCCACAGCCGGGAATCGAACCCGCGACCTGCGGGTCAGCAGCCGAGTACCTTAGCCACTAGACCACCGTGGCGGGGCCTGCCAATTTTTAAATAATACACTTCCGGATGAGAAGCTTCGTCGCGGCACTCTTTGATGAAATGTGTGCGCTACGGTGGTAGCGCATGGCGGCTCGCACCGGCAAAGGTGCAGCTCTTAGACCCACTACTAGAACAAGCAATGTCTTGAATTATTGGCACACACGCGCACATTGTGTAGTTCGCTGCGAATCAGTTATGTAAAGAAAAAGTGTCCGGAATTAAGTTGAAGATGAAAGTGAGTCATTCAAGACGAAAGTGATACAAAGAATCGGTTTATCCCTCCGTCCTGAGAATCGGTGTAACACGAAAGTAAAACGTCCTCTTACACAAATATACTTGAGTGCTTATTTTGTTGGTGGTAGACGGCTAAGTTTTAGCAGCGTTCTTCGAAAATTCATCCACATTGACGCCTGAAGATACACCTTCATCTCGACTACTAACGTTGGTAATTAGTGAGTAACCACTAGTTTACGGTGAGGCCGGAACCAAAGAAATTGGTGTGACAGCCAGAAGAGTCCCAATGATTGTTCACCAAACTTGGGCTGAGGTCGCCTAGTCACGGCATGTTACAATTCTACAACGCGCGGTGACTGTCCGAAAAGAGTGAAGCGCGAACGCGCGTTATGTCTTGGTACAACACCTCCTAAAAATTGCTCGGTCAGATACTGTTGTTTGCGTGGCGAGCGTAAGCGTTCCTCTATACATTGCAAAACTATTGTTGGTATGGATGGACACTGTGAGCCAGGCTAACGCTTTGGCTAAAATCGCCACCTGGTAATTTGATAAGGCGTTGACGAAGTTGCACTTCTACTGGAAAGGCATCGAATAAGACGGGTGCGTATAGAGCAACGACGCGCTGAAGGAACAAATCGTGGACTCCATGGACATGATGCAACATTACACTTTACAAAAAGAACTGTGAGAGGAGAGTATAAGATTTAAAAGGCGTGTCTTGAAAGCTGACAGCCTCTCTGACCGTGGTGCTGTATCTATAACAGTGCCATTGTCAGACAGTTTCGTAATATTAGACACTCCTTTTGTGGTTTACTTCAGATATCTCGAGGAATAGATCACGGTCATCAACGTTAGTGATCGGGATGAAATTGGCGTCAAGGCGTGTGCGTTCACGATGAATGGTGACACATCAGCAATATACCAATAAACTTAGCGCGAACTTGTAGTGTTATATTCCTGGTCTTTCGACGTGAGTGTACACTGCAGCTGCTGTGACTGAGGAATACTTCGTTTTCCTATTATACTGATCAACATGAAAGAAGGGTGAAGCATATATTTTTTATCAACTCCTGGCAGTGGCATAGTTTGAATTGTTTCATTTATTTTATAAACTTGTCTGGCTTTACCTAATGCATTACATTACAATATCTACAGTTGATTCACCCTGTATATGCTTTATTTTCATTTTTAATGTTCTTTAGTTGTGTGGTATTTCAAGTTTTTATCTTATGAATTGAGTTCCGTCATTCTAAGCAAATCCTTGGATGTGGGGGCAGCGATTTTGCGGGGGCATCATCATCACTACCATCATGAGCAGGAATCAGTGCTGCTCGAGCACGTGTCTCGGCTTAGCTCGTGGCTGTAGCACGCACTCGCGTATCACTGGCTGTCGCCATTCTCACCCGCGAACCGCTCTGAGAACGACGCACCTTTTCGATCACCCTCTGCAAGAGCTCATCTGCTTGCCTTATATTTTTCCAGAGCTCCTGGACCACTACGTTCAGTCCTAACAGCAGCTGCCACTTGAAGCTCCAAGCGCTTCTCGGTCAACACTGCATCTTCTGGCCAGACAAAAGTTTCCGGTACTCCTGTTTAGGCAGTTTTCGAGGCGTTCTCCAACTCTTTCAAGGTGAACCATGCAGCAGCAACTGGCGACACCACAGCAGCAGCCGCTAGTGACGCTGCCACAGCAGCCACTCGGCACTCCACAGCAGCAGCCACTATGGACGTCACAGCAGCAGGGCTATCAGGTGAGACAACCGCACGCGCTTTTGTGCCAGGGCAGCCCTTCGCTTATCCCCGCTCTTGCATGAACGTAGCAAACGTCCACCTAAAATTGCGTTTTATGTAGAAGCGATGATTAAAGGGTTCGTGTGCCAGCTCCCTCAACTTCCCCGCAGCAAGTGAGAAGCCAGCCTTTCCCTCTGAACACCTTGACGAGTAACTCGCGAATTTATATGAAATGTCCTTACTCTGCTGGAGTAAACGCTTTGTTCATTATAAAATAAGTAGCTGTTTCTTACTGAAATATTTTATCAGGATTAGTACTGATAACGCGATCACGACTAAAGGTGTCCAGTACTTAAGGGAAAGAGCCACATGGTAGTAAACGTCGAGTTGTGTCTTACCGCAATGATGGTCATAGCTATGTTGCCCCGCCGCGGTGGTCTAGTGGCTAAGGTACTCGGCTGCTGACCCGCAGGTCGAGGGATCAAATCCCGGCTGCGGCGGCTGCGTTTCCGATGGAGGCGGAAACGTTGTAGGCCCGTGTGCTGAGATTTGGGCGCACGTTAAAGAACCCCAGGTGGTCGAAATTTCCGGAGCCCTCCACTACGGCGTCTCTCATAATCATATGGTGGTTTAGGGACGTGAAACCCCACATATCAAATCAATCAATGCTATGTTGAATTCCAATGTCACACCAAGATCAAGTTTTTCTGCTCTGAGCGAACCAATCACATTCTAATGGTGTATTGGGAGCGTGAATTGTGTGTTCTAATGGCATATTGGGAGCAGCCACAGATCACGGAATAGCTCCGTGGAGCAAGAATTCTTGCTCCGTCAAAATCGGTTGATTTTACCGTAAGTTACAAAGACGTATTCTGCGCGCCGGCCTTTCATTCAATAACCCATGGATGTCCGGAAAACGCTTTGCACTCCCTCGCACCCTATCGTGCTCCCTCGCTAGATTTCCGCTCACCAACAACTCCCATCAAGAGGAGCGTGTTCCAATCACAGATTTGGCGAGAGAAATCCCGTTCGGATCTGCGCGCTCCATTGGCAATCCGGCCCAGCGCTCGCAATCTGGAAAGGCGTTGAACTGAACTATTATTCAGGTAACTATTATTCTGATAATTAGCACAGAAAAAAAGCACTCTTGAACACGAAGACCAAGACGTTGATCGTCACACAGCTTCGCTCACACCGATTTTGCAAATTTTGGCGAAGGGTAGAACTGCGCCTTTGAAATTCAACATTATACTTTTAGGGTGTGGATGTGTATACGCATTATTCTCGCTGTGAGCCTATCGTGCGGACCTTAAAATGGCGGTGGTCTGGCTTCACTTTCGGCAAGGAATTTCCACTCCTCTAGAGGCTAGACCCCTAGACTTGCCGCCCATGTGAGCGCTTGCTAAATTCACACACACCCTGAGTAGCTTATGGTGTTGCCACAGTTCCACCATTCGCCAAAATTTGCAAAATTGGCGTGAGCTAAGCCGTACAGTCTACTTAAAGGCTGCTTCCAGGACAGCCCAATTTTACTTCCGTGCTTACATTTTTCTAAAAGGTGCTTGTAGTAGCACGATAATTGTGTGCTAGTTATGGGGACAACAGTAACCTGGAGGTCACCCTTTCCATTGAGATACCCACGAATTTGTGCATCTATTTATCATTTTGCAGTAGCTTGCAAGTAACGTGACCAGCAAGCCATCAGCAGTGAATAGCGGCATAGAATTGGGCCGAAGGTATTACTACAACGTTGTGGGTATAGTTATCGAAGATTAGTTGTTCAATAAAAAATATAGAATGTTAACTTTTTATGCTGTCAGAAGCTCGCGGCTGAGCGTGTTCAAAAACTTTTTTGTATGTTTTTATTTCTGTGTGAAGAAAGCGCTTTACGAAGTTCTGCTGCTATATTTTCACTCCACGATAGTTTAACAACAGGATGCTGCCTGAGGAGGCCGACGAACAAGCGCTTGCTACCCACGCCGTCTGACAGCACATGCTGTTTGCGCAACGAGCACGCTACCTTATGTCACTCTACCAGCAAGCATTGGCGTTATCCAGCGATTAATATCGTTCCTAACCCTGCCCTGTCCCTGTGGGTGGCTTGTAACCTCAGGTTTCTATGAGGCGAGTAGCGGCTGCTGCTTATTCGGGCTCATGGAACCGTTCAGGTTTCGGGAACTATAATCTGAATGCCCTTCTCCACCCCCCATATCGTTTGAAGAAGATTGCCTATATTTATTTCGTAAGAAACTTGGGTTGATACTAATACTATTACTGGTACACGCAGAGACGAAAAACTGACCTTTTTGTAAAAGCTTTGGCAGTGATGCGTAGTGATGAGTACTCTGGTTAGGTATTTGGCTAAGGGACCGAGGGCTGTAACGTTTACCGTAAGCACGCGTCCACCGGCTACCTGCCTAACCAAAGATGACTGGCAATGCACCATGCTTTCCTCGGGTCTGTTCGCGATAATTTCACACAAGTATTTCAAAGCAGTTTACTGACAACATTTCCATCGTGTGGCAGCTGTCCTACAAAACATGTGGTGCTGGCTCTTTTTTTGTTTAGTATAACACTCACAGTACAATCATGCTGGAAAGCAGGTCATCATGTATATGTCAGCATAAATTTAGCAAAAAAGGCTATTGGGGCAAAATAGCTAATCTTTGCTGAAAACCAAGGTTGTTTATGCTAAATTATCATAAGCGAAAAGCATAACTTTTATCACTGAAACGAATAAAGAATTAAGTAGTCTGATTTTTCACAAAGTTTTTCTGCGTGATGGAAGGTCGCAACACTGCAGATTTCAGTACATAAAGATTGCTCGCCGAGTCACGGATGGGCTACTAGGGGTACATGTGTTGTCCTCGCAATAGAGGAATGTCTGCGTATCCCACCCAGGCCATGACTTCTTAAATCTAAATTGCGTGCTTCCCTATGATTGTGTGCTTCCTTAATATTAAGACGGGATTATTATTTTTAGATGCGAAGCAGCTCTTTTACTAGCCTGTGCAACGCTGTCCCTTGAGTCCGCACAGCCCCCTCGCTGCAAGTGTTGGAGCGGTGCAGGATAAGTCAAGTCGCAGCTGCGCTTTGACGTCCCTCTCTTCCTCAACCGGCAGCAGCTGCCGACTCCTCCGCCCGATCGCAACACACTTCTCTCTCGCTTCACCCTCTCCTCCACCCGCAACGCTCGACCGCGCGTCGAGTGGAAACATTCGACAGATTTAGTTGCGCATCCGCAGCAGGCACATTAACGCGGCCTGCCATTTTGAATCGCTTTAAGGCTCCGTCCACACTGCTGCTGCGGACGCGTGACTTAATCTGTCTACTCTTTCGACTCGTTTATCTGCGATGAAACCTACACGAAACCCAACCCACCTCCCGCACCTTTGCGTTTCGAACGATTGTTTACTCGAGTAAACGCTGCACCGAGTTTCGCTTCAAACCGTTCTTCCAGCACCCACGTCGACGCCCGTTCTAACCGAGTCAACGCCATGCGCACCGCTGCTGCTTCGCATCCCACGAGGGTTCCATTCATTTCATTTTTAGGAGCCAACTCTTTAAGGCGTGGGCTAGCATCCCGTCGTAATCGTATGTAGTGACCTCTCGTTAGTTCTTGAACCACCCGTAGAGGGCGGTACTTGAACAAATAACGAAATGCATATACGCTGAAACATGCAAATGGTACGATACTAGATGGCGTTACTTGTAGTATGATGAATAATAAAAATCACAGCACATCCATGGAGTGAATGATGATGAGTGGGACGAAGCGTCCTTCAGTCCATCCGCGCTACCATCCATCCGTTCCTTCTTGCTTCTGTCTATCTGTGCGTCTATCCGTACCTCCGTGCATCGGTGCGTCCAATCGTGCGTCCATCCATGCATCCGTCCCTGCGTCCAGCCGTCTCTGCGTCCATCTGTGCATCCATGTGTTCATCCGTGCGTCCATCCGTTCATGCTTGCGTCCGTCCATCCGTCTGTCTGTCCTGTTGTGTGTCCTTCAGTGCGTTCATCCCTGCATCAGCCCATGCGTCCATCTGTGCGTTCGTCCATGCATCAGTCCATCCGCCCGTCCGTGCGCCAAACAGACAGACAGACGACAGATGGACGCGGCCAGTGGACGATTCAGATTTTGCCGATAAAATGTATGATACGCTCGAGGTGGCGGCGGCGGCTTGCGCTCTGAGATGGAATCTTGATGTGTGAGCGCGCGAGAAAATAGGATTGACGTTACACGAGGAAATTTGCGATCACGTGTTCACCGGTGGTGCCATAGGCCATAGGGAATGATGTACTAAACTAAAAGCCGTTCTGACGCGCGCGCACTCATTGAGAAGGTCGGCAGATGGGCAAGGGTGCTGAGTGGCGTGCGTACATGGCAGCGGCTGCTCGCGATCGAAGACGGGACCCCGATATATGAGCGCGCACGCCAGAAACGTGCCGTGAAGCTGCATGGTGGCACCGACAAGATCCTGGCGTACGAGAATGGGAGGCCGAAGCGGCGTGGCAGCAGCGTGCGGACCCAGCTTCGCCCCACTCTCCATCATTCACCCCGTGGATATTGTTACGGGAAGGAGACTGACTCAGAGGGGTAGTCACCGATGTATTTACAGCGGGTTAGGCGAGCAGCGCCAGCCACACAGATTAGCTCGCGCTAGTCTATCTGCTTTATCTTCTTCAGCTCCATGCACTGGCACGTAGCATGACCCCCGGCGGCGGAGGCACCGTCCCGGTGCTTTAAAGGTCGTTATCTGACGCATTAGTGTAGGGCTTGATCCGCGAGACGTGTACGATATCACTGGGCCACATAGTAGATGATGATGGAAAGATGGGGCTGATCTCGTAGGTGACAGGTGTTACTTGACGCAATATACGGTAGGGTCCCGTGTAATGAGACAGAAGTTTTTCGGATAGGCCCAGCCGACGATGAGGGGACCAGAGTAAAACGAGGGTACCGGGAGCGAAATGTACGTCTCTATGTTCCGCATCGTACCGACGGCATTGGTTGGTTTGCGACGCCATCAGCCGAGCGCGAGCGAGCTGACGGGCATGATCGGCTCGCGCAATCGCGTCGCGGGCATACTCACTGGAAATAGACAGAAGAGCGGCGCTCTTCTGTCTATTCCATCTTTTGCGTGTTTCGCACACTTTCGATTTTTCTCTGAAAATACCAGGCTTGTTTTTGGCGTTCTTTGAGACAACAAGTAGCACCGGTAATACATTGTTAATACCTCGAACAAGCATAAAAAGTTAGCTAATCGAAGTTGATCAGTGCCTATTCATGATGAAAAACATGTATGTACACATGACATCTCTTACCTTCCGCGGCTAAAGCGCTTATCAAAGGTCATAACGCGAGGGCAACGCATTGCGCTTTTTATCTCGCATTATATATCCGAATATAGTGGTACTAGACATTAACTATGCCCATTTTTTTTCTTTCTCGGCTACCGCCCGCACCGCGTGATGTGCGACACGCTCACAGTCCCCGGACAAGGAATCGATGCGCGGCAGCAAAGGCCCGTCGCCCGTCGTCCTGATGCTGCTGCTGTCGCTCATCCCGGTCATGTTTTGCGTAGCCCTGGGCATCCGATATGTGACCAGGGGCCCCCGCGTTGTTCACAGCATTAGCGAGCACACGACTACGCCTGCTGTGGATGGTGCCACAACTTCTCATCCTACTACTGCTTATCCAACTACTGCTCATTCCACTACTATTCATCCCACTAATGCTCATCCCCCTAATGCTCATCCCACGACTCATAACGTTTTTTCTCATCTCACCACGCATCACGTTGTTCCTCATCCCACTACTCTTCACGTCAACCCTGTTCAACCCACTGATCTGACGGTGCCGTACACGCCGAACAAGGGAACGGAGCAGTATACCGGAGAGCTACCGACAGACCTTCAGCCGGTCGATTACAGCGTCATCATTGTGCTGAACGGTGAGATCGTTACTTCCCGCTGTGGCTGTCTTGGTTTCCGTCGCGGATGCGAAATTATTTGCGGCGAATCGTCCCTTACCTGGGGTTACTGCTAGATTTCTCCTATTCTAAGATACTGATGAAACCATTGGCATGTGGTAGACAGGGCAGTCACGCAGTTCGTGGTGGCAAGAATATTGTGAGAAACTTTAGCAGTGTCATGTAGCGAAATAATTTTTGATAAAGTAACAACTTGAAAGATCTGTGTTGAGGCAAGGACGAAGCTGTTAATGTGATAGCAAGACATTCAAATTTTATACTAAGCGAAGCTATTGCAGCTAAATCTATCGGCGTATTTAGGAGTAGGTAGTACGAACTTCATGAATCCTCAACTATTCGGGTTTGCTCATAATTAGCTTTTATTCTTAAACTCAATTAAGGTGCGGTCAGGCATAACTAAGGTATACGCGGGCATAAAGGAGTACTCATGCGATTGTGAGGCAACCCAGAAAGAACATTTTTTTCCATGGTGTTCACTATCATCGTATCAACGTTTCCCAAACACCGAAACAAGACAGCACGCGTTAAACATTAAGTTAGCTTTCAAACTTCCGTTCTCCTCCAGTCTCTAGCCCCACTACAATGAATACCGGCTCTTCAGGAATGTGCCATAACACTATGTCATGCTGCAGCCATACGATTAAGTCCGTCTAAAATCGCCTCGCATTTGCGGCCAGGGGCTGCCAGCCGGAAGTTCTTCATCAGTTCCTTTTTTTACCGAATTCTCCCAGGAACCTCTTTGGCAGACCCCAAACTGAAATGGAACGGCAAAGCAGAGGCCCGAATAAATGTCGCAAAAGCCACCTCAAAAGTGATCCTGAAGGGCGATCCCGGAACCATCAAAGATCTCAAACTGGCGCTCCTTGACGACGGGAAACCGCCCAAGGGTATGAACATCACCACACTGAGCGTCTCCACAACGTTTCTGATTGCCGAGCCCGACAAGCCGCTCAAAGTTGGGAAGATCTACACTCTGCTCACAGAGTACGAACTCGACAAAAGCGCACCAATCACCGCGACGGCAGAGTGAGTAAACTGGACGCACCGCTTTCTTTTTAACTTTAACCTTGGTCCGCCACAGTGGGGCAGCAGTTATAAGGATCAGCTGCTGACCCGAAGCCTTCGGGTCAGCAGCTATGCGATGGAAGCAAGATTGTGTAGGCCCGGGTACTGTGCGATGTCGATGCAGGTTATAAAAAACACCAGCCATCGGTATTTTTGGAGCCCTTCACTACGGCACGCCTCTAACCATTTCGTGTTTTTGTGTTGTAAAACATGCGATAACATTTTACCGCGTTTTACCATTAGAGACTAGTTCACCATTAGAGACTACCATTAGAGACTAGTTCACGTATACTGTGATGGGAGTAACACATATATAGGCATCTCAATGTACGTTGGTAGCATTGACTTGTCTTATATCACTCGATGTCCAACGTTAGTACTCATGTAGCCGATGCTAACGAGTCGTAGCAGTACGAACGGACATGAGGTACTACTGTGACGTCACTGAAAACTCAATACCAAATGTGACTAGCGCCTTACTCGCAGCCAAAGTAGCCCCAAAGCAATTGGTTCCAGGTGGTCGCTTTCTCGTGTAGTCATTCGCTGTTCCAATTCTTCGTTGCGAAACAGCAGTCGGACAACACCGCACCGCTCTCATGCGTGTGAGGAACATTTATCTGTTATTTTGCGAAGCGATGACGGTGACAGCATGTGCGAATTCCGGGTTGCGACTGGAGTGAGTCGCAGCAATCACTGTGGATGTCACTCACATTAGTGAGCAGTCATAAACGGTCACGCGACCTGGTGCAATAGACTCTTTTACGCAATGGTTTGAGTGCCGCCATATTGGGCGGTTGACCTTTGTGTTTTTCACATTTAACAACTAAGCTAACAGTGTTATGGTAGATTCAATCGCATGAAAACGGTAGGGTTGGTGCATACGGCCTTTCATAGCCTAACTCACGTCGCCATATACAAAAACAAACACGTTGGCTTCACAGCACAAAATGATGTCACCCAGTTGTGTTACGGAAAATAGTCTATAGATGCCGTCGTCAATCAGCCTTTAGCGAGGATCTTTGTTGAAATAAACTTCTTCCGTCATCTGCGCCGTATTCACGAAAAATAGTGTCTCGTACCCTGCGGCTAATGCGCATCGAGGAGAGTGTAAGGTGGTTGGGCTTTTTTAAAAGCGTGGCTTAAATTTGAGCGATCATTTTGGCGGGAACCATTTCCCTTGTTATAGCGGAGCTGTGAGTGGTACCCATAAAAACGAAGTCCGGAAGACAAGACAAAGAATACTAAAAGACAAACAGTAGACGAACCCACGTTAACAACTAGGAGCGAGTGATTACGTCAAAAACAATCTGTGACGTCATCATGACGTCACTCTATACGTCACATGTCATACTAACACGTCATTATGATGGCACGTGACATGATCGATCAAATAGTATTTTAATAGTGAGTGCATTATAATGCCAATTAAAATATCAGTTTTGGCAAAGACTTGTCGAGTAAGTGCTACCTATGAGATTGACAGTCGTCTTCTGTTACGCTCGGGAAGAGTATTGTCCCGCTTTTTTTTGTAAAAAAAAGCATTGCTGGTTCACCATGTGAATTAATTTGTTGTATAGTGCATGCGCGGAGTTTTGCGTCCTAAGCGATGGGCACTTCTGAAGTGACGTGACCGGCGGGAGATTTCCGCGCAGAACAAAAGTTCTTGGCCTATAGCAAAGGCAAAGGGCGACAAGAGGCATTATCGGAATTATTGTGTTAGCGTCACACAATCAGCTAGACGGCGAGCTGACTGGATCGCGCTTTATGCGCGACCAAATAACATTTTGTGATAATGATCCATTATGCACCGAGTGACACCTGTAACATATCTGCCCAAATCTTCCATAAGTTATCTTTATGGGATGTGCCTATGTGCGGCATTCATACATTCATCGAGTACAGAACTGAAAAAAAATGGCAGTAGGTTAATGTTTTAGCAGCCTAGCAGACTGCGAATTTCTTGTGAGGCAAAGATACAACACGGAAAATGTAAACACCACAATTACAAGCACACAGAAAGTTTCATTGGTTTAAAGTGAATAAACCTGCTGAACCAGACACGCCACTTGTTTTTGAGCTACAATAGCCAGTTTCGCTTATAATAAGCGCAGTTTTACTTGTTTTTTCGCCGAACCACTGGAATAACTCCTTTAGTTGGCTATCGCATATGTTATGGGCTTATTGGCATTTTTTTAGCAGAAATAGGTAATATAGTTATCATTTTTTCAACAACAGTGCGTTTGTGTGTCATTCAGTGAAACCCAAGTTAGCGAATCAACAAATTAAGTTAGTCATGAAATGTAAAACCTTCATCTGACCTAATGAAGACTGCCCTGAAGTTAAATATAAATAAATAATATATATATATATATATATATATATATATATATATATTGTAGAGAAGCCGCCGAACACTGAAATGTGTCGAAGTGGCGGATAATGGGAGGAGGCGTCAACAAATGGCGGAGCTTCAAGAACGCGTTGTCGCACTCGGACGACCACGAATTGAGGGGCCCGTTACTTCCAAGGAGCTTCGTCAGCGGTGATATAATCGTGGCGAAGTTTCGTATGAAGCGTCGGAAGTATGAGCACAGGCCCACAAAACTATGCAGTTCTTTGACGGACGCAGGTTTTGGGAATTCGGCCACGGCCCGAAGCTTGGCTGGGTCAGGAAGAATGCCATTCTTGGACACGACGTACCCTAGGATGGTGAGTTGGCGTGCTGCAAAGCGGCACTTCTTCAGATTTAGTTGCAAGCCGGCATTGTTCACACGTGCGAAAACTTCTTTTAGACGTTGGAGATGGGTGGATAAATCTGTAGCGAAAACAACAACGTCATCGAGGTAACACAAGCACGTGTGCCATTTCAAGTTGCGCAGAACGGTGTCCATCATGCGCTCAAACGTCGCAGGTGCATTACACAGACCAAACGGCATGACCGTTGAATTCGTACAAGCCGTCGGGTGTGACGAAGGCAGTTTTCGGTCGAGCGTCATCAGCCAGGGGTACTTGCCAGTACCCCGAGCGCAGATCGAGAGAAGAAAAAAATTGGGCTCCGTGAAGGCTGTCAATTGCGTCGACGATGCGCGGCAGTGGGTAGACATCCTTGCGAGTGATCTTATTGAGCCGTCTGTAGTCCACACAGAACCGCAGAGAACCATCTTTCTTCGCAACAAGAACAACAGGAGACGCCCATGGACTGTCCGAGGGCCGAATGGCGTCGCGTCGGAGCATATCTTCAACCTGCTTGTTAATTTCCCGGCGTTCAGCAGGCGACACGTGGTATGAACGTTGCCGTAATGGTGGATGGGCACCAGTGTCGATACGATGCGTAACAGTGGACGCGCGACCGAGAGAACTTCTCCCGACATCGAAAGAAGAACGGTATTCTTGCAACAGGTCTAGAAGCTGGGAACGCTGTACTGACGTTAGGTCGTCATCAATGTATGGGCCAAATACATCAGGAGATGATGGGTCAGAAGTACAAACAGCACTGATGGTACGCGAATCGGGACAACGCGAGTCTTCGGGTGCGTCCAGGACTTATGCGTCGTTGACTGGTTCCACTCTGCCGAGACATTCCCCTCGAACTAAGGTAACAGTGTACGGGGATGGGTTGGTCACGAAAATAGCGGCGTTGCCCTGGGTGATTTGCACGGTCGCGAAAGGTACTTGCAACCCTCTCCTTCTGAAAGCACGGTAGGATGGCGAAACGAGTGCAATTGTGTCGGAGAGACCGGTGCAGTAGACCGATACACCCATCGTCGAGCTTGGAGGCACTATAGTATTGTCTTTCACAAGAATCTTGCTCAGTGTCGAGGGACTGTCTTCTGGCGTCAAATGCGAGAAGGGCGAGAGTTCAATTTCGGCGGCCGCACAATGAATGACGGCGTCGTTGCGGGAGAGAATACCCCATCCCAGGATGACGTCATTAGAGCATGCAGAAATGATGATGAATTGGGCGACATACAGAACGTCCTGAACGACAAGGTGAGCTGTGCAGCCTGCTGTAGGATTAATACGATGTGAGCTAGCGGTACGAAGGGACAGTCCAGAAATCGGCGTCGTCACTTTTCGAAGCAAGCGGCAAAGGTTTTCGCTCATAACTGATACCACAACTCCCGTGTCAATAACAGCAGATGCATGAACACCGTCCACAAGCACGTCAATGGCATTAGTTGGGCAGCTCTGAGGGCTTTCACAATGTGATCGTCGCAGTCCTTGCCTCTGAGACTGCGACGACTAGTTTTCCCGCTCATGAGCAGAACTTGGCCGCATGGGGCTCAGAGACCGACGTCGTGGAGACGGCGACCTTCGAGTAGAAGGACCTGGGCGAGACGAAAGTGGCACAGACGGCAGTTCGTCGTTATACGAACGGCTAAGGTGGCCAGCAACAGGAGAAGAAATGGGAGCCTGCTGTAGTCGAGATCAATAACGGGCTACGTGTCCGGCGTAAACGCAAGCAAGGCATATGCGCCGGTTGTCGGGTGTGCGCCATCGGTTTGCCGGGGTGGGTCTCGCCCGGAACGGTGGCTGGAAAGGCTGCGTGGTGGGCTGAAAATGAGGCTGAGGGGTAGCGCCAACATACGCAGCCGGCATACCCGCTGCGAAGGATGGAGGTCGTGCGGCAGCTTCGGCGTAAGTCAGTGGTGCAGGCGCTTGAACGACTGGAGGCGGCCTTGCGACCACTTGGGCGTAACTTGGGGGCGCAGGGGCCGGAAGTTGTGGGTGGTACGCAAGCAAGACCTCCGCTGTTTCCTGCTCAATCGCTCGGCGGATGGGTTAAAGAATAGTAGTTGCCGATTGTTGAACAGCCGGTGGGTGGGCAAAGGGAAGGAGAGAGAACTGGCGCGCGATTTTCTCACGAATGAAGGACTTTAGGTCTGCCAGCAGCGCCACCTGATCACATCTTGCCTCCAAGCCAGCAAGCCCTGCTTCTCGTAGTGTAGAGCGACGGGTCATCGAACGCTGCCGGCGGAGCTCCTTGTAGCTCTGGCACAGCGTGATGACCTCAGCTACTGTGTCTGGGTTTTTGGCTAGCAGCATCGTGAAGGCATCATCGTCAATGCCCTTCATGACGTTCCGGATCTTGTCTGATACGTCACGGAAAAAGAGTGCCTGGCGATCGTCTGGGCTCTTACAAAGTTTCGACCTTATTTGTATGGTCGCCCATTCAATGTCACCAACCATCATGCACTATGCTGGCTTTCATCATTGAAGGATCCCTCAGGCCGTCTCGCCCGTTGGGCTCTTCGCTGACAAGACTACGACATCCACGTGCTGTACCCCAACGGACGCCAGCATGCTGACGCCGACGCCCTCTTGCGCTCCCCTCTGCCTGAAGCTGACGTGCTCTGCTTAGTATCCTCGGTTGCTGTTTCTGCCATTGATGTTAACATCATCGCTACCGAACAGCGAAAGGATAATTGGATCGCCCAACTGATTGACTTGCTCTCTTATCCGTCCGCAACGCCATCCACGCGTGCCTTGCGTCGTCGAGCTCACCATTTCGCCATTCGTGACAGACTCCTACACCGACGCAATTACGACGCCGATGGCCGGCAGTGGCTACTCGTGATACCCCGCAGTCTGCGTTTGGAGATATGTGAATCCTTTCATTATGATCCACAGTGCGCGCACTCTGGGGTATTCAAAACCTACCATCGCATTAGACAACGCTACTTCTGGCGCGGGATGTACCGCTACGTCCAGCAGTTCGTTCGCTCCTGTCTCGCTTGCCAACGCCGCAAACCGTCCGCACACATGTCACCAGCCGGTCTGAAACCGTTACCTTGCTCTGACTGTCCGTTTGGGCGCATAGGTATCGATTTTTATGGACCACTCCCTCTGACGTCCACTGGCAACCGCTGGGCCATCGTCGCCGTAGATCATTTAAGGCGATACGCTGAAACCGCCGCTCTCCCTGCGGCTACTGCGCGTGATGTTGCGTCCTTCCTACTACATCGATTCATACTGCGCCACGGTCCACTCCAGGAGCTGCTCAGCGATCGAGGCCGTGTCTTCTTGTCAGAAGTTGTCGACGCCATTCTCACTGAGTGCCATTTTGTCCATCGCAAAACTACTGCTTACAACCCGCAGACGAATGGCCTGACCGAACGCTTTCACCGCACCCTCGGCGACATGCTGTCGATGTACGTCACCGCCAACCACACGAATTGGGATACCATACTGCCCTTCGTCACCTACGCCTACAACACCGCCCCTCAGAGCACGACTGGTTTTTCACCTTTTTCATCTTTCATCTTTTTGCTGTACGGAAGGCACCCGTCACACACCATCGACACGATACTCCCGTACACGCCGGATCCATCTGAGTGTACACGTATTTCCGAGACCACCAGGCTTGCTGAAGAGTGTCGCGAGCTTGCGAAGACATTTACGACGCATGAGCAAGAGCGGCAGAAGAGTATTCGTGATGGCTCCACCACTTCTGAGCTCACGTTCCTTCCTGGTTCCTTTGTATGGCTCTCAATCCCGACCTCTGTAGCTGGCCTTTCTTCCAAACTACTCCCGAAATATGAAGGTCCCTACCATGTGATCGAGCGCACATCTCCGGTCAACTATCTTATCGAGGCAATTGAACAATCTTCGGACATGCGCCGCCGTGGGCGCGACATAGTCAACGTGGAGTGCCTGAAGGCTTACTATGACCCGCTCGTAGTGACAAGCTGTTAGGTCGCCAGGCGGCTCCCTCATCGACCCCGGGGTAATTGTAGAGAAGCCGCCGAACACTGAAATGGGTCGAACTCTCAAGTGCTTTCTAGTGGGTCTGCCCAAAAAAGAACGCCGCTCACGCGGAGAGTCCGTGCTTGGCTTTTACTGTCGCCATTGTGTAGACTCGCTGTGTGCCGGCTAATAAACGCCGTAACAATATATATATATATATGAGTACATATGGGCATATCACAAAGGGAGGGGAGGCGGGCGCTTATGATCACAGCGTGGCTCTTGCCACCACACCATCAAGCAGGCGGGAGTTTTTACGGGTTGCGCTCTCAATACAAAAAACGGTACCAAAATTGTAGCTGGAGCGGCCGTTCACATACAGATGCGCATGACACATAACAAACTGACACCAGCGGTGACACACGACGTACCAGCGACGTTGTAGCACACGACGTACCCTTGGTACCAGCGTGCGCTACTCAAGGAAGGCCCTTATCATCAACGTCATCACTACGCACGAACCTCGTTGTGGCCATCTACTGTGGCCACGCCGCAGGTAACTTGGTTACTTGGCAAGGGTGTGCTTACTGCAATTATTATTGCTACTAAAATGCTGATCTTGCTTAGTAAAGCATAAGAATATGTTGATATCGCATTCATTGCTTTGACCTTTTGGTGAAACTGTGACATTTTTTTTTCATTCTTTTCCGTCGGTGTATTGAGCCTCCTCCATCCACCTACAAATGTTTCCTGTACTCAAACTGGTTTGAACTAGCTCCAGAATGTCAAGTTTACATAAAACAGTTACGTCATCCCGGGTTAATTTTTTGCATCGGTCTTTTCACGTTTGACAAGACGCTGAAGGCTTTCACCCTATTAACAACAACTATGGGGCCGAGCCAGAATCAACGCGGGCCTTTCGCGTGTCAATGCTTCGGACTTCTTTCGGAATAACAGCGTATGCAAAGTACCAGCAGTCTCGTTATCGTATGTGATACTGCGCGCCAAGGACATAGACTCAAGAGCAGACTAACATCGGGTGTCACACCGTGCATGTGCATTGCGCGACGAATGTGTGGTTGGAAGGCCCACCCTTTAAGGAGCGCACTGGCATAACTAACGATTATCATCAGTCGCGGCATCGAAAGATCGTGAAGATGTTTACGTGCGTGCGTTCTCTTACGGGCGCGCAGGGAGCAAGCACGTCGATTTGGAGATGAAGAATCTCGTAGGGGGAAATTCGAAACTTTACTTTAACGTGACAATCGTAGATACTTCAACTGTGCTGCAAGAGGAAATACTCAAAAATGATCTATTTGTTCTGTATGAAATATTTTAAATATTGCTGCAATATGCTTAGCTTTTCTTGTCGTAATCGTCGAGACTCGTGAAGCGCCAAAAATGAGCGTGCAAAGCTCGGCACAAGTTTGTATGCTCTAGCATAGCTTCACAGCATACCTTGTGGTCTAAGCAACATCCCCGAAAGTAAATGTTGGTACTGCAGGGATCTATCCTCCTATTTCGTGTACGCAACGCATGTATCATTGAGAGAACGTTTCATGAAACTTCCATTTTCTCATGCAGTAGCTTATTTGCATGAAAATGCAGGCCGAAAACACAGGCACTAACTAGCACTGTAGTGCACTCGAGTGGTTTTAACATTTACGCGGATAACTGCGCTGACTGCTCGCAAACTGGCATTCTTTTCTTGCGCTTATTAAATGAACCGCAAACTGTACAGAACGTGCTGTGATACATTCCGATGCCATTGCAAGTCTGTCTGTGACAACAAACGTTGCTCTCTGATTTGGTGGACGTACAATTAGCGTACAAAACGGCTCCCTGCATTCTGACCGCAGTTTCGTCAAAATGCAACTGAAGAAGGACTCGGCGTTCCAGGCATTCCCGAGCTTCGAAAAGACCGGCTGGAATATTCCAGTCACGCTGACTATCTACACGCCTCCGAACCTCGTCACGGTCTCGAATGCGCCGCAAAATGGACAGGCCACAACGTGAGTTATCAAGCCTCGATGTCTCATATTCGCGTTCTCTGTAATGAGGCCAGCTGTGGCCTCCCTCCTTACGCTCTCTCATCAATCACATTACTACCAAGAAGTTGAAAAACAAACAGGAGAACAGAAAGAAAGACATGACACATTCAGTTGAATGGCCACAGGCTTTCATCGAGCACATTTGGAATGGACAAGGTCCTTCAATTTTCATTGCGTTTCTTTGAATTACCACCGCCGCCGCATATATGCTGTTTGTATGTGGTGAACTCTAGGACATTGTGAAGGAGTTGTGCAGAATTCTACATGGTGGTGGTCATATAATGTTTTCAAAAGAAAAAATTTTCCTCGTCGGAGTATATTCAATTATTATACAACACCGGGATCAACACGCATTTCATTGTGGCATCACAATGCAAGCTAGGGGTCTTCCCCTTCACTGGCACCCTATAAAAACAATGTAACACTTATTCGGTGGTACATTTTCTGTTGAAGAGTAAGCACCCCAGTTCTTAGCCCTAGAGTTAGCGTGCTTTACGAACACACCCTTGCAAGTTAACTCGTTGTAGGAGCCGTGACACCAAATTTTCGCTCGTAGTCCGTGTTTTAGGTGATTTTATTGATGAGTGTTCACAAACAAGCTGTCAAAATTTCAGCCCATTTCGTCGAGCGCGTATTTGATGAATACTTCTTTTTTTAAAGCGAGCGGCCTGACAGTCTGACAGTACAGGCGCACTCGCGAGCAGTGAAGTAACGAGCCGCTTGCTTTGCGAGCGTCTCTATTTCGGCCAATGATGTTTCGTAGTCATCTGGACTTGCAATGACTCTACTCCGTGAAGCACATGTCAAACACGGCATATCAACACGGTGGTCCACGGCAGTAGGTGTCTTTAAGGCCTCAGTTTGCGACAAATTATATCTTTGCAGTTCATTTCTCATATATATACGGCGACAGTACTTCCATTCTTCGCTGAAAACCACAATGTGGTGTGTGGCCTTATAATGTCCCTCTGAAGGAACACCAGTTGGTCAATATTTCCGGAGACCTATGCTGCGACGTCCCTCTAAATCACATTGTTGTATATAAATGTTAAAGCCGAAGTATTATCGTTCCGAACAAAGCCATCAAATGATACATATAGCAGTGTGTGCATCACACTCATTTATTTATTAAAGAGGAACATAATACCAAGCCACCATACATTGAGTTCTTTTACGCAGTATATCTATATAAGAAACAGTACAAGTGTTCGCTGTTTTCTACATGCATCTCTCAAGACGTGCAGTCTTTGAAGACCTGCGATGGTTGTTACAAAACACACAAAATTTAATGATGTTGCTGGTGCGTGCTGATTGCAAGTTTATAGCGTCCATAAATCAGAAAGCTTAGTAATTGTGACTATCTTGTTTAAACTAGGCAAGTGACTTCTACATGCACGTGTATACTGTTTCAGCAGTTATATGTGCATACTGCTACGTTATGGCATGTTTGGGTAAGTTTCACGTTAATTTATTTCCGTGCAGGGATGAGAAATTCAGTGTGCAAAAGTTCAAACCCACGCTGCCCATGCCCCCCGACATGCTTGCTTGGAGCGTGTTTTCCAACACTTCGAAGCCATTCGAAGCCACTCCAAATGTAAGTACAAAGAATAGTTCCTGTTGTCGTCAGGGTTGTGCCATTTTCGACAGCGCAGGAGCAACGACACGTGTTCTTGCTAGGCCTATATATTGTCAGCTTAGATTCACACTTTATGTAAATAGCGGAAGCATAAGCTCTTCTACTAACAATCCACGTTACGCGGACTGCATTGAAGGCATCTCCGTACGAGTCCTTGCATCTGGTAAAGTGGTGCCACCAGAAGTCGTAAGAGAACCAGCTTACAAAACGCTTGAGAGTCGACTTCAATATTTGAACGCGATAGCGTAATCGCGCCTCGTGTGCATCGTGTTCTCAAGTGCTAGCTAGCCTCGCTTCGGGTCCGACTGCACACCTCAACCATGTCTTGAGGAAAGGAATAACTGGGAGCGTAACATTTGCCATTTACACTATCCTAGATTGACTACGGCGAGCACAGCTAAATGCCCACTAGGCCGTAATTATTCATTTTCGCCAATTTGCGAAGGACTCCCTACGTGTCCCTAGAGGGGCTTTGAAACACCTTTTCAAGTAACAATAGAATGAATTCACTAAAGAGGTTATTTCCTCACGAATTCAATGCCGCAAAGATTTTAAAATTAGTCTTTGTACGAGCCGAGTTAGAGATTTGTCGCACGCTGCAATCTTATTCTTTCTTCTCTCGCTCCGACAAAAGTGTATGAAGCTAACCAGGAAGCCATGGCAGAGGCAAAGAAAATACGTCACGCGCGGCTCATGAGTATTGATCTTGAGCACTGTTCTTGTTTTTTTTTTCTTCGAATGCGGGACGTGTGACCGCGCTCTCACGGGTGAACAAGTCGTGGCCTCCTGCGACGATCCCGGTAACGACCAAGCACGCCAGTTTCGAATCAGCTAATGGCTAATAGATAAACTTCAACGAGTGCTTTTTAGCATCTTCCATCGTTTGCCAAAAAAAGAAAGAAAGTTTTAGTTGCATCTTATAATTTATTTGAATCCTAGGCAGCGTATTAGGTTCGCTATTCGCGGGAGGCTCTACCACCGATCAGCAGCGTTTTCTGACAACGTTGAAAAAGTGTTGCAGGGCCCCTTTGAGGCAACACGGGGACTTACGCAGCCTTTCATTTAGTTCTTGATTCGTAATGGCTGTATCATTTTGGCTTAGTCTTTCAGGCACCAGCTCGCGGCGCATGTCGTGTATTTTGACTACTGGCGCAATTCTACGCTTTTCACAAACAATATTAAGTGCTTTAAGGAGACTCCCACCACTCCTCAAAAGAAAACGGGAATTTAAGGGCCCGTTTTCTTTGTTAGATACAATGTTAATGAGAACTGACGAATCATATTGCCAAGGAAAGTATAGGAGATGTCATTAAAAGTATTTGTAATGTAAATGTCAATAAAAAAGAGGACTTAGAGATAACTTTTCACCTGCAAAACCCGAACCTGCGACCTTCAAATAACGCGTCTGATGCCCAACCACTGAGCTACGGTGGTGGTCATCCCCCCCGTCCTCCTTATAGGGTATATAGGTTCGTTTTAAGCGTTAGAGCGTCAGTCAGCGCTGCCCGTTTCTGTTACGACGACTGTTGTTCAAACTTGATGCGTTGATATAGTGCGAGAAGGATTATTGGTCAGTTGCCAGTTCGTAATAAAAACATGTTCTACGTGACGCCAAACAGAAAAAAGTTTTCGACACTCATCGTAATGACGAAAGGTGGTGCTGGCTGACAATCCTGCCTGTGGCAAGTTGTTTTCCGTCCACACTTCTTGTTT
This sequence comes from Rhipicephalus annulatus, assembly GCA_013436015.1. NCBI lineage: Eukaryota > Metazoa > Arthropoda > Arachnida > Ixodida > Ixodidae > Rhipicephalus > Rhipicephalus annulatus. The sequence goes on from WOVY01009981.1 coordinate 273,436, forward strand.
CACATTTACATTACAGTTACTTCTAATGGCATCTCCTATAGTTTCCTTTGCTATGTTGTCTGTTCTCAATATTATCCTTCTGAAATTCGTAGTTTTTTCCCGAAGTCATGTCGTAAAATAGCGCAACAGCGTAGCTGCTTGCCACGTAAACGGCTTGAGTCCGAGTGAGAATCGAATCCAAGCCGTCTCAATAGCCGCCTGAATTATTGCATCAGAAATAACTCTCTAAAGTTGTATGAGAATGAAAGCTGCTTTTCAGTACCTGTGTAGCCGGTGAATTTGCATGAAGTAAGGTTTGAATATACGCTCTTTCGAGCAAAACTTCGTCGCGAGCCTACGTATCTAATTGCCTGCTTCTCCTCTCATTGTACTGCGTAGCACATTTCTTAATCATATACGTCCAACACGCGCAACAACGCGCATCGTTGATCGCTGCTGCGTTTAGATTGAAGAATTTCCCACTTGAAGGCGGTTACGTATAATTTGTACGGGTTCCTCAATGGTATCATCTATGCAATCAATATTCACACGTGAAGTTCGCAATGTGCATGTTCTTGGTTATGTTCGCAAACATATCCCCCATTTTATTGACGTCTCTTACGAATATCGCCACTCTAACGGGGTCGTGCAACAATTTATTCACTAAATGAGTTCATTGCCTGATCAATTCACGACACACAAAATTTTTATTATCCGTCAAATCTGTCGCACGCTGATTTTGCATTCTCTTCTATCGTCCCGACAAAAGAACTGTAAGCTAAGAAGGGGGGGATGTCCCGGGGAAAGAAAATAAGTCACGCGTGCCTCATGACCTTGAGCACTTCAATTTTTTTCCCTTATAATGCGTGCCTTTTCAGGATAATCGCGCGCATGCGTGTACAAGTCCCAGCCTTTCGCGGCGGCCCGAGTAACGACCGAGCGCGCCATGGTTAAATCAGCCAATGAGTGACACAAGGGCTGGACGATTCATTTTTCAGATGGTATCGTGATTAGCCGAAACGAGAGGAAGCAAGTTTTAGCTATGAGAATCGATCGTGAATTCCAGGCCACGCTGTATCATTTGGCGCGTGTTTTCTCAAAACCCTCGACCACCTATAGGCAGCGTTTTCCGGCCATGCACAATAAGTGTTACAGGGACCCTTTTAAACACAATAGGCCCCACCTGCGTTTAGTGAGCGCTACTGTAATAAAAGATCGTCTCGATCATGTGTTTCCACTGATCCCGGGCTGCTATAAACTTCATACTGAATTAATTACATTGCAGAAGGTGAACCTGTACATGAAGGCGCACAATGCCGACCTGCAAAAGGCTGCCAAGACTGCCTTCGAGTTCCTGTCCAAGTACTTTGAGGACCCTGCTCACCAACACGTCGCCAAAATTGGTGGGTACTCAACGTCTGTTCTGACAGCGCTTAATCTTATGTAACTGTACACAGTAGCTAGGCAACAATGTTTGGTTCACGTCGTACGCCACGCACAGTGCCAGTTCTTTCACCAGAGAACGACACTACAGCACAAGAGGGCGCCAGGTCACAGCTCTCCCGACGGCGCCCTTGCACGCGCCGTAGGCATAACGAGCGGGAGTGAAGAGTCGGTTCGTAAATCTTTTAAAGAATGGCCCTTTTTAAAAAAGCCATACTCAACCACAAGGCAGAGGAGTTGACGTGACGCAATTCACTAACTGCCTCAATCGCCATGAGGAAATAAAAAAAGAAAGACGCGATTAGTGTCGCTGTATAGATATTGATGGTTTCTGTTATTGTTTAATTCGAAGTATTTACCGTCTATCTCTATTGCATTGATTGTGCAGACTTATCTCAATACAATCTCTCTCTATTCTCTTGCGCTACCGAGAACATCTTCAATAAATACTGGCAATATCTTGACAAGTCCATACTATTGCCTATTGAAATCTCGGCCCCAATTGGTAAAAATATTTTACGCTAGATAAGCAAATTTTTGTGAACTTTCACCTTCGGCATTTATAAGCATAGGTATCTGATCAATGATGAAATATAGTTCAAAATGAAACCTTCGAAAATTCGGCCCTGTTCTGCTGACACGAATTTATGATACCATGCTATTGTTGAGCCCAGAAAATAACAGGTATATTAGAATGTACTCAATAGGAGTGTTAAGTCCTCGTGTAATTGTTTTTATGCATTCTAGCCTCCTATTACCAAGATGTACGAAAAACCCTTTCCCCTCCCCATTGCTGTCTTTCTTAGTGCGCCGTACTTAGCGTTTGTATACTTACTAGCTGAGAAAAAGGGCAGAAAGTTATTTATAAGCCAAATGTGAACTGTTTCTGCCCTCTACTAGGCCGTGAGTAATGTGCTATAGTTATATATCCAGAAAACTAGGCAGATCAACTTCTGTGAACGTCGCTATCACTGACGTTGGCCTGCAATAGTATATGAACGTATTGTGCCTCGACGTATAGGAGCGTAAAGAATATCTGCAATGCGTAATAGCCTGACTACGACATACGCAGTGCTCTGTAAAGTTCACATCACATTGCATTAAAATGCCCCTCAAACGGGGTATCAAATAACGGGTGTGTTTAAACTACTACCAGATGATTTCGCCATGTAATAATTTTGGTTACATTGTCCAAGATTGATGAAAAAGTGATGGCTGCAATGTATTGGAAAGGCAGTTACAGTCTGGTGCTGCTTGGGGTAAAATTGAGAGGTGAATTAATTAAAATACGACTGTGGGTGCCTGCCCATAGTCATCACCACTTGTTATGCCTATCCACCGCGAGAGGTATGCGTTTAAGGTGAACTATATAAGCTGCATTGCTGACATCTCTGTAAAGGGGGAAAATCTAAATAAAGATTGTGTGGCACTGCAACAGCGAAGACATATTAGATAATCCATATTCTGCTTTCAGTGATGGTACGCTAACTTGGTGATGGTTGGAGGAATAGACGAATATAGCCGAAGGGCATGGACTGCTTCTGAGGCAGTAGCGAGATGGCACCTGTGCGGGCTTCAGATGGCGGGTGCGTACTAGAGCTTTGGTCTTATCAGTGATTAGTAGGCTAGTAGTTTTAGATGCGGAAGCATCTTATACTCGCGCCTTGTAGTGCGCCGTCCGCGCCGTCCGCACCGCTTCTCGAACATTCGACAGCTGACGCGCGCGCATGCGCCGTCGCGCCGTCGCCCACCATCTGTGCCGCGCGCGCTTCTCCTTCGAGAACATTCGACAGCTGACAGCGCATGCGCCGTCGCGCCGTCGCCATCTGTGCCGCGCGCGCGCTTCTCCTTCGAGAACATTCGACAGCTGACAGCGCATGCACCGTCGCGCTGTATATATACTCAAGGTCGGCGCTCGCTCGCTCAGTTGCCGCTCGTCCGTTGGTTCGTCGCAATAAATAAAACACCGCCCTTTCGCATACGTGCCGTACGTGTTCACTCATTTAACACCCCATTTCACAACCACGTTAACCAATTTAGCCATCGACCCAAGTAAGTCGCAATTTAACACCCGTTAACCAATTACATGCTTCCGCATCCTCCTCAGTGTTCCCCCGAGGGAAGCTGCGGGCAATTTTTTTCTGCATAGGGGCATCTTGAAGGTGGTGTCTGAAGAGTCCTTGTGTTTAACAAGTGGACGCTAGGATGTTAGTAATATGAGTGCGCCACGACAGGTCACAGCACAATGCCGCTCCCAAATATATATCACTCCTCTCTGGAGTGCACTCCAGATAGCCATATATTTACTGGCACACTGCGCTTGCACAGGCAGCGCCACAAACACCGCCGTGTTCCTGGCGCTGCCTGTGCAAGCGCAATGTGCCCATAGTTGTATGACGAAACGTCAGCGTGCTTGCATCTACGATAAGCGATGCTATAGCTGTTAAACACCAGTAGGCATTGCTTAAGCTTTCTTATGTCATTGTAATGTGAACATTAAACTACCTCTGTAAGAGAACATTTTACTTTGGTGTGTTACTGGTTCCTATGACAGAGGCATTAACCGTGTTTTTCTTGTTTCACTTTTGCAACCTTGCGGCACACCTTTCAAGAAATATAATAAAGGATAGTGTAAACGGTGCGGTATTACCAGCATTGATAAAATACTGCCACGTAATTATCCCAACCTCCTCGCAAACATCGTTTTCAGCAAATCAGCGGATGCTCAATACAGCCTCGGCCTAATCATCCTGGACGAAGCACCGAAACCTGAAGATATTTGCGAGAAAATGGCAAGCCAAGTGAGTGCTTCATGCGTATCTAGCGTCTGGAAGTCTCATCTATACGGTGTGTACAACGAAATCCGATGAGCTCGCCAAAATCCTTGTTAATACGCTGCAGTGTTGTCATTGTGTATTCGCAACTTTCACCACCTATAGAGGGCAGTGGTGCAAGCCCAACATAGCTGTTGTTTGGGGGATCGTGCAGCCGGCGCGCGGGCAGCCACCACTGGTGTGCCCGTCACTTCGACCAGTGTAGTATTTTCGGCTGCAGCCATCGTGTTGTCAAGGCTTTGCTGAGAAGGTTAGCATGTATTGTATCCCCCACAGCGTGTTGTGAAACGCGTGTGCAGCGTATATTGATGGAAAAGAAGTTTCGAACCCTGGGCACATCGTCTGCTCTGGTGTACAGCTTTGTGAACGCTGCTCGTGCCACGGCCGGGGAAGATCGAGCGGCCACGCTCGTGCAAAGCAGGAAACCTCGTTTTTGACTGCACGGCGTCTGCACAGCAGCATCTAACATATTTTGTGATTCTTCCAGCTCAGCAAGCAAAAAATTATATCATTGTTACTATGACACGCAATAACTATCTGACTTCACAATACCCATAGTATAAATGGCCAGCGACAAAATATAAAGCACCAGCGAGCCGCCAAAGTGACGCCGAGTGAATGATGGCATGGGCTGGCTGCATGGGCAGCCCTCAAACGTTAGTCACGACGGATGCCTCATGGCGACGCCACCATCAGTGAAAGTTGCGAATAGGGCGCCTCACGCAATGCCCTAAGAAAGCTCACATTATAATGGTGCGTTAAATGCACCAGTTTGTTTTGTATTCTAGAACACTCCCCCTTTCGAAAATATACTAAGCTAAAATTTCTCTACTATTGTCGCAGTGGACAGCCGTCCTCACGCAGCCACCGGCAACTGAACCTTGGCTTGCCTCAGCTGGTGTCAAATACCTGTGCCTACTGGCGGGAACGAAAGAAAGCCACCTGGTGAGTGTTGCGTCGTTTCGATGGCTTCTCACCTTTTGTAGCAAATTGGAGGGAAAAAAATTAGCAGATACCATGTACAGTGGGAATCTATTATATGCGAAGCATGAATGAGGGAGGTCTATATGTCAGTTAAAATCAGAACAACGTTAGGAGGCGGAGGTAAACTATGCCGAACATAACTTCCTTGTCATAGTTACTATTTGTGGACGTGTCATTTACCTTCATTACCTATTCGCGCCACGTAATACCAAATTTGGTATATGTGCAGCTAGCGACACGGCCGCGAGCATGCTATGAGCGTAGCATTTAGTCATGTTTAACATGACACGCATATCATGAGTATTATGTTCGGACATGTGATTTAACTTCCCCGTCTATTGACGTCATGCAATACCAATTCGGTATATGTGAAGGTAAAGAAATGACCACGAGCGCATCATGAGCATAGCATGTGGTCGTGTTGTTACATGACACGCATCTCATGATTATCATGTTTGCACCAGTCACATGCCTTTGTCGTCCATTCACGTCCCGTAATACCAAGCCTGGAATATGTGAAGCTAGCGAAACGGCGAGGAGGGCATCATGAAGGGCCCAATATGCTTCGAAGTAACGTTGACGAGCGCACGCTGGGCGCAGCGACGCTACGCTAGCAAAACGCGAACACACTATAGTCTGACACCAGACGTGACCAGCGTCTGTTGGCACAACCCGGCGGCAACCGGTGCGAAATGCGACGTGCTGTATTTCGCACCAATGATGTTACCAAGAATGCACCACGTCTGCCTAGCTTTGGGACGAAGGACGCCGGGCGTGCTCAAACGCGCATGCGTCAAAGCGACGTAGTGCGGCGCATTCCTGCGAGTATATACCTGGCACATCGGCGCCTGGCGTGGCATCACCAGCATGACGCGACAAAATGAACGCTGGAGCACACGCGCACCGGGTCACGTCTAAGTGTATTTGGGCCTTGAGTGTGGAATGTAGTCATGTTCTTACATAACATCCATCTGTTTGCACCAGTCACATACCTTCTTCATCCATTCACGCAACGTAATACCACATTTGGCATATTTGAATCTAGCGAAACGGTCCCGAGCGCACCATGAGTGCGGCATGTAGTCATGTTGTTAAATGACGCACATGTCATTATTATCATGTTTGAACATGTCATATACATATGTCGTCCGTTTGCGTCACGTAATACTGAATTTGGTAAATGTGAAGCTAGCGAGACAACCGCGAGCGCGTCATGAGCGTAGCATGTAGTGATGCAGTTACATGACACGCATAACATGATTACATGCTTGCACCACTCACATCCCTTTGTCGTCCATTCACGTCACTTAATACCAAATTTGATGTTTGTGAAGCTAGTGAAACGGCTGCGAGGGCATCACGAGTGTGGCTTGTAGTCATAATGTCACATGACACGCACCTCATGATTATCAGGTTTGCACTTGTCACATACCTTCTTCATTCGCATCACGTAACGACCAATTTGGTATATGTGAAGCTAGCGAGACGGCTGCAGGTGCATCATAAGCGTGGCGTGTAGTCATGACTCATCCTATATATGACATGCGTGTCATGATTTCCACGTTAGGGTCTGTCGCTTGTGTTCGCAATGCAATAATGTCATACCATACCAGTTTTGCAACATGTCATGTGAACGAGACCACCGCAAGAGCAGCAAGACCACAAAATGTAAATCATGACCTTCATGACATACATATTACGATTTTCATGTTATGACTAGTCAAATATGCTCGTCATACAGTCATATTATGCCATACCAAGTTTGGTATGGATACCATTATCCAAATGGCCAGGAAAGCTAAAAGTCGTAAGCGGATAGATAGATAGATAGATAGATAGATAGATAGATAGATAGATAGATACGCTCAAAGTCGCTGCAGTTCGCTAAGAAATACTTCGCATTTAAAAGACAATGCCTGTATGCTAGACCAGCTGTTCTTCATCTGACTTCCCCTTTATCTTCTGCTTCGGCTAGCTCAGCTCGCGCCAGAGCCCGAGCACCCCTCCTGATTCCTCACACTCGGCCACGCGGCAACATTAAGCGGCCATCTGCGCAATTGCCTCTGGATGGTGGCATTGACTATTGCGCGTCGGTTTGTCATGGCAACGCAGGGAGTTGTTCTGATGAGGTGCAAACAATGGCTTGGGTGGATGGTACTGGCTGTGCCTTGGTGGCCTCTCTTTGGCACGCCACTACAGGTCGCGTCGAGGTGTTGTCTCAGGTGGCCGGCATTGGTAGCATCTTTGCAGCCACGGGTCTTGGCCACGTTTCGGGTTCGCTGGCGTATCTGATGATCGCTCTGGCGGTCGACATTTCCTGTGGCGCTGTGGCTGCTTTTCTCGGCCACGCTGGCATCTGGCATGAGGAACTGCCGATGTTGACTCAAGAGGGCGCGTCAGTAGTCGCACGCGTCTCCGTAGCTTTAAAGAAGTGCAGCCACTTAGCGTCGATGAAGAACCACGACGCAAAAAAGTCGTAATGTACGACGCTGATGAAATAGTGGCGTGTAACCAGCGTGTTTTACACGCATGTAAAAAGCATGTAAGGGGACCGATAGTTGAGGTCTTGTCACAAAGAGGGCATTAGAATGCACTCACATGTCTTCCATGTATTTAGTCGCGTTGCTTGACTCAGATTCCCCAATCTCAACTAACATACGGTGGCCATCCGCACATCCGGGCGGTGACGGCTGTCGAGTCACCAGTAGCTGTCCCGGTGGGCCTGAGAGCACATTGGTGGCTGTGGTGAACTTGTTCAGTTCCTTGACTTGGAGTGCTTCAGGCACTGGAGTAACTGTAATATGCATGTCCTCAAGCGCTGGTGAACAAAGAGACCGCATCAACAATAGCTGGGGCTTCTGGTGGGTATTTTTGTCTACTGGGGCGGGAGTCACGGAATCTAGCCACACCTTTCGGGGCCGGTTTCAGTGTCAAGCACGTCTCCTTCCACGCCCGCAAATCCGTGTGAAACTTTCTGAAAGTGGAGTACTTGGGGTCGGGCAAATCTGCACCGTCAAGACAATGTCTTTGCCGAGCTTGGATGCAGAGAGGTGCACTGTCGAGTTGAGTTGCAGAGCTGTCATCCGTGGTAAAGCCTGGGTCATAGCCAATGCGTCTGAAGGCTGCAATGAGCTTGGTGCTCTAGTCTGCCCAGGACTGCTGCCGCATGCCTCCATACCTGTGACACGCTGCAGCACCCATCTAGAAGGTGGTCAATGGCAAATCACCATTTATGTTGGTCCGTGAAGCTTTCGTGAGCTCCGAGACGTTGACGGTCGCCACCCAGCGGGCTGCGTTCTGGAACCCGCGGAATTCGGGTATTTCGCAGACGGCTTGCGGTGAGAGGATCGCAGGCGAAAGGGCAGAGAGTGATAACGCGAAGCTGCCAAGCTGGTTCTCTAGCTGCATGAGGACATCACGGCATTCTCTGCGTTGCTCGTGTGATCTCCCCTCTAGGTCGTGTGAGGCGGCTATGTCCACCATAGTGTCGGCGGCGTTCAATGCCGGAAGAATGGTGGGAACGACGGCGGTGCTCTTCACTGTCACGGCGGTGACCATGACGTGGAGTCGCGTGATCGTACGCCGCAGCACTGTGACGCTATTAGGTGATTCGCATACGGAGCCCGTCTTTATACTTGCTTGTACCGGATTCTTGTCAGGCGGATCTGTGGTTGCACCCTTCAGCAGCTCAGGTTTCGAAAATGCCCTGAGCGAAAGGTTGTCGCCGCGGGAAGCTTGAATAGCGCCCCGTGCATCAGGAGGCTGTGCGCCGTTCTGACGGCGGTAGTGTAAGCCTGCCTTTCGGCCAATAAACACGCTCGCACGTCGTTTTCAAATGTGGGCGGAAGTCCTACCGGTAGTCATAAGGGTGCGGAATAGACGGACGTCCACGAGCAAGGAAGCGTAGACGACGTTCCTTGTCGTGAACTGGTACCGTTAAAGTAAACTGGAGCCACGGAGCAGGTCTTGGCACCGTCCCCGAACAGTGGTGGCAGTGGCGGCAGGTGAACTGCTGCCGAGGGGGCCTGGACGTCGTCCTTTAGTGGCGATTACCACTGCTGCACGTTGGCGGGTGTGCTGGACGATGAAGCCGGGGTGTAAGACTTCTTAGTTGGCTGTGCCACTGTAGTAAATTGGAGAGAAAAGAGACAACGCCTGTATGTGAGGTGGGCTGTTCTTTATCTGACTTCCTTTTTCTTTCTCTACTGCTTCGCGCTAGCTCACCTCAAACCAGTTACCACGCAACGCTTCTGCTTCCTCACGCTATCTATGTCTTGGTGTTCTTATGGTTGCCTAGTCACCTTGTTGTCTTGAACAACCATTTTCAAGTGAGCCTGGGGCCGTATTCTGAAATGACCGCAAAAGATGAAGTCGCTAAAGAGTCGCCTTGAACAGAACCGGGGATGTGCGGGCACCATCTAGTGTTTACGTGGACTTCACGCAGCTCTACGTTACACCTTATTACTGTCGGTTGGTCGACAATTTAAGTTACATAGTCAGTTGCTCCTGGTACTTAATCATTGGTGGATTGCAAGGTTATTTTCTACGCTAGATGTTTTAGCAAAAATACGCATCATTTATCGCGCACTGGCAACTTGTTGCAATGTTGACGCGGCGTCAATGCGACGGCACGCTACATCTGAATCCCGAGTATATATGCTGAGTTCAACCATCAACGAAATGAGTTTCACACAAAGTGACCTTTTTTAAATACGGAACACTTCTTAGTTGCACAAAGTCGCGGATACGGCGTCGGCGGCGCGTGAACACCCCTACTGAGCATGCTCGCGTCTTGTGCCGTGAGGCACATGCTCTGTTCTCGTGCCAGCCCAGGAAGACACCCGCAAAATAGTCACTCCCGGAGCCAACAAAAGGTAATTAACCACGAGGCATTCAAGCCGGGCATGCCCGCCTTAACGCTTGGTTCAGTGGGGGTGCAGACCTCTCCCCGCCCTCTTCTTTCTCGAACGTGGGTGGTGTGTATATAAGCGGTGGAGTGCGTGTTAGGCAGTCGGTCAAGGGCGTCATTAGCTGGCTTTCGCTTCACTTGATACTTTGCTTGACTCGAGTAGATGCGGTGGAAGCAACAGTACCTTCAACCAGCAGTGGGGCACAATCCAACATCAGCGTCCCACGCCACTCGTTAAAGACGCCGCTTCTCGTTTATTCAATAAATACGAATAACAAAGACGAAATAACAATTAGGCATTCCCAAACCATACCCAAGCACGCAACATTCAGCAATATACTCCACTTTGCGACACATTTAGTCGAGTTCTTCCCGTGAGAAGATGCGGGCGTTTTTTTTTTCCTAAATATTATATGGTGTTTCAAACGACTGCACAAATGGCTGCGAAAGGACGCTCAACATGTTTTATAATTCAAGTAGCCATAACCAAATGCGGCCACTGCGTAAAAGTCAGGATAAGCCCAAGAACGCAACACTCAGGTCGTTCTGCGCTCGTACTCTGTGTTATCAGTCTTTCGTAAACCTACGGCCAGTCCAACTTGATGTTTCTTTGGCCGATTATATAACACACCAGATTCTAACTCACCAAAGGCGATACTTTCAACATTCGCAATCGTTTGAGAATGCGGACCTAGTAAAATGCGCACCTTGACGCGTGTGATTTTTGTCGGCTTTGAAGTGTACTTATTTATTATTTTTTATTCACTTTTTCGACGCAGGCACCTGTGTTGATGAAGCAATTCAAGGACTGCATGAAGCCAACCCCATCCCCTGGCATCCGGGTGAGCATTGCACATACTGTATTTGTCTGTCAGGACTGCTTCCTGCAAACACTATATACATTATTTTATAGCAATTCTGAGCGGCAACGACGCTATCTGTTGTAGCACTGGCTAGCATGGATACCAGAGATATCGCGGGGAAGTTCGAGTTCAACACTTTGTGACTCCAAAAATATAGCGCCGCAGCCACAGTACGCGCAACAGGCCCTGACAGAATAAAGATTTTGGGCACGTGATTGCCAGCATTGATTGGTAGTGTAGTGCCATCATCACCATCATCACTTCTCAATCACCGCGCCGCGCCTCTCGCGCAGCTGATGCTAGCTCGAGCTGCGCGAGGATTAGAACAAGCTAGCGCACTTGGTGTGTCGGACGTGGACAGCCACCGCGGCTCCGCTTCAGGCGTGCAATAAAGTGGCGAGAGAACGACACGACCACGTTGGCTGCCGTCCCGTCTTCCTCTCTCTCGCTACATTGGTGACCCGGAGAACACGCCCTTCGCCGAGCGGCCCGCGGCCATGTTCCCGCAACTCTGCCCGCCAGTGCCGCCGTTCCAATCGACCTACCCCAAGGTATGGTTCATGCAGCTCGATGCCGTTCTTGCGCTGAATGGCGTCACGGACCAGCCGCTGATGCACGCCATTCTTCATGACGCTCTTCCGGTAGAGTTGCGTCATAACTCTGCCACTTCAACCTCCAGCCAGCAGCCTTACGATGACCTCTGCTCTGCGGTGCTTGCCAGCTATGGCCTCACCTACCACCCACTGCCGTTTACCCGCGACTTTCAGGGTTTCCCTGCGTCGCAGCGTGCCGGACCCTCCGGCCCGAAGCTCTCATCTGACCGCAACCTAACTTCCCCGACAACGTCTCCCTCCACCTTGGGTCCGGCCACTAGCGCAATGAGTCTCGCACCCGGTCACAGATCGACGAGGTTCTTGAAGTCGTTCCTGGTGCTGACAACCTGTCCACCACGAAGTGCGTTTTTTCGAAGTCCTCGGCCGATGGTCCTTCTGGCATGCTTGCTACCTCCATGTTTTCCACGAAAGCGACGGCACGGGACACCGTGGCCCCACCAGACTCCATGACGACCACCTTGCCGCCCGCATCGGAGTCTGGCACTGGTGACCTTTCGCCCGTTATTGACTTCCCGACCTCGAAGCTTTCGCCTTCAACAACGTCCGATAAACGAGACTTAACCTCTCGTCTGGCCACTAGCGACGCGTGTCCTGCGCCCGACTGCCCATCCGCCAAGGTTCTCGACATTTGGGCTGAATGCAACCAGTCAGCCACGAGGTTTGTGTTTTCATCGTCCTCGGCTGACGACGCTGCAGGCGTGCTTACCACCGGCTCGTCTCGGCCGACCTCCTTGGCTCACAACACGGCTGACACGTCAGGTTCTACGACGGCAACATCACCGAACACCCTGGTGGCTACCACGACTATGGGCATTGTCACGCCCGCTATTCACCTCCCGGTTGCGGAACCTTCACCCTCCCCGATGTCCGAAGGCGACTGTCGACCAGCCTCAATGCTCTGCACGTCCTGCCAGCAACGACCACCATCGTCCTCGCAATTTCCCGCTGCTGAAGTTAAAGCCACAAGCCATCAACCAAGGCCAAGCTTCCAAGACGCTGCGACTATGACTGACGCGCTTGAGGACGAAGTGCCCGGTCCGCTTCAGACAGGGCTCACCAGGCATACCACGCCTGCGGTGGAGCAATCTAGGGGAAGTTGGCTAAAGGCAGCCATCAATTATGCAGACCTGCACGCCAACCTTCGTACGCGGACTACCGGAGGTCATTACACGAGCACAGGTGCCCGTCCAATACTCCGGGCGAGCCCACGCTGACTGGGTTCCACCACCACCATTCCTCGGAGCCTTTGCCTCCGGACGGCAACAACCAGACGTGTGTCCACAATGCCAGCTCGTGTGTCACAACCGCGACGACGCTCATACCGCATACGTGTCTACCACCCTACGTCGGCGACGACAACGGGCTTGGCGTCACACATTGCGGCAACTTTTGAGCCGCCCTGCTACGCAGCCACGAGTTGCAGTCACAGACCTGAAGACGGCGCAAGCGCCTACTCGGCCTATCCGACGCAATGTCCCACCAGTAGTCGTCTATCCGACTACCCACCGCACACTTGGTGGTATTGTTAGGACACGATCCTGCGGGCGTCGGCACGTCTATCTATACCGGCACGTCAGACGCTGCTCGACTTTGAGGTCTGTGTTGCGTTGACCCCAACGCCAAAACCCGCACTGCCAACCCTCTGCCGACGTTAGCAGCATGACCTCGCGACACACGGTCCACTCTCGGCCTGTCCGACCAGGTCACCGTGAGACCCGCTTGTCGGCTTCCACAGCGACCCGGCACTTCCTCCTTCGTCCCTTGCGCTTCTCCCAGAGTCGCCCACCGGAGACACACTGCTTACCGATGGCCCATAAACGTTGACAACCTGGACTTGCCAAATTAACACTTCATGGATTGTCGTTCGTGTATATAGCATTTATCGCTCTCTTTCTTTTTTCATATGCCTTCAAATCGCGCAAAGCGCTAGGGGGGGAGTCCTGTAGTGCCATCATCACCATCATCATTTCTCAATCACCGCGCCGCCCCTCTCGCGCAGCTGATGCTAGCTCGAGCTGCGCGAGGATTAGAACAAGCTAGCGCACTTGGTGTGTCGGACGTGGACAGCCACCGCGGCTCCGCTTCAGGCGTGTAATAAAGTGGCGAGAGAACGACACGACCACGTTGGCAGCCGTCCCGTCTTCCTCTCTCTCGCTACAGTAGCAAAGTGGCTGCCTGTAAAATTTTTTCAAACACAGCAGTATCAACTTGAGCGACGGATGTCAGCCAAAACCGAAGTGACCTGATTATTCAGCCACTGATAACGTAGAGTATAAATTGGTACGTGCTATTCCATTCTTCCATGTCACCTTTCAACGATGAAGCTTTTCTAGCGAGCCATAATTTTGACACCGTCGCAAAACCACGCTCTGCTGTCGCCATACCAACCGTAAATGTGACAGCTGAGAGAATCCTAGGATTACTTAAGATGACGCAGTGACGTCAAGCCAAGCTAACCTGGCGCAGAAAGAACCGACGACATGAGCAGTAGCAACTGCCACGCATGCTCTGCAACTACAGGGCGAGTACGGCTTAGTAGTTGCCATGGCCTGATGGAGGGTTGTTCATGCTACGGAAAAGGCCGCACTTCGCGAAGAAAGGTCTGCTACGGAGCAAGAGAGGCAGCGGCAACGCCAAATTTAACCTACATACTCTGCCAAGGTAGTCAAGAACAAGAGCTTGTAATTAGAGTTGCCCATCATGTTCACTCGTTCTTCAGCATTGCGCATTTTAGTGCGAGCTATGCCAATTTTTATATATATTGAGCATTAACAGCTATATGTGAAAACAGTTCTTTTCGCAATTTTCCTGTGTTTTTTTCACACTTCGCATCTCTAAACGTAGTCAACCTAATGAATTGGAAGGCTTAGCGAAATTTAAGAGAGAACTGCATTATTGTGGATTGTTTTCAAAGTGGAGCACCTACAGTGAACATCGGGCCTATTAGTTTTCGCGTCAACGCTGCTTGTCGGACAGACAAAGCAGATGTCCTTCTTTTACAACACCAGAACCACATGTGCTATGTGGTCAAGCAGTAGCTATCTCCTACGCCTAAAGTTTGCGTATTTGTTGTATTAGTGTGTCTGGTTTAATTTGTGCGAATTTGTGATGTCTGGTTATTAGAAAATGTTTTTTCTTCGCTACATGTAATCACTACATGTAATCACTACATGTATTTCACTACATGTAATCTATTCGTAAATGACAGTTTAATTTCATTAGCACTCACTTTTTTCATTCTTCGAATCGGCTTCAGAGCTAAAATTACCTAGCCGTACAACCTGTGTAAAATAAGTTACATATTCATCAACCTTTATTGCAGGGGCAATTTGTGTGCCATTCCTTGTATATACGAGGAATCGTTGCTCGTCGAATAAATACTTTACAAAAAGCAACATTTTATTTAGAGCGCGTAATCTGTACATGACCGGACAACAGTCGCGGACCACAGCCACCTCGTCACAACGAACAGTTCGAACAAAACTATTGTCTATGCAGGAACTGCTGGTGTTCCGAATGGCGCACATCATTCTCGGTGACGCTGCCTTCCAGAAGGCTTTACAGGTAATTAATTACCACCTGCAATAGTCAGGCCCCTTCGTAGTTTTGCCGTGCAACTCTGACAAACGCACACGTTTATTTTATTTTTTACGCCTGCAGAACTACGTTACCAAAAACATGTTTAACGGCACCACATCTGACGCAGACCATGGCGCCTTCGCTCCGGTAAGTGGTTTTATCTAGCTGGCAGTTGTCGTTTCTTGTAAAAAGAAACGCAGAAATTGGCTGCAATGTCGGCGCCTATATACGGCGAAGTGTTCGCAAGTATGGCCGTATAGCCCGTGTACAAATCCTGCGACGTGTTGGTATAACTTGACAATTTTTTAGAGTACAAGCTTAATTCGCAAATCAATTATCAATCGTAGTTGTCTACAGTCGAAACCTGCTCCATTGCTGCACTGAAGAAGTATAGAAGTGCTACGAAGCCGACTATAACGTACAGATAATGTGTACACGATTGCAATTCTTCCCCTGTTACTGAAAGTGTGCGGCCCAAAGGCGCCCCGTTTAAGCCTTCCGGGCCACGTATGGGAAAGTTGAGCAAACATTACTTTTATTATTGTTCTTGTTTATTGCTCACGCGCTCGTCGATGCCTTGAAGCTGAACGTCTGATATAATAACGTTTTATTACTATAATGGTTTATACCCTAAAGCTGTTTCACATAACAGACAGTACTTCGCTGTGAGCGGGTACATTTAACGGCGTTGGGAGATTTCAGAAATCTTCTTATGCCAATGATATAAAGGCTAGTACTGTCACGGAGTTATGAATCAAGACGTTGAACTAGTTACAGGTAACATTCAGGGTCGTTAAAATAAATCGGCTTAGACTAATAAACTGCACTCCGAACGCGCTGTTATGTCATCAATGTTGAAGACGATTGTAATACGCATCACCTTTTAATTTGGCGCCAAGACTGCCAGTTTTGACGCTGCAAGGATTGGTGCAAGAACTTCAAAAAGGTATCGCTCGCGCATTTTCTCTTTGTTAGCAGCATCTATGGCGTTTCTTTTTCTTCTATTTCTTTTTCTTTTGAGAGAGAAAGTGGGATGCACACGTGCGATATATCAGCCTTCGTATTAGCCACCGCACACATAAGAAATGTATGCGGTGGTTATTGTTGACTTACTGGGCACTCAAGCTGTCTTTTAAAAAAGATCACCCCCGCCCCCTTCCTTTGTAATAACCAAACAAAAAAAGGGAACTTTGGTGCAGCGTTAAGCTCCTTTGAAGCGTGTTCATGGCCGCTGGGTCTATTTTGATCCAGCGGCCGTGAGTATGAAAAACAATAATGGGTAAAATGAATAAAACCTCTACGATATGAATCTTGTCGTAATGCGAATACCAAAAATATTCGTATCATTCTAAATTGCTATAAATGAAAAAAAGAAAGATATAGAAAATAAGAATGCAACGAAAAAAACCAAGCATACGTTTTTATATATTGCTTCTGAGAGCCACGGTGCCGTCACGAACAATTCCACAATCATACGTATACTCGCATATATATCGTGCGCGTGCACATGTGTAATTAATGAACAAGATGGTTGCGAGGCGTGAACACTTGTCCGTGACCACTAGCAGCCCCTTCGTAATCCCACTAAGCTTCTTTGCATAACACGAAAGTACTACGGCAAAGTAGCTTAAAAAAGCGCTTCGCACATGAAAGATAGTCGTCCGAAAATTTTGCAACCATTCTCTTTTGTTGGTGTTATTTCCTTATCGCGGTGGTTTAGGGTGGCTTTTCGAGAAATTAGGCTAGCAGATTCTGCCTGCATTGGTGATGCGAGGTCGGGGACGCGGATGTTAAGTGAGGGTGGTGACGCCGCACGCGCTATCCCTAATCTACACGCGAAGGTGCAATAAGGCCTCCAAGATTCGTGCGCGCGACTTCTGCAGCAACCACACGCCGCTGATGGTCACTCTTTCCCGCGTCCGCGCATGATTGCCGCTACAGGGCGGGCAGCAACTGTTCGTAGCTGTACGCTAGCCTACTTGCGTCACACGTCGTTGAGTGAAAGCAGCTTCGCAACAATCGTGCTCTTATGCAATGCAGGCTAAAAGGGTTGGCCTGTACCACAGAAAAATTTATATGACCCTGAATTATAACCGAGGTTTTACTATATTATGAATATGAAAAATATACTGTTACGCAACCGCTGCTGGGAAATGGTACTGTAGTCGGGGACAGACCACGAATAAATGCAAGCTCCTCCTGCAGCGGTCACCATCCCAACCAGGCAGAATTTTCTTAAATGTTTCAGTAATTGCAATCTCTCATTTACGTGACTTCGGGACCATACATGTAATTCAACCATATCACTTTTCCTTGTAGGATGAACGTTTAATTTATAAGATACGTTGCATTTGCATTATCAGTGAAAAGGTGCTTATGGTTCGAACGTGAATCACCAATAATTGCTCTGTTGTAAATTTTAGTCACAGGCGGGCTGAGGTACCGTGGCAGGAGTGCGCGTCCTTAAGTTCTAATTGAATGAAGTTTGTTCAGACTAATTCGTACGAAAAATAAGTAATGACCGAAAAGTGTGAGCAGAGGCACGCTTTTTTTAGTTTTTCTATAAAGGTGAATTTGTGCGACAGTCTTGATGTATTGCACCTCCGGCTACTTTCAGTAAGATTCAATCGTAACTAAGAACAAAGTAAAAACAAAAAGCAGTGGAAGAAAATATTTTCAAGTTCACCGTGGTGGAGCAGGGGTTACAATGCTCGGTCGCTGACCCGAAAATCACAGAATGAATTCCGGCCGCAGCAGTCACACTTGAAATGGTATAGTATGGTGTACTATTCGATGCTAGTGCATGTTTAAAAACACCAAATCGGGAAAATTTCTAGAGCCCTCCAGTATAAAAATGGCGTCTCTCATAATCAAATTGCTGTTTTGGCATGTAAAACCCCACATAATATGGTCAAAAATATTTTGACAAACACCGGCCTCCACTATCTGAATGTGCTGCCGAGTGAAGCTGTTTTTCGGGCATTGTATGCCGGTTACCTGTCTTCCCCCTCTTAATTCTGCGCTTCTTCTTGGCAAAATATGGTGCGGCGAAGTGTGTGTGTGTGTTCATAAAGCATGAGGCATTTTGTTTCAGGACTACTGGTCCAAATACCCGATTTTTACTACTTTCCACTAATCGTGAGGGTTTCACTTCTAGAAAGCACCGGACGTCATCAACGGTTGGTACCTTCTGGGCCAGGCGGCGAAGCAGTTCAAATCAATGTAAGTGCCGCAGATCTTGTGCAGCTGTATTTTCTGTGACAAAAACAACCAACCTTCTTCTCCCTTTTCAACAAGCACATGAAGACAAGAGCTCACTTTTTTGGGTTTGTGTAGGATAAACTTACTGACGCCAAACTGCAATTGGCGACTCGTTTTTCTGGCTTATTTGCAGAACATTAAAGCAATCGAACATATTTGTCAGCAAAATAAATAAATTGCATGATGGAGCACAGCGCCACGACCCCAGTGTTCTTTCTCCCGTCGTCTTCAGTGAAATCTCTCCTTTTGCTGTTTCTGGTCAACTGTGTCTGCCAAAGTTGGTCCGGCGTGTCAACTTGTGCCTAGTGGTCTCCGATCCCGGTAACGTTTAAAGCGGTGCCCTGCAACACTTGTTGAGCGTAGTCATAAAATGCTGCTGGTCTGTAGTCGAGGCTTCTGAAAGCACGCGAGCCAAACGTTATAGCGCAGCAGGTGGATTTGAATTTACAATACATTGTCAGTCAGCTGAACGTTGCTTTCTATTCTCTCTAAAAATGCTGCAAAATACTAAAACAGTGTGGCGTGACAAGCCCAAGTATCAGGCCATTGGCCTATTTAAGCATGGGGCACTTGGGAGTTACTGGGGCCGCTTCTGGAGGCCACGACATGTCCAAGCAGGCGTGTGCACGGAAAAGTCGTGCGTTCCAAAAAAAAAACAGAGAAAGTGGCCAAGGTCATGAAGCGCGTATGACATATTCTTTGGCCGTGCCATCTCTCCCTGCTACGTTTCCAGCACTTTCATCGGGACGTCCGAGGCCAGCAAGCAATTGCAGCGTGCTACAAATGTTAGTCCTTGCGCTGGTATATTCGTGAGGCAGTTATCTCCTTCAGTGATTTCACTGCATGGCTAGCTATAAAAGTGTTGCAGGGCCCTTTTAGCTTGTCGGTGAGATTGCCGATCAGTCCGTTGACCATGTTGTAGGGAAACGGTGTGGAAGACAAGGACACGTGTGGTTCTGTGTGTCTTTACTGTCTTGTTGCCCCACGAAAGCTTTTAAATAATGTTCAATCGCTGTGCTGTTTCACTAAAGTTCACTCTGAATTATCCGTTCCTTTAGGCTTCATTGCATTCGGTCGCTTCTGGTAGTTTCCTAATTATGTGGTATCACAAAAAAAGCAGCTCCGCATTAGTGGTGTCAAGCCTAAAGAAGGAATTGAGGAGCTAGGCAGGCTTCTTTGTTTCTGTTTGATTTTTTTCTTTCCTCCACTATTTCTTTCCCTCTTTCATGGTTTTATTTGTCTTTATTTATCTTTTTTATCGTTTCATTTTTACCTTTCTCGCTCCGCACTTTCTGAACAAGGAGACAAGAACGGCAGTGCAAGACTTTGTGGACCATTCTTGTGATTCTATGCGTGATGTTACCACCCACTGCGGCGGCATATATGCTTTTATGAAGAGCGCGCTGTTACATGGCTAAGAGCTGTTGTGCTAAACACTGGACGTGCGCTCAGACCTTTAAAGTGCACGATCCCTGCTTTCGTATACGTGTCAGTGGCGAGCTGTCTCGTCCATTTATTAGACAATAAAAAAGTTTCATAAATATCCTATGACAGTGAGGCTCGTGTCATTTTTTCACATTAACTCTACTTCGAGGCGGAAATAGTTTTCCCGCAGCTAGGGTTGCGTCCACGTGACAAAGAAAATCTCTGTAATGTTTACTGATTGAGTAGAGTTTTTTATATCTGATAGCTAAAGCTTAGGATTATTTATGGTAGACCATTCTTTAGAAACTGCAAAAGCTGCATGGCATTCTACATGTTGAGCAATGCATTTCAACGATGAAATACGAACTCAACGCGCCCGGCTCACACGTAGTGTGGCGGAACGTCGGAACGCCACTGACAGCAAAGTTACGTAATTTGAAAGACGGCATACCAAAACCGGTTCTGGTCTGAAAAGTCTGCAAGCATTCCGAGCTGCACATAAATGAAACGATCTGTATTGCCTAAAAGAAACCCCTTGTCACTAAATCACGTTGTCTCAATGAACATATAGTATAGCGGAATTTTTAATGTGGCAGCAGGACGCAGCACCTAACGCTTTGAAATATCATACTGTTAATATTACGTCGAAATAGGAGTGGGATGAAGACTGTATTCATAGCTTGACTAACGCTCGTGCAGCCCCTATACACAGGTACTGCCTCCGCACGCATTATTCATATCTTCGTTCATCTTCGTGACGCAACTTCGCCAGCGTCAAAGGAAAGGCCAACAAGAAATAATGCTTACAATACTGCTCCTAAATTAAGCGTGAAAGTAAACGTAACGAAGCGTTGGTACAACTTTTATATGGATATATATTCCTGAATGCACTGGTTCGCAACAACGCGAGCTTGTTACGTAGAACCTGAATTAACAACTATAGATCAAATTTATTACGCTCTCAATTTAACTCGCGTCATACGCTGCCTTTGAAAGAACCGACAACTAACATGTATTTGACAGCGTTCTTGAACGTACCTAATAGTTCAGCAGTATAGCTCTCACCCGATATTACAGCTGCAATAAAGTGAAGGCCAAGAAAAATTTTATCAAAATGATTGAATCCTCTACCGTTTTGATAAAATACACACAGGTGTGCAAGTTACGGTGGGAAAACATGAGCAAATAGCGCGGCTTAGCCGGAATTAGTAAGAATGCGAATGCTTGCTTGGCCAATTGCTCTTTTTTCATCTTTGAAACAGAATTTTTTTTTATGTGGGAATGTCATTGTTCAAAGTGAACTGTGTAACGTTAAGGAGGCGGCAGTATAGTTCTTTTTCGGCAGTACCCAAATTCGAATTACCTCTGTCAGTTCGAGTTCTTGTTTGGGTTGCGGAAATTCTATCGTATGAATCGGCTCGAAGCAATGTGTTCTGCTGTGCGCCTCACAGCATGGCACCCCACGATTTCACCGGTTTCATGTGGATGGGGGCGGTGCTGAAGACTGGTGACAAGGACCTGTGGGATGACCACGTCCACCAGTTCATCGACACTGAGAAGCAGGCATACTCCATGATTACCAAGGCAGACGTTGGAGAAAAGTACAAGGTGGGCTTCTTTTACGCGTATTTGCAGACGTCAAGGCATCATGCCACCATTGTGGAATGAAACACAGACCATATTCTAAAGAGTCTTCTGTCCCATTAAAGTATGGCTTCTACAAATGTTTACACTAGTGAACGCTCGCAAAAATGGTCTATGCTCCCTCTCTCCCTCAATGACCTCTGCAATGCCTGCAAGAGGGCTTAACATGGGCAGCACACAACGAAAGTCGTTAAACTGCTTGGCGTTGTATAACAGAAGGCTAGTATATTTACCCTAATTTAACCCTTCAAAGACAATCAGTGGCTCTAGCTATCAAAGTTTCCCTTGTAAACGGGTGAGATAAGAAATGTTTACATTGTTGGAGGGGGAAAACAGAAGTTACCGATACAAAGGCCGTTAGAGGCAAACAGGTATGGGACGGTTCATAAGAGAGCTTGAACCTTGTGTAAAAAGTTTACGCCAATCCATGCAGTGATTGTGGCTGGCCCAGCTGAGCTGTAATATAAACCAATTGAACGCAATGCAGCCTTGAACAATAAAGCAAATTACTGCATGATGCGCAACCATGTACTATACGCTGCGCCTGCGGTGTCCTAACTGTGCTTTGTCTTCCCAAAGAGCGTAGCGGGGCCCTGGTGCAAATTAAGGGGTCCATGCTTTTTTTCAGCGCGAGACAGACGAGAAGGAAATACCGAAAAACTGATGTAATACAAGCGCTGGAAAGACTGCAGCCCTGCTGTGTCTTTGTTTCTTGTTGTTTTGCAGTCGTCTGTTTCCCGCTGAACATTGTTCCCTACGGAGCTATCGCAACACGAATAAAGTCAGTGAGTGGGTGGGTGGGTGCATTAGAAATATATAACTGGCATACCATCAGTTACACAATAGGGGGGGGGGGGGTGCGTATGCTGTCCTTTGAAAAATGACAGGCTTGCGCTATGTTTGCGACGTCTGACAAACGTCCCAAGCTTCAGAGTAATGTGTCGTCGCCCTCATATGTTCTCACTTCGATGGCGTTCAAGGATGCCGCAATGTCTAATTGTGCCAGTTAAAGCTCAGCTCAAAATAAAACGTAACTAACCGGAATAGTTTCATGTAATCCGCATACGTTTCATTGAGATGGTCTTTTTTCAGTACGATTGGCATGGTCATCATCAGAACTTGAGAAGTCACCGAAGTTTTTTATGCAATATGTGCCGCTTCCAGTTTGAGCGACTTTGCTGATGGCATGGCTGATGATTAGGATTGTGATAACAAATTATAGTTAGGATTTTTAAAATGGGCTGCCAGATCACATCCAGAAACCCGTCACGAAATTCAGATGGCGTAAAGCAAGGTGGCCTTGCGCGCTTCCGCCACGCCATATTGCATACATCTCTGCCCGACATGACGGTGGGTGAAGTATTCCTTCCGAAAGGGGTTTTGAGCACACACATGGCTCGGAGGTTAATTAAACGACTGCCACGCAAAAAAACTTGGGTTGGAATCTGGCTTGAACGTCGAATTTTAGTGTGGCTTCGTTATTTTTGCTGCCCAAGACTTACTGTCATTACTGTACCATCACAGCCTTCTTACGAGCCCTTTGAAGAATTCTGAGTGCGCAAAGCAGGTAAAACATCTAGTTCTTCGCTCGAACATCGGTGAAGTACTAAAGCTCGGAGTGGTGATTGTCTTAGCGCCAACTAAATGGCGTTCGATATTAGCGAGACATTGTCTGGGAGCAACGGTTGGGCACTGATATAGCATTGATATTTTAGAACATGTCGAGGAAAGGCCATAAGATTTATAATCAAGTTTTCTGCCTCAGACTCACCCGCTGTTTTCTAGTCACTGACATTCCCTCTCACAGGCACGAAGCCAAAAATCTAGATTCGAGCTTCCTTCGCCACTTTCCAATAACAAAGTAGCTCTAAATCCGTACCTTCATCCAGTGTCTTATGGGCCCACCCGGCACAACCAACAAAATGCCCCATCCCCATAATTTGTTTGCACTGACCTGCTTGACTTTTCTTATTTTCTGAGAATCGTCAGTGAGTAGAATCACCTTAGGCTTACTAAAATGTGTTATCAGACTGCAACATTGCGTTCGTCAGCCTTTATTTCTGTTCTTCCGTCACTATTACTCCTTTCGTACTGGTATTGACCACCTTGCCTCAACCATGAATCAGCAGTTTGGAGTAAATAGAATAAATAAATACTGTTAATCACTCTTCCTGAGCTTCTGTGAACTTCCCTTGCTTGCGAGCGCTGGCACTCATGTTTCGCTATGACCCGGATCCAAAAGCCTCGCTTTTCCTATTGCAGAAGCACGTCGAGGCCGTCATAAAGACGGGGCTTATGAACATCACGAGTGCCAACATCACGGCTGCGAACAAGTGAGTGTTCAACCATGTCCTCAAGATTCTCTTACCTATAACGTTGCATGGTGGAAGTCTGTTGAAATACTATAAAGCAGATGAAATGCGCTGCTTTTAAACTGGAGTGTCTTAGGTTTTTCGAGAATCTCACTCTTCTACTTTCATTGAGTGTTGCAATAATACATGTTGCAGTTCTTTTTGTCGGTGAAATTTACCAGAATTGATTGCGCTGAATGAATAGCTAAGCCAACATTTTGCTCAAGTCTCATTGCAGAACTGGCTTTCTCGCTTAATAAGCTAAATGATGCGCTAACAATTTTTATGTTCAAATAAATACATCTATACTTGCCTAGTTTATTAACAGAAACCCGTAGGGATTCGCTTATAGCGCCAGCTACAATGTTTAAAGCAATTTTTCTACGATATTTAAAGCAATTTTTCTGAAACAATCACTATTTTGCCGAACAGCGCTCAATCGATGCGTCAACACATAACATACAAGTGGCCAGCGGGAAGCTGCCTGGGCCTTAACCAACAAAAAATATGTAGTCATAACAGCTGTTTTCTGACGTGCTGAACACATGCTTGTAGCCACCGCATCGTGAAGGTTTCAAATGTGTTCGTCGGCATAATTACCATTACGTAGGTTTGAAGTACCAAAACTAGAATACGATAGAGGCACGTGGTATATAGGGCTCTTCAGTTTTCGACTATTTGGTGCTCCTTAACAAGTTTGCAGGCATCTTGCTCTTTCGCCTCCATCGAAAATACAACTATCGCGGTGGCACCGAGAGTCTCGCTTATTCAGTGATTGCTTTTAAAATGCACTGTTTCGTACACTCTAAGGAATTTATTCATTGAAAGAGGGCTTACGTATGACCAAGGTGTCTGGAAATTTTCTTACACCATGCGTAGGACAAAGTTAATGGCTCCCGCTCGTTACGACGCGAGCAGAGAGAGAGACGCAGAAGATGACAATTAAACCTACCACTGCAGTTTATTTTTTTAAATGTCTCCCTTGGAACACAGCCAAGCATTCGCAGTAATTATATTAACATACCAAATGAGAATCTCCACTATTTTTTATCTTTCCTAACCAAGCTTTGACACGTTACACTTGGTATACATGAGTTTTCTTCAGATACTGCAATTCCTTGTCTTTTAGATGCAGCGAAGGTTCACCGATGCATAAATTCACCACCCAACATTTTTATAGGGAAATCTTCAGATATATTCCACTCCAGTCTGTTACTTTCCGTCTCCATAATCAAAACACTGGTGAAAAATGGTCTGCCTATACGCGCACCTAGCAATTCAAGGGCAAATGTCTTCCTGCGTCAGTTGAAAAAAATTACAACGCTCACGTTTGCGTTCATTGTCGCATCGGCCCCATCGTTGCTTAAGGGGGCGCCAAGCGAGCCCCATATTCTGTCGTTGCTTTATCGAGTGCTTATTTGGTACTTACTGACAAGAAGTACTCAGCGCAAGAAAAACGCAGCACACAAGACAAGTACACGAGAGAGAAGCGCTACTTACACCTGTTTACTTCACAGGTTTGTCGGCTATATTTACCCATTGGGGAAAAATACAATATTAGAGGTAGCCGAGTGAAATCAGTTGTATATTGCTGACAGCCACATTGTGCACTACAGGCATATTTTTGTTTTGTAGATATACAAATTTTTTGGATTTTAGCTAACTTTCCAAATATTTGCTTTAGGCAACAAATGCGATTTGCAAAGTTTGAGAGCCTTTTCAAAAACACCCATTCAATTATTTGCATTGTGTTGCTCTCAGCCATGACTGGAACAAACGAAATTCGCTGTGGCTGTGACTATATCACGTTTCATACAAAACATCAGTGTGAACATGAGCGGTTGCTAGCTGCGTAAAAGGGCGTATCAACTTTTGCACGATACGACACTTTATATGAAAGATGCGACACTAATCCGAACGAGGCTTTATATCAAACATTGGCGTTATTCAGGGTTTGGGAAACGGAGCTGGGGGAACTTTACGAATGGTATCGCTGGGTGTCTGTGTGATGCACTTTCTCGAATTTCATAGTAGTGGAGATGTCATACGTTTAGATGCGAAGCGCTTTATGGACGAGCTCAATCCGGTGTTCAGCGTCACCACGCAGCACATGCTTGCCCAACCCCTTGCTCCTCTCATGCGCGCTCGCTCTCTCGCCTCTCAATGCCAACGCAGGCCAACACAATTTGAATAAACTATAGACTTTATTCTAGTAACGTTGGACACAGGCAGCGTCAGCTAGCAAACGCCAGCTCTCCTTCTCTCTTCTAGGCATCGATCCCTGCCAGCGGCATTTACACTTCCAATCGCAAATGCGTGTCCTCTCTTACTCTCTCCCCACTCCTGCACTCCTTTTTTTCACCTCGCAAAGCCAACGCAGGAAACATAATCGACACTCGCTTCCTTCCCACTCTCCTTTGGGGTGCCTCCCAGCAGCGTTTACACCCAAATTGCGCATGCGCATCGCTACCGTCTCTCACCTCAAAACACCGATGCAGGCAGCACTTGCCTGCGAGTTTTTTTATCGAACAAAAAAAATCTGCTAGCTTTGCACAACCGTTCACTGGCCATCCCGTAGATATAGGCACTGGATCTTGACCTGCAAGGTAGTGTTAGTGGGAAATTTCTCCTGTGCGTTGTTGAACAACAAACATTCGAAGCATGCGCATTAACCACCAGCGAACTGTGGGTCTCTGCATTCAATCATAATGTTCCGTATCTCATTGCCCATTAGCAGAAATTGGCATGTTTTAATAGGGAACACAAGTCCAACAGCTCGTGCCTTGCGCATCCCCAGGTTACTCAGCTGCGCAACGCCGCGATGAGCGCCAGCGTCAACGCCGCCGCCAGTGTAAGCCTTAGCGCTCACTGCTTCGCATCTACATAAGCTTCCATTTAGCAGGAGATGGTGTAATTTTTATGCCTCCTTTGCACGGGATTCATTCGATGCTGGGTCCGCGTGTGTGTGAATTACTCCAGCTACCACAAGGGTATTGCTACGTACCAGTGACGTGTATAGTGATCAGCAAGACGAAGAAGAGGACGTCAGCCGCTAAAATGGCGCGAGCTCTTCGTATTGGCAGCTATACTCAACTAACCAGTTTTAAATACATACATTTCGTGAAGTCCACGCCTTCTGGATTTGTCTCCCTGTAACATATTCGGTGGAACTGTGCAATCTCCGTGCTCAACCCGGAACTTCACAGCGGGTGTTCACATGCGATTTTCAACATGACCTCTCAATATTCGGCTACATCTTCTCCAGTCGTCACACCTCCTGCCCTGCCTGCCAACCCACCGGCCACAACAGCTTTTTGACGCTTCCCGCTTTGAAAGACCCTGGAATATTCTCGGGCTGCGAGGGTTCCGACGTCGACAAATGGCTACGCCGCTACGAACGCATCAGTGCCACCTAAGTTGGGACCTCACACTCACGCTTGCGAATGTCATGTCTTACCTCGATGCATCCCTCGTGTCTGGTTTGCACGAACATGACATTCCAAGCTGTGACAGCTTCAAGAAAAAGATCCGTGAGCTTTTTGAGGACCCCTTTGGTGGTCGTCGAACGGCGATGAATGAGCGGTGAACTCGTACACTAACTTCCATGGAGTCCCACAACAGTTATATTCAGGATGTCCTCGCATTATGCCACAAAGCTGACGAAAACATGGCCGACCTTGACATAGTTGCGCATATTTTAAAGGGTATCGCTGACGATGCATTTAACTTGGTGGTATTTAATGACGTGTCGTCTGTTGATGTCAAAATTAAAAAGTGCTACCAGTTCGAACAGGCTGAACTCAAGCGTATCTCCCATCGTTTCCAGCGCCTTCGGAATACAGCAGTGACGTCCTCGTGCCTCGACCCATATCGTCTACATAACAACTGTTACAACTTAACTCGACTCGTCAGACGTGAACTTGAAACGGCCGCCCCTGCTACAGTGCAACCAACGACCCCTCTTTCCGCTCTTCGAATTCCCTTACCCTTATTCAGCTGAGCAAATAACCAGCATTTTTCTATGCTTTATTTCGACACCTTCCCGTATGGACTGCCAGCAACAATTTACGTCTGCGCGTCCAATACAGTCAGGCTTTCCATCGACGTTTGGCAATCCTTCCGCATGGCGAACAGCTGATGATAAGCCGATATTCTTCTCTTGTCAACACATTGGGCACATATCTCGTCATTGCAGAAGTCTTTGGGTTCCTACTGCACAACCATTCCCGTGCTAATTCAATGCCCGACCTGTTTATCGGCAAGAGACCAGGCCCGATAATTTTGCCCATCAGCAACCTGCGAGTTATCGGCGCTACTCCCGCTCTTCATCCCCTCAACGTTACTAGTCTCGTTCTCCCCAGCCATACTGACCACCTCCGTCTCCTACTCTCGACACGTTCCGCGACGAAAAACTAAATGTTGCAGCCCCTGGAGGTGGTGCTGCATCAATTAGACTGACCGAAAATACAGACAAAGCAGAACCTTGTCGACGTTCAAATTGATGACGTGCCTCTGACTGTTCTGATGGTCATTGCGGCTAAACGTGCTGTAATGACCACTTAATTCCGACGGAAGCTCGAGAAAAACCTCACGACTGTGACGACTAAGTTCGTCCATGTTGCTTAAGGTGGAACTTCATCTGTCGTTCGGATGTACGCTGCTCATGTACGCATCGCTGATCGCCACAAAGTTTGAAGTTTGGTTCACTGTCTTCGGAAAGTTTCCGCATGGCGTTATTTCTGGCCTCGACTTCCTGTCAGTGCATTCTGGCTTCATTAACTGCTCAGCCAGTACGCTCCCTCCCAATTGCCTATAACACACTCCACCGAACCAAGCGCCTCTGCACTGAAAGTTGTTCTCGTCTTCTACCTCAAGCACTGACCTACGGCTAGTTCGTATAGAACCCACCAGTTCCTGACGTCGACTATGCACTGGCTCCCAATACCAATGTCATCAGCCGTGGCGGCCGGTTGTGCTTGTCTTCCGCCTCATACACTAACCTACGTTTATTTGATTCGTATCGAACCCATCAGTTCCCGATGGTGACTATGCACTGGCTCCCATCACCGATGTCATCAGCCGCGGCATTACATTACCACAATGTCCTGTATGTCGCAGGAAACTCTAAGGACCGCCCAGTTGTCAATTTCAGTTGGACTGAACAAAAGCATCTATGCAGGCTAGTTGGTACTTCATTGCAATAATATGATGTAGCGCCGCGGTCAAAACTGTAAGAAGAAGCAGATGACAGGAAAGAGGTGCTGCATCCAATTATTGCAATTCAGATGGACGCGTCAGGTGCTGTCGCAAGGCGTTGCTTTTGGCACTGCTTTCTACCTTAGAAGACAACTCAGTGGATGTTTTCACCGTGGCCGCTCCTTCCGACTCTTGTGCACAGCCCCAATCCACTCATCGTTCCAACAGTGCAATTATGTGAATGATTGCTCCTAATTTAACAGCACTGCAGACTGATAAGCTCTACTGGCTTTTGCTGTCATGCATCGAAGTTTTTTACCTTAGGAGCCATCCACAGGGGAAAGCTACCCGTGCGACCCACCACATAAAAAGTGGTGGTGAGCCTCCTAGTCATACGTGTCCGTATCGCACGTCGTTGATGAAGCGTTAGATTAACCTGAGGTCGACAAAATGCTTGTAAAGCATATCATCAACCCATCTTGCAGTCCTTGGACATACTCCGTCGTGGTAGTCTACAAAAAAGACGGTACATGGCGTTTCTGTGTCGATTAGCGACATTTAAACAGAATTGCAGAATAGATGATGCGCTTGATTGACTCTAGTGTGCCCGCTATTTTCCCCCCATATACCTACGTTCCGGTTACAGGCAGATTAAAGTGAATGACATAGATTGGAAAAGAACGGCAGTTATTCAATCCAGAGGCCTATATTATTTCAAGGTCATGCCCTTCCACCTTTGTAACGCTCCAGCCACGTTTAAATGGATGATGGTCTCTCTGCTCGGACGCGCGTGTGCTATTTGGATGTCGCTCTTTTTTCACCTACAATTTAAACTCATATAGAGCGTCTAACAGCCGTCTTAGATATCTTCCGTCATAGTTTTCTCAACGTGAACTCGCCCAAGTGTCACTTTTGGCGCCAGAAAATTGCAGTTCTTGGCCATTTAGTGAAAGCTAATAGCATACAACCAGATCCGGCCAAAAATCAGCGCAGTCAAAAATTGTCGTGTACCACGATCTCCGAAGGATGTACGCAGCCTCCCCAGACTGTGCTCTTATTTCTGTTGCTGCATCCCAAATTTTAGCGACAAAGCGAGGCCTCTTACACAGCTCCTCAAGCAAGACGTCCTATTTTTATGGGGCTCCGAAGAGGCATCCGTGTTCTCAAATCTAATCGTACACCTTACTACTCCTCCGAGTTTGGCCCACTTCAACCTTACTGCCCCTGCTGAGATTCATACTGACGCAACGGGCTATGGCATCGGTGCAGTGCTAGCCTAACGCCAATGTGACCATTACTGCGTTATCGCATACGCCAGCAGCCTCTTATCCGCCCGATGGAATTATTCTTTCACGGAGTGCGAGTGCTTGGATTTCGTTTGGGCAATCGCCCAGTTCAGGCCATACCTACACGGACACCCATTTTCGATAGTAACAGACCACCATGCGCTCTGATGATTAAACTCTCTTAGAGAGCCCTAGGGTGCCTAGGTCGCCGGGCTTTGCTCCTGCAACAATTTTCTTACTCGGTCATGTGCAAATCTCGCCACCTACACCAAGATGCTGATAGCCTCTCCGGTATCCCTTCGATGATTCTGCTTATCCCGAAACAAAGATCGTGCACGCCATCTTGTCAGCTTCTGACATTATTCACTTTGAGGTATAAAAGAGAAAGGATCCACTACTGCTGCTTTACATCATCAGCCACACATATTCCTCCATTTGTCACTTTGTGTTTTAAGAGGGCGTCCTATACCACCGTAATTTCTGACTTGATGAGCCTGACCTTCTTATTGTCGTGCCTAGACATTTACGGCGCAACGCCCTTGCTCAATTTCACCATGCACCCACAGCAGGAGACCTCGGCGTATCTCGCACGTACGAATGCGTCCGGTGCCACTTCTACTGGTCAGGTCTTGTTCGCTTGGTGCGCCAATACGTCGCCAGACCTCAGTTATGTTAACGTCGCCAAAAATCATCGCTGCTACCCGCTGGCCCTCTATAACCAATCTGCATTTCCGCGGAACCATTTCGCAGCACTGGGTTAGATCTGCTTGGTCTTTTTCCCTAATCAACAGTAGCAACAAGTGGAAAGCCGTAGCTAGTGATTACGCCACATACTACGCTATTACTCGAGCTCCACGAACGCGTTGTTCAATCAACGTTGATTATTTCTAGTTACGCAACATTATATTGTTTCGTAGTTCGCCAAAACAGCTGCTCAAAGACCGTGGCCGTACATTTTTTCTCCCAAGTCATCGCAGCCATCTTGCGTTCCTGTTCCACACAGCACAGAGTGACCACAATTTACCACCCACAAATCAGCGGTCTCACGAAATGCTTTGTTTGTACTTTTACAACGCTTGCAGCGTATGTGCCACCAGACCATCGAAACTGGGATATTGCCCTACGCTACGCCACGTTCACGTACAGCTCGTCCCGACATGACACCGCGGCTTTTTCACCGCTGTATGTAATGTACGGAAGAGAGCCGTCATTACCCTTGGACACTCCGATTTCAAGCATCTCATCCACCAGCGAGTATGCTCGTGACGCTATTGCACGAGCTGACCATGCCCGACAGCTCGTCCGTGCTTTTCTGACAGCGTCGCAGAGCAAGCAATGACGTCGTTACGATGCTTCGCATCACGAAGCACATTTTCTCCTGGCACCCTCGTGTTACTATTGCCTCCTCATCTTGGTACAAATGACTAAGTAAGCACTAACTCACCGAAAAACATTTTGGTCTCCTCATCGTTGGGTCTATCTGAAAAGAACTTTTGTGTCGTTACACGAGACCTTACCATGTATTCCGGCAAGTAACGCCTCTTACTTATCAGATTGCCGCCATCTCTCCGTGAACATCAGTTCAGTCTAGTGATGTTGTTCACATGTCGTGGCTCAAGATCTACAACCCTGCTTCTGAGTACGACCTCTAAAGCTCCATGATGGTGCTTCCGCAACCGGGGGGGGGGGGAAGGGTCATGCTACGTACCAGTGGCATAGCGATTAATTACACGATGAAGCCATTGTACATTTCGCAACCTTGTGCAAGTGCGCTTGCAAAAATGTGCAAGTTCGCTTGCAAAAATGTGCAATTAAACGACTCCCGTGGGCAGATGTTTGATGTTCGTGTTACGCCTATGCTATATGACGGATGGATCGAATAACTTTGTTTCGGCTTGTCGTCATGCTATGTCATCGTTATGGTCTCAGCTTGTCCGCTATAGTCATGCCGTCGCCATCATAAATGGGTATGTGCCACAGAAATAGGGTAAATTGCGCTACTCGCCACCTCGACGTACTATGTACTTTGTGAGTTATAGGTTCGTTGTTACTGCCTAAAACATTGTTTGGCTTAGCAAGCCACTCGAGGTTCTTCTTTAAAACCAGACATAAACGTACGTCTATCTCTTCGATGATGTCACCTGTTTGAAATGCCACTTCTTCAAAGATCGGCTAGATGATGGTGCGTTGGAGATCCATTGTCGAGTAGAGTAAAGAATATGGAGCTAAAAATTTGTTGTTACTGCCTAAAACACTGTTATGGCTTAGCAGTGGGGTCAAGAACCCGGACAATTTGGCTGTGGGAAACAAAGGCGCACACTGCATGCTTCGCCGATCCGGAGTATAACTGAAACTTAGAACTGAAACACCCTTTCTTGCTCAATGTGTCGTGGTTCGTCCTAAAATTTTTGTTTGATTCTTGGGCTGAGCAGTAAAGCTTTTTCACCTTGAAAATTAACGAGCCCTCATTATTTCTACGTTTTTAAACAGGTAGTTCTGAATCCCTTCACATATTTTTGTTTTCGTATCCAACTCCTGTTACTCGCAGCCCAACGCTATTGTAGAGGCCACGTTTGCAACGGCGAAAGCCAAGCAGGAGACGCGCGGACACGAACCATTTTGTGGACCGTACTTATCGCGTAGCTTCACCAGCGCTGTACCTGACGTATGAAGCTAAGTGTAGCTCAGGTTCCTGCCCTTGAAAACTCCTTGGTTTGTAGAGGTTCACCTTCGCGAATGTAGTATTTGCTCGGATATACGTTCATCATCGCGATGCTGCTGTCTGCTCGTAGCAGATCCAAACCTTTCCAAACCATGCGGAACAATTAATTTGAGTTATACGTCTGTTATTTTTCTCCGTGCAGAGGCAAGACACCTGTGCTCCTCGCCAACCTGGTTTGCCAGATGGGGATGGCTGAATGTGGAACTCTGCTCCCCTCCAGTATAAACCGATCCGGTGAAATTAACAAAACATTTACAACGTAAGTCACAAAGAAAGCGCTAATGTGCGAGAGTTTTGTATAACGTTCCTTAGCCAGATAGCGCCAATAGGACATTGTATTATGTAGATGGCGTAAATGCGCAATTATTTACAGCATCGAGAAAATGTAACGGAAAACATGGATATTACCAACCATTAGAACGGTTGCACCTACCTTAAGGAACACTTTTTAAGAAAACTACATCGTGTTTCAGTGTTAAGATGGAATGAAATCCACGTGCGGCTGAAGATGCAGAACTGGCGTGAAGGATAGTACACGTAAGGAAACTTTCATCTTTAAGAAAACTTCATGCTGTACATGCGTATCGTTTTTCACTCAGTGCGCGTTCGACGGAGGCATTCAAAACGTTGTGCCGTTGTGAGATGCAAGAAGTGTGCTCCTTCCACCCGTAAACGCTTTCATGGAAATCATGGAGTGCGCGCGCGCGCGCGCGCGCGCGTGTGTGTGTGTGTGTGTGTGTGTTTTAATTTATCTGTTCGCCTTGCTTCCGTCCGTCCGTGGGTCCGTCCCTGCATTTGTGCATCCATCCGTTCGTACGTTCACCCATACGCGCGTTTATCTGTCTGTCTGTCCGTCCGTCTACGCGTCCGTCTGTCTGATTTTCTGTATGTTCGTCCATGTTTCCCTCCGTCCATCCGTTTATCTAGTGAACACTCGCAAGTAATGCCATCTCGCACCTTTTTACTATATATTCATGCTATTCAAGTACCGCCAACCAATGGACATTCCAAGGACTAAACGAGAGATGGCTACCTACTACTACGACGACTACTACAACTATACTACTACTACATACATCTGGGACGCACGATCCCAGCTCAAGGAGCTTTGCCCCTAAAAACAAAAATTGCCACCTGCATCTTCACGCAGCGGAACTCGAGTAAATGCGTCGCAGAGTGGGGAACTGTCGCGTAAATTTCGTGTAACTGAGTATGGTTTGGCAATGCCTAATTGTTATTTCGTCTCTAATATACCTATTAACGGAATGAAGGAGAAGCGTTGCTTCAACGAGTGGCGAGATGCTTATGTTGGGTTGTGCCCCACTACTGGTTGCTTCTATCGCATCTACTCAAGTCAAGCAAAGCGTCAAGTTGAGCGAAAGCCAATTAAAGACGCCCTTGACTGTACTCCGAACGGGTGATTCGCAAATCGGCATAACCCGAAAGTAAAACGTCTCCTTTCAGAAGTAGAGTGCTTATTGTACATTGATATGAGAGAGCTTACGCAATGTCGGTTGGTGTTTAACAGCTAACTTTAAGCACAGTTTTTGGTAAATGCATCCACTTCGACTATTAACGGTAGATCTCCATCCCAACGACTTACGGCCATGATCAATGACTGATCATCATGCCTGATGACGATTGTTCTCGAAGCTGCTGATATTTTTTTGGATTGTTCGTTAGTTATTGGGTATGCAGTAACTTTCGTATGACAGTGAGAGGCGCTAATGCTTTTTGTTAAATTTGTGTGAAACATTGGCATCCTACATATAGGACGGCTTCAAAACCATTATTCTAAAGAGCTTTTCTTAAGAATTAAAAACCTTTTTCTGTTTCCAGAGGTCTTAGAGCCAATCATTTTAGAGAAATAAATTTGTCCTGTGAATTTTCCTTTGTTTAGGCATACATGGGTTAATTACTAGAACTACTAGAAGCATCTCTGACCACACGCCCTTGTGGTCAGGGATGCTTCTCGTAGTTCTAGTAGTTAACCCATATATGCCAACAAGGCACGAAGGACGTTTTGTTACGCCACAACGGCCACGACAATGGTATTACAGCGCAGAAAATACCACATCATGCGAAAACTAGTACCAATGCCACAGTGGGGCTTGAACCCAGGTCCGTCGCATAATGCGGAAAGCGTAACGAGTGCGTCGTGCAATGTTCGAACCCATTACAAAAGCTTGTTTTTCTTCAGCTACTAACTGTGGCACATACCCACTTCAGGCATGCCCAGCCACGGTGGTTCAGTGGCTAAGGTACTCGGCTTCTGACCCGCAGGTCGCGCAATAAAATCCCGGCAGCTGCATTTCCGATGGAGGCGGAAATGTTGTAGGCCCGTGTGCTCAGATTTGGGTGCATGCTAAAGAATCCCAGGTGGTAGAAATTTCCGGAGCCCTCCACTACGGCGTCTCTTATAATCATATGGTGGTTTTGGGACGTTAAACCCCACATATCAATCAAGCATTACCCATTTCAGGCATAATTTCTCATCGTCGTCAGCCACTGCATGAACAATTTGCACAAACTTCCTCGCAATAGTTTTAGTGGACACCATGCTTCTCAAAAAAATGACTAAAAATAGCATAGCGAATGCCGGCTTACAACCCTAAAAATTTATTGATAATGCCATAGTGGGCCTCAAGCAAGTGTACTTGCAGCAGTTACTGAATGAGTGTTTTGAAAAAAGCTCTGAAATGCCGCTCTTCTAGCTTTCGCTGTGACTGTGCTGCACCTTCCACGCAAGCCTGACTTTTTTTTACCCATCAAGTGGCCGAACGTACAAGTATTCACTAACAGTTAACCCACGCCACCTGACAATAACAAAGCGTCGTTGGGCACACGCGTTGCATATATTGCTTGCCGTCATCAGTTGTTCAAACTGAAATCGCATCGTGTTTTGAATGCGCGCTGCAGGGAACCTTTGGATGCCGCCGCGGTTGCCTGCTATCTCTGCTCCATGGTAAAGTCACAGGCCGATTTCGGCAAGTTAAAGCTACCTGCCTCACCGCCAGCAGGCACAGAAGTGACCTTGCCGGTACGCTTGGCCTTCTGCGGCTGCGTCAATGCGACATTTGCCCACAGCCTGAACATCGAGACGGAGATCCATAGGTGAGTGCGTTTGTTTAATGTATAGGGCCACCCTTGAAAATTTTTCGGAAACAAAAACAGCGAACTGCGTTTTATATTAATTTACAAAACTAGAGGCATTTGAAATTATGCTGCAGCGAAAATGTATTCTCTGTGGCTTTTTTCAACAATTGTGTTGGTTTTTACAGCTACCAGTAGACCTCCCTAAAACCAAAACAAGAATTTTGTGACAATAAAAATTGCATTGTAATTATTAACACGAACTTTTGTTTGTACTTAAGTTCACAGGGATATTTAGATCAGTCGGTAGGGAAGTATGCTAAAGCTTGAAGAGTATTCATTGGTATTCACAGCCAATTTTTATTTCATGCTGCTCCAAATGCCACGTGAAGCAGATGAAGTGGCACCATGTTTACACTGCACTGTAGTGTTGTACAAAGCTATTTCTTCGCCCCTTCAGTGTTACATACCCTTGTCTCACAGATTAAAGCAAGATGTGGTGAAGTTTCCTGTGAAACAAAGGCCGAAATGCAAAGCATCAAAAGTTGTAGTGCCTGCAGCTGAGTCAAAGCTATTAACGCAGTGCAATACAAGCACTGGGGAGGTTTTCACGACGACATAATGAACAAGGGCAAGGTTGTGTATGTAGAGCACTTTGGACGATGTATTTCGGAAAAATGTGCCTACTGCAAAAGTAAAAACGTCAATGAAAGCTTCAGTGGGATGCATTGGCAGCGTGCCTCTGCAGATGGTTATGAAGGCCTGAAAATTTTTCGTATAAACCATAAAAATTTGTATTTCAGCCGAAAAATAAATATAATGACACGATAGATGTTTTGAGGCAGGCTGGTGTTAATCTTGGCTACAGCAGCACCAAAGTCTGTCTCAGGAGAAACCAAACTTGCTGAAAAAACTCCAGCCGCCGGTCAATGACTGAGAAAGAATAAGCTTCAAAGAAAAAAAGACTACCAGTGGCTTAGCCACGTACCAGTCAACTCATGGCAGCTAAGCAAGGTCCAACTATGAGCCTGGAGGTTTTTAGCGTCCCACAAATGTCCAATAAAGGTAGGTAAGTAAAAAAACTTTATTAAGGATTCAATGAGGAATTACTGACCCGGGTTGGGCCTCCAGGAGCTGTCCTCCACGGAGCATCGTGCGATGTCCTCGGCGATAGCCCTGGCTCAATGTACAGCCCAGATTTAGTCCACTGAACGTGGGCTGAGAAGCGCGGCTCGCCACCGCTCAGCCAGTCGTCCTGGGGTACGCTCACGCTTGTCCGAGTAGTGGCGGCGAACACCGCACTCGCTCTCTAAAAGTATATGCGCCATATCGGCTGTCTCGTGCCCGCACCACGCACTGCCGGATGACAGGTGGAGTGAGGGACACAGTCTATGCAGCTGTCGGGGATTCTCAAATGTGTTGGTCTGTAAACGCCTCAGATCAGATGCGCGAGACATCTCTAGCTGCATGTGGGGTTCTGGGTAACGTCGTCATGTTTTTATATAATGGTTTAGGATCTCGTGGAAAGCAACCTTGATGTCCTTGCAGTACGTTAAGGCCTCGGGGTCTGTTATTGTGTCACAGAGGTATTATGTCCTCCGGCTTCGGGTGCCTCCCCATCGTCGATGTGTCGCACATCGGCGGCCATTTCGTCTGCGTCGCGGCAGGTTAGCTGTCTCGCGAAAAAGTGGGCGCGCTCAATGTGGTTCGATGTGAGGTGAGATCTCTGGTCGCTGCCAAGCTCTCCCACGTGCGTGAGGAACCACTTGAGAGACTTGGCAGCAATCGCGCCAGACTTAAAATCCTCGGCTCTGGCGTTTAGCATGTGCGCCACTTCGACAGAGACCCATGCCTTCGTAAAGTTCAGACCGTCATCTTGGCGTCACTCACAATAAGTGTATCTTCGTTTCCACTATAAAATATTGCGAGGGCTATGGCCATTTCTTCTGCCGCCTCACACAATGGAAGGCTCGCAGACCTCGTCACCAGAGTTCGTTCCCTTGTGTAGACCACCGCCATGGAGAAGGTAGGTGTCTATCGGCGTCGTTGTTGCTCTCGTTCGTTCTGCTGTTGTCCTCGGTCAGGCTGGGTGTATCTAGCAGCGTCGACAAAAAGGACACCCTCTCGGCTGCCGTGCTCTTTGAGGATCGCCTCCACTCTGCATCTGCGCCTTTCGGCATCGTGCAGTTAGTGCATGTTTCTGGGCATATTCTATGTGAGCATAGCACTCTTGACCGCTTGCAATAGCGCGTTCTTCAATCCCCGCATCCAGTAGTAACGAATCTCGAGGGAGCCGAGGATGGTTCTTCCGGTCTTGGTGCCCGACAGTCCTTCGAGCTGCGCGATCCTCTGAGCCTCCATGATTTTGGAGAGCGTGTTGTGCACTCCGAGCTCAAAAAGCTTGCAGTTGGCCGTGTAGTGAGGTAGGCCTAATGCAGTTTTGTAAGCCCTTCGGATGATCGTGTCCAGCTTGTTGCTTTCGATTCTACTCCAATTGACCTAAGCAGCAACGTACGTGATGTGGCTTAAAGCATACGCCTGTTTTAGTCTCCCTACATTGTGCTATTTCATTCTGTTCCTCTTGTTCGTGATTTTTCGTATCAGGTTCTTGGCGGCTGCCACTTTCTTCTGCAGCCGGGTGACCAGCTCGAAATTGGCGCCGTTTTCTTCCAGCCAAAGGCCGAAGACTCGTATTTTGGACACCGTGGGTATGCAGGCTCCTTCTTTTGTCGTGACACACACGCCCATCTGACGGGCCTCGGCCACGTCCCTCGGGGGACGTCCAGGTTTTCGAGGTCTGTGGAACAGGATCTTCAACTTTTTTGGAGCGAAGAAGAGCCCGTTCCTTCGAGGTGCTTCTCAACTTCCTTTATCGCTCGCTGCAGCCTGTCTTGCATACTCCCAGAACTCATGCTCTCTGTGGTCCATATAGTAATGTCGTCCGCGTAGATTGTGTGGTTGATGTTTTTCATCGCGTTGAGCCACTCCAGAAGGCCGATCATAGCGAGGTTGAACAGTATTGGAGAGAGCACGAAGCCTTTTGGCGTCCCGATACCTCCCATCTCGACCGTCTTTGGAGGTAACCCGTCGATCTTTATTAGCGCTTTTCGCCCATCGAGGAAGCTGCCGACATATCGGTGGAATCTCTCCCCTAGATTTTGCTGACTGATCTTCTTCAGTATGGCCGTGTGCCTCACAGTGTCCAAAGCACTTTTGAGATCAAGCCCGAGTATGGCGCGAAGAAGCGTGCTGCGTGC
Organism: Rhipicephalus annulatus; assembly: GCA_013436015.1. Lineage (NCBI taxonomy): Eukaryota > Metazoa > Arthropoda > Arachnida > Ixodida > Ixodidae > Rhipicephalus > Rhipicephalus annulatus. The sequence goes on from WOVY01009981.1 coordinate 312,876, forward strand.
ATCAACGACTTGTTCTTAAAGCTGCAGCATTGAGTCCTGTGTAGAGAATCCTTTCCAAAACCCGCAGATGTGGGTGTTCAACGCATGTCGCCTTTCGAGGAGTGTCACGACCCTATTGAGGCCGGCGTGCTCGACCACCTTGCCAACGCACGACGTGAGAGCGACCGGCCTCATGTTCTTGACTACCAGTGGCTTGCCCGGCTTGGGTGTGAGCAGCACGTCCGCGATTTTCCATTCGCGCGTAACCCGACCTGTCCTCCAGCACTCATTGAAAAACTCGCATAGGTTCAAGATGGTGTTCTCGTCTGTTTCTGTTATCTTGTTGGTTATTTTGTCCGGGCCAGGCACCCATCTTGTTTTGAGTAGCTGGAGAACCTCCCTGATCTCCTGCACAGACAAGTCTGCGTCATGCTCTTCGTTCAGTACGCCAGTATACTCGGGGTTACCTAGGCCCTCGGGGCTAGTGAGGTGCGTCTGGATGATTTCTTCCGCGAGGACCTCCGGATCATCTTTGTATTTGCGCCGCAACTTGGCCATCTCTGTTCGAGCTAGCGTCTTGGTACTGGCGGAGTCTAGCAGGTGCTTCAGGATCTTCCAGGTGCGTCCCGCACACATATTTCCGTCCGTCGTATTGCAAAGCTATTCTCATTCCTGCTCGCATAAGCGGTAACAGTGTGTCTCAATTTCACTGTTGACTTCGGTGATTTTTTCCATACCTTTTTATTGGACTTCTGCTTGCTTACTCTGTGCTGCATCGAATTTTTGCTTGGACGAGGTGCGTCAGATGGCTGCCCACTCTGTTTGGGTCGGGGGCTTCAGTCCTCTCGTCACCCGGAGCTTCCTCTTCCCACCAGTCCGTCTATTTGGTTTTTTATTGGCTTTCTCCACGTCTGCTAGGATTTTCTTGCACCATGACCCAATATCGTTGAAGGGGTCTTCCTTCTCATTACCCCTGTTTTTGCGAAATTTGTGCTAATGAACGATCCTGACTGCAATTTGCGCTTCGTTCTGCGTTCCTGCCAACCACCAAGTTGAGGATTCGATGATCGCTTTCTAGGTCTTCAAACGTATTTTCCCAGCTCAACATGTCCGTGTTAACGCACGTCGAGATGTCCAGGGTCGTGTCGCAGCACACATCCTGCCCGATTCTTGGGCGCGTCATTGGCTCGTTTAGCAAGGTGAGGCTGAAGTCGTCCACTAGTTCGGCCAGCCTCCTCCCCTTGGGAGAGACGTTGCCGTATCCCCAGTGCGTGTGCGGGGCGTTAAAGCCCACAAATCAACAGAGGTTTGGAGGCGGCTTTCGCCATCGCTTCGCGGAAGAGGCAGTCGAAGTTGTGAATGAGACCTTTCTTCAAGGGCTGTAAACTTTGAGGACGAACTGCCAGGCTAGCTGTTATGCCCTTGCTTGGTGTGGTTTCTATAAGAGCGTTATCGATGTCGCTCGCCACGTCCAGCTCGTGTTCAACAAACGCCATTCCCCTTCTTACAATCATGCACATCATGATGCTCCACCACGTAGTACTCTTGGAGCTTGGCGTGGTCATTAGGTTCTTGTAAGACAATCACGTTTGGAAGTTTCTTTTTAGAAAGTGTTTTCATGTACTGCATCAACGTAGCTTTTTTTGAAGCCTCTGCAGTTCCATTGCCAGTGATGAGTCTGCCGTTGTGCACGTAAGGCGTAGCCATGGTCTTGCGAGGGTGTTAGAGGGGCTCGACTGACCGTTCATCTCTTCCGCTCCAGGGTGGGTGACATTGGCTTTATTGCTTCTGTGGACGATTGTCGGAACGCTAGTGACGGGAGGCGGGGTATTGATCCTTTCCGGCGGCTGCAGCTGCTCCTAGCTGCTTCTAGGTCGCCCCGCCGCGGTGGTCTAGTGGCTAAGGTACTCGTCTGCTGACCCGCAGGTCGCGGGATCGAATCCCGGCTGCGGCGGTGTCACAGGTCTCATTAATTTGGGAGGCCATCGCCGGGCTAATTCCAAGGGTCGAAGTATCGGCCCCCCGAACCGCACCACGAAAGCGTGGACAATTTAGAAGTGGTCCTATTTGGCACGCCAGCGGACGCCGGCTGTGGCCCAAAGAACAAGTCAGAGCCGAGAGTTGATGAACAAAAGAAAATTATATTCTCATTTATGGCAGATCAAAAACGATACACAAGTATGCGCACTCGGCAATAGTTGAATACAATATGTCACCAATCAAACAATGTACTACACAGTACAATCAGCCACACTCTAAACAACGGACACAGACAATAATACGCACTACAATGCAGTCGCATGCATTGAACAACCAAGACTCTTAAAGACTAAAGAGTTAAAAAACTTATTCAGTCCAAAGTCCTTGGAACAAAAGTCTGGATGATACTCTTCCGAGAATCACTCACTCAAAGTCTAGCGTTGTTGTCATTCCGCTGCCCCCGAAGTTTCTCTTCCAGAAAACCTCGCGTCTTCAATTCGCCACTCTCCAGGCTCCAAACGTCTTCGCCGGTAACTCGTCGGCTTCACACACGCAGCTGTTGCCACGCGTCTTCGCTCGATAGCGGTAGAGTCACACTCTTGCCTGTAGCTCGAGTCTTCACCCATCAGGTGGAAATTCTCTTCTGCTCCTCCTTTGTCACGGAAGACAAAAGGCTTCGCCCACAAGGCGGAACACCCTACGCACTCTGGCGCATACTTTCTTCTTCTCTTGCTTTGTCACTAAGGACAAAACCTTTACCGACAGACGCGGTTGAACTCCACGCACACTGGCGCTAACTTCCTTCTTCTCCACATCTCCCATCTCGGCTGCTCGATTAAATACCTTCCGCGCGAGAGTGCAGAAAGTTCTCATCATTTCGTCGGCGCGATACGCAGCGAAGGCTGGGGAGAGGGCGAGACAGTACGAGGGCCGTCCGCGAAAGATGACGCAACCCTGCATCACCACGCACCTTTCCATCGAGAACTCTATGGGGTTTGCTCGGCCGCCGATGCGAGGAGGTTCGTTGGTGAACCTACGCTTCCGAGGGGAGAGGGACGCGCGCCCGGGGAGTCTTTGGATTCTTGTTTTCTTTTTTTGTACTTTACCTCTCGGCGCTTCGGCGTGAGAATTTGGTGGCGCGCCCTTATTTGAGCGCTCGGTTTGTGACAGGCGGCGGCATTTCTGGTGGAGGCGGAAATGTTGTAGGCCTGTGTGATCAGATTTGGGTGCACGTTAAAGAACCCCAGGCGGTAAATTTCCGGAGCCCTCCGCTACGGCGTCTCTCATAATCATGTGGTGGTTTTGGAACGTTAAACCCCACATATCAATCAATCAATCTTTCTAGGTCTTCAATTTGCTGGTTCATAGCCATAAGTTGAGTGTTTACGAGGGCATGTTGCGCATTATGTTCGGCGTCGGACTCGTTCAGCCTCTCGAGAAACATTTCGAACATGTGTTCCGTGTTATCTGCCCACTTGTCGATTGTTAGCTCGAGCACGTCTACTTTCTTGGCGCTTGACCTGGATCTCTTTAATTCTTGCCTGTTCTCTGTGTCATCCGCTTGCGCGCCACTCTGATTTTTGCATTTGGACCCAACTGGTCCGTTGGCGTCGTGCATGTCTGTCTTCTTTTCCGCCGCCTCACTGGTGTGCTCTATGCGCCCATGCTGGGTGGGGGCTCTTCCAGCGGGACCCACCATTCACTTGAGGATTTCGTTTAGCGCTTTTCGCATCTCGTTAATCTTCGCCAATTTCTCAATCTGTTATCTCGCTTTGCGCAGTTCATCCCTTAGTTCCCTGTTCTCTTTGTCTAACTTTTTTAATCTCGCCTCGATTGGCGAGTTGAAGGTCTTCTCTAGGTCTTCGGGGATTGAGCTCTCTTCCAGGCTCCTGCTTTCATGAGCTGCCAGGTTTGACCAAATAACCTGTGTTATGACCGTCATCATTATTGAAGTCTTTCGGTTTTTGTGAATGAGACGAAAATACTTTGACGCATTACAAACAAGGATATGCCGTCAATACTGGTTGGTTTCCTGTAAGCAAAACGTGAACAAGGGATCCAGGACCGGTTCGCGCAAAGAAAACGCAGGAGCCAAGAAAGGCCATTGTGAGCTCGACTCTATGCAAGGCTTTCGGGGCAAACAAGGAAGTAGCTGGGCCATTTTCGAGGTCACAAAGGATCTGGAAAGATCGGAACCAGCGTAGTATTTGCAGTTTGGGCTGAAAGCTAAACCCAAACTGACTGTGGGTGCACCTTGCGAGGAGAAGCGGAGCCCCGGAAATTCGCAGCTAAGCCGCAGCTTCTAGCTAACAACGAGGGAGTGAATCTGTGGAAATGAAAAGGGCACTATCTGCTGCAGCCCTGGCGGGAGCCCGCCTCAGCGCCTCGATGACGAGGGATTTGTCGACCACTCCTCCCTCCCCCTTTCTCTATAGGATCGGCTGAATGGAGTGGCATTTTTTTACCATAAGCTGGCGGACCACTACATTGTCCTACCCGAACGCAGTCAGGCAAGTATGGCACGTGTGCCGGGAGCCGGTGTTTCGAACCTCACCCAACTGCCAGAAGAGTTCTTATAAACAAAGGTCATCTAAGATCATCGGACGTGCGGGTAATCTTGGTGACATCTGCAAAACTTCTGTGCAGTGCGTTTGTGACCATATTTGGGAATCGTGTAGAATTGTCCTCACCACGTGCATTGTGTGGTGTCTTTCCCGAGCTTCGTGGGTGGAGCACCTAGACCATCAAGCAACGTGATGGTTGAATCCGCGAACAATACGCCCAGGGTTGGCAACGTGGCGCTTTATAAGCGGAAGACTTTTTGTATATTTTAGGTTCTTCAGTTCAACAGTTTTCATGTACAGTTCTAGACTTCTACTTGATCACTTGATCACCTCCTTTCGATTTCTCAGTTACTATGTAAATAAATTGTTGTCGTTCTTACGAGCGCCTCCTCTGACTTTTTCGACGATAGGTCCTAAGACGGGGGCCCACTACCAAACTGAGACACGTGGGGCCAGGAGTCGCAACACCTTGAGTGATTTGTTCAGCTTTCTGCCAGGTGGAGGCTGCCCGTTGCCCGACGAAAAACTTGTCTCACTACTTAAGTTTCGTCCAGTACGGCTTCGGATTCGGCTGTGGCTTTTGCTTCTACTGCGAGTCCTCTTTTTACCGCCGATGAGGAGGAGTGGGGGGGCAAGGCTCTGTCGCATTGTCGAGAGTCGGATCATGATCTCGAACGACCTCTCCTTGGGTGACGTTCCGATGGGTCATGCTGCGAGAGGGCCAGTACTGGTCCCCCGCGCCATCTTCGGGAGTGAGTGCGCTCCCTTTTCCATATTCACGTCTATCACTGCATGCTTTTTGCGAGCCATCTCCTCGCCTTGACCACGTACGGGACCTTATACTTTGCTTTACATGTGCGATCGGCTATAGAAGAGCTTTCCCGCAGATTTTGCTCCTTGGCGAGCACTTGTGCGCGGTAATTGGGTTTTTCTTGACGCATATCAAGCAGAGTTTGACTTCCGGCCTCGGGCACACGTCGGCTCTGTGACTGAGTCTTGCGCAATCTATACAGAAAATGAATTGCTCCCGGTAGAGTGCGACTCTTATTATACTGTCTCTTCGAGTAGATGAGATTGGGGTTCCTCGTAGTGAACAGTGCCCGGGAGAGCTGAACTTGAGTATAACTGAGCGGGACGACCCTTATTATTTCCTTGACCATTTCTTTTGGCACAGAGACATGCGCACTAACCTCGTGTTCCTTGTTCCCCACTCTAATTAGCTGATCCTCACTAACTTGCTTGCCGTCTCCTCGTCGGGTGTGCTGGAAACAAGGATAATTAGAGTGTAGTTGGGTCAAATCGTTATTCTTTCGTCTGCATTTCTGCATTTATGCCGGCTGGTCTCCTGATTGTTTCGTCGATTGCCACCCCACCCATCGTGCGGAGGTTCAGAGGCCATTTCGTGGCCTCATGATCACCTTAATGTCTCCTTTCCGCAGCCTCGGCATTTAAAATCGTACGTAGGATTTTCTTCACAGTGCCTCCTTTTGGCCGTGCATTCGGTCTCTCGCCTTGCAGAGATTTTTAAAGGCGAAGCATTCTTAGCGAACTTCGATGACTTTGGGCGTATCTATCTATCTATTTATCTATCTGTCTATCCATCTATCGGTCTGTCTGTCTGTCTGTTTGTCTATCTATCTATCTATCTATCTATCTATTTATCCACCTATGACTTTCAAATCTACTGACCATTTTTATAAAGATATTGATACCAAATTGATATGGCATAACATGTCTGTATGACGAGCATAAGTGACTAGTCATAGTCTAAAAAACATGGCATCCATGTCATGTGCGATTTACATTTCTTGGTCTTGATGCTCTGGCGGTGGTTTCGTTCACATGTTATATTACGAGATTGGTGCGGTACGAAGCGACCGCATGGCGAACATAATTGTTAGACCCTTATGACGAAATCTTGACATGCATGCCATGTGAGTCATCACTACACGCCACGCTCATGGTGCTGATGGTCGTTTCGCTAGCTTCACATATACCAAATTTGGTGTTACGTGACGTCAATGGATGACGAAGATAAATGATTTGTGCAAACTTCATAATCAGGACATGCGTGTCATGTAAGAACATGCCAGCATGCCACGCTCATAATGCGCTCACGGTGGTTTCACTAGCTTCAAATACACCAAATTCAGTATTATGAGTCGTGAATGGACGACAAAGTAAATAACACGTCTAAACATATAATAATCATGATATACGTATCATGTGAAACATGACTACATGTTAGGCTCATGCCGCGCTCGTGGCCGTTTCCCTACCTCCACATATACTAAGTTTGGTATCCCGTGACGTGCATAGACGACGAAAGAAATGACACATCCAAACATGACTATGGCATAGACGTCATGTACAAAACGATTTACGTCCAGCTCCTGATGTTGTGCTGATTTCAAAGTGACATATCAACCTTCCTCATTCGTGCTTCGCATATCATCGATTCCCAGTGTACGAAGGATTTGCCAACTTTCTTACCTCGAGAGTGCACGTTTAGTTGTTTTTTCTCGTGTGAAAAGGCATAACTTTTAAATTATCGAATACTCTTCGAAATACTTCACATACTTCTTAGTCTATGCGTCAGTCTAACATTAGTCTATGCAATGAACTAAGATAATTGAAAAACACTGCTTGGTTTTCAATTTATAAGGTTTCGACTGTAATGCAACCATCTGAAACTACACAATTTTAAATTTTTGGCCGTAGCACTTCAACTACTGATGACAGCGCAAAATGGTAGTTCATTGCACAGCTACACAGCTGCTAAGCGAATTTCGTTTTGCATCACAGCATCGGTACTTGCCGCGCCGTGGTTTTCTAGTGGCTAAGGTACTCGGCTGCTGGCAAGCATTTCGCGGAATTCAATCTCGGCTGCCGCGGCTGCATTGTCGATGAAGGGGAAAACGCTTTAGGCTCGTGTGCTCAAATTTGGGTGCACATCAAGGAGTCCCAGGTGGTTCGAATTGTCGGAGCCCTACGCTAGGAGTCTCTCACAATCGTATGGTGGTTTTGGGACGACAAACTTCACCTATCAATCAATCAGCATCGGCACTTATCACTATTCGTGTAATAGCCATATTTAGGCTAATTTCCTTATTTAAAATGTGATTACTTGCACTTTCTCATCCAACAATCTTAATATGTCTTTTAACTATTCTGTTTGAGGCAAAAATTTTCAAGATCAAATAATCAGATAGCATGCTGAG